>PISW01003174.1:0-223597 GCA_004023785.1 Mungos mungo | reverse complement strand
TTTTTTTTTTGGTGGAGATTAGGGGTGGTTGTTTTTTGATTCCGTCCCTCTCAAAATAAAGTCATTTGTCTTAAATGCAGTGTTAGAATGTGAGGATCTCAACTCTGAAGCTGCAAAGCCCTGCACGCTCCTGTCCAGTGCTCCCGTCAGCCTGACGCCCAGCATGAGCAGGTGACAGAATAAGGCCAGCAAGCCGATTCCCGAGGTAACAGCTGCCCAGCACAGCCCGGGGGCATCTGGGGCCACAAAAGGTTCATGACGTACTAAGGTCATAAAGGGAAGTTAGCATCAGGCTGGGAATAGGACGGAGGAATCCTGGGGTGCCCGGGGGGCTCAGATGGTTAAGTGCCTGCCTCTTGATTTAGGCCCAGGTCATGATCTTGCAATTTATGAGATCTAACCCCGAGTCAGGCTCCAGGCTGATGGCTTAGAGACTACTTGGATTCTCTCTCTCTCTTCCTCTCTCTGCTCCGCCCCCACTCTCTTGCTCTCTCTCAAAATAAAAAGAAAAACCACGGGGGGCGGTGGAGGGGCTGGGGCGGTACGCCTGGGTGGCTCAGTCAGTTAAGCAACCGACTTCAGCTCAGGTTATGATCTCGCAGTTTGTGGGTTTGAGCCCCGCGTCAGGCTCTGTGCTGACAGCTCAGAGCCTGGAGCCTGCTTCAGATTCTGTATCTCCCTCTCTCTGCCCCTTCCCTGCTTGTGCTCTCTCTCTCTCTCTCTCTCTCTCAAAAATAAATGAGTATTTTTTTAAAAAGGCTAAAAAAAAAAGGGGGGGGAAGGATGGAGGAATCCTGTGGCCCAGATGAGTTTCCAACAACAGAAACTGAAAATGTCTCACAAGGTACCATGTGCACCTGACCTTGCGGAGACCTAAGGCTGGATTTTCTGAGGCTCTTTGTGGATGCTCACAATTCCTGGGATAATGGCGCCAAGATTCCTGCACTGACCGATGTCACCGTGGCCCTGGAAACACACCCTTGCTGACTCTGTCTGGAGGAGCTTCAGGTTGGGGTGAGAAATGAAACTCTCCCCGGTTCTGGGAAGAGTGAGAGTGGCATCCCCATGCAGGCAGCTGACTCACAGCAAAAACGGACCCCCAGCGCCTTTCTTCTAGGACCGTGCTGGCAGGGGACCAATGCCCACCCCGGGGGTCCTCCTGCTCCCATGAATAGAAACAGCGCCACTGATTTCAACTCATTATTTTGCACTAATCATAGACTCACAGGAACTTGGGGGAACAGGTACCCGTAGATGCTCTGTAACTTTCCACCCAGCTTCCCATTGTGGGAACATCTTTCAACCTCATTTCCAAACCAAAAATTTGAAAGTATAAGGTAGAAGCCTGATGCTGACAGTACTTTTAGGGGTATCATAATGGACACAGTAGGAATGTTCATTCTCTTTCTGTAACGTTATCAAGGGCGCCAAGACAAGAGCCGATATTTTTTTCCCAAAGGATAAACAGAGCAATCAGGGCCCTTGGAAATCACCTGAGCAGATGGTGCCCCACTCAGCTTTTCCCTAGAAGGACAAAGCTAGGGAGGGGGAAGTATGGCAAATGACCATCGAGTAGGAAAAGTTTCAAAATTCCTTCTTTCAGGGAGCAAAGAGCATGCCAACAGTCTGGCAAATTAGATAGCAGCTCTGAGGCCGCACATCCGTGCATAAGTTGGGGGGAGGGCGGGGGGCTTCCGATCTGGCCAGAGGAGGTTAGCGGCGCGCCCCTTGGTGCACTTTGAAGCTGGGCAGATTAGTAACACAGCGTTGGTCACCAGCCTACCATGAAATCCGTCCTTTCTAAGGCTGGCCCCTGCTCCTTCTACAAACATGTGAAATACAGCAGGCACCGAAGACTGAAGAGAGGTGAATATAGTATTTTTGCCACTTAACCCGGTGGTGAAAAGCCGGAAAGAGGGAGGGACTTACACATCACTCTGGTGGGTGTACACGCGATCAAAAAGGGCTTCCGGAGCCATCCACTTGACCGGAAGTCGCCCCTGCAAGTGTGGGAAAAAAGGGCAAAAACCACTATATTAAAATTCAGTTTGCTTTAGCACGCCCAACAGCTGCACCCTATTTAAGAGCTGATACTAATGGTTTTCACTGTGCAGGCAGGAGAGCAGGGACGTCCGCTCCAGCAGGGCCTGGATCTAACGTGTGATGTGCAGATTTGGGGACATTACTAAAATGCCATGTCTTTGGATCCTCATTATCTTCCACCCTCGCACACAGCCACACCCTGACCACCTTCTATGCAAAACTTAGCCTAGAAACTCCCAGGCTCTAGTCTTTGCCCGGGAAGTTCCTGACCCTTGAGGTTGATTATTCTGTATACAGGCTGTTTCACATTTACTAAGAGTAACTTAAATATAGCTTAAATTTACTTATTGAGAAATTTGTCAAGAGTGAAGCAAAAGCAGGGTGCCTGGGTGGTTCAGTCGGTTGAGCGTCCGACTTTGGCTCAGGTCATGATCTCACGATTTGTGGGTTCGAGCCCCGCATGGGGGGAAGCTCTGTGCTGAACGCCAGCTCGGAGCCTGGAGCCTGCTTCGGATTCTGTGTCTTTCTCTCTCTGCCCTTGCCCTGTTCACACTCTGACTCTCTCTGTCTCTCAAAAATAAATAAATGTAAAAAAAAAAAATTTTTTTTTTAAAGTGTGAAGCAAAAGAACAGGGATAAAAGGCAGAGGAATGAACATCTATCATCTTTCATCTGGAACATTCCATACCACCCACAACCCCCTCTCTTCCCTTCCACCACATCACTGCCCTGACTTACGTTTGTGGTCTTTTTGTAATAGTCTATATTGTTGATATCTCTGGCCAGTCCAAAGTCTGCGATTTTCATCACATTGTTTTCTGTTACCAAAACATTTCTGGCTGCTAAATCTCGATGAATACACTGAAATCAAGAACGAACGCAGGTCAAAATGTTTCAAGAAGAGAAAACATACTTCTTAGGATACAGACAGAAAATATATCATAAGCCAAAAATTGGTATTTCTTTTCTAATTAAAATAACTAGGGGCGCCTGGGTGGCTCAGTCAGTGAGGCGTCCGACTTCGGCTCAGGTCATGATCTCATGGTTCGTGGGTTCGAGCCCCATGTCGGGTTGTGTGCTGACAGCTGAGAGCCTGGAGTCTGCTACATTCAGATTCTGTATCTCCCTGTCTCCCTGCCCCTCCTCTGCTCGAACTCTCTCTCAAAATAAACATTGAAAAAAATTTTTTTAAATAACTACAACACCAAGGCCCCAATCATTTGAAGAATGGACACACCAAGCAGCCACATTCCCTTTTATATGCAAGTGACCAACACCGGTGTCCTTCAAACGAGATCTATAACTAGATTGTTCTAAAATCTTTTATCTCAACACTTGTTCTCCCCCCTCCCTTTACAGACAAACTCAGAAGAGCTGGCTGGTTAACCTCCAACACCACATCATCTTTACCTCCTGGTCGGTCCGCAAACATTGTTTCCATCCATGCGCCTCCAAACGTTTATGAAGGAACCTTTCGCCAGACCAAAGTGAGCTCTTCCAATGCCTCAATTTTTCCCTCTACAGCTCTGGACGCAGTTGATTTCATGCTCCTTTTAGCAACACACCCCTACCCCGCATTGAGTTCCACCCCATGCCTTTCCTTGGCTGACTCTCCAAAGCTAGCTTCCTCTCTTCCCCAGGTCCCTGAAAACTGGGGAAATGTCCTATTAATTTTTAATTTCCATATATCCCCAGGGCTTCCATTCTTAGATACATACAAAAGATTTGCAAATTCCTACCTCTCTCCTGACCTCTCTCTCATGGAACCTTCCTTGTCATCTTCCACAGGCCTTAGGACATTTCCTTACTAACATCCCTCTGGCACTCAAATTCAAGGTCTCTGTTCCCCTGATTCTTACCCTCTTGGTCTCTCACTCAAGAGATACACCCCAGGATTCTTTGCACCCTCCTCCCAAGTTCTATTGACATCAACCCCCAAATGACTCTGTAATTTGTCCATCCGGCTCCAACCCCACTAAGAACCACTTAGCCTAGGACATCACTGCTGCCCTCTCCCATCCCCCAGACGCCACACTGCTGCCCAACGGGTCTCCACGCTTCCAAACTCAGCCCTGCGCACCTGCTAAGCTTCCCACAAGTTGTGTTTCTCTAAGAACTAACCATGTCCTTTCCCGGCGTGCATCATGACTAACGCCTGTCTGTCCGTGCTGAGTTCCAGAGGACACCAGCACACGCAAAAAGGCCCAACCTGTGCCTGCCACACACCTGGGGGCGGGGCGCAATGTTGAAACGCTCGCTCGCTCCAGGGTGGCTAATTTCTAGTTCTGGTACCGTCTAACTGGTGTTAGAAAGGTCTCATGACAATAGCTCCCGTTTTTCCTTTCTAAAAATGATATACTTTTGTGAGCTGTTCTAAACGTTTTAGTTACACTTCAGTATAACAAGATTCATCATGATACATGGTAATTAGAATCCCAAACCATTACCCCTTATTTTTGGAAAAGGCAGGGTCTAAAGAGGAGAAGAGATACCCCTTTCAAACGCTTTTATGCAGGTTCCTGGCAAAGCTGACGACCAGATGAAGGACAGTCTTTTCAGGCCACTTGACAAAAGTGGAACCGGGCTCAGTACAGATAGGCAATCCGAGAACCGGCCGATCTAGAGAAGCCAGCCAAACTCTCTCCCAAGAATAAATTAGGGATTCCCTCTTCCTGCCCATCGCCCAACAACTCCTGGTTCATAGACGCTTCTGTGGCCCCCTAGATGCACAAAGACCAGAAAAGGCGAAGCAGGAGAACCCCACATGTCAGGAAGCCTGTGAGGGGCCAGAATGGAAGCAGGAAATGTGAGTGTTCGCAGTAGCCACCGGGGGACTGGGCAGGGGTGGGGGGGTGGGAGCCACGTGCCTAGCTTGGACTTCCAAGCCCTCGGCCAAACTCTCCGGGCAGTGTGCTCCCTGTCGACACGAGCTCTGTGCGTTTGGCAAGCGTGCGGTCAGAAGAATCTGGATTCCCACACGCCAGGCTCCCACCACACATTAGAGCTCAACCCAGGGCCTCCACGACACTGGCCTCCAGCATCATCTGGGCGAGAGCCAGAACCTAGCACCTACCTCCCAAGTCCCACAGTGCTACCAAACACTAATACCCGCCCTCTGGGCCAGACGGTAAGAGATTTGGAACCCACACGCCAGAAAAAGAAAATAATCAACATCAAGCCAAATTCCCATCATCTGCAGAAATCGGAGCTGTCTTCCAGGGCAGCGCTGATCACGGACATAACCGGACCCCTCGGACCATTTGGGATTCCATTTCTTAAGTGAGCGGAGATCACCGGGTCACTAAGGGAGGGAAGACTAACACCCCTATGACCCAGACAGGGTCATGGGTACCTCTGCTCGGCTGACCTAATTAAACGCCCATGGCCACCTATGAGACGGGTGTTATTAGACCCATTTTACAGATGGGAAAGCTGGTGCTTGCTTTACAAAAACAAAACCAAAAAAACGCCCCTTCAGATTTGATACCTTGGAGCACGTTTAACTGGCTTGGGGATTTGGCAAGAAGAAAAGCTAGTGGACTCTGACCTAGAACCAGCCAAGCTTCCATAATTTGTACAAGGCTCAGATACGGCATAGTCCCTAGTTGTGTTCTGCACACGTCGTGGTGTTTCTTTACTTGCCCGCCTCCTAGCTCCCACCAACACATATGCAGGCACGCACATACATGCACACACACGTGCACGTGCGCGCGCGCACACACACACACACACACACACACACACACACACACAAATATTTACAGCAGAAAGCCACTCAAGGACAGGCCCTACAAGTCCATCTCTATATCCCCAGCACCGAGCACAGGGCCTGACCCGGTAAATGGTTACTGAGGCGAATTCGTAATTGCACTCCATCAGTAATGAGCCAGAGATCTCCCGCAGCAGTTCTCCAAGCGGGCCTCCAGCGAGCTCACGGCCAGCGGCTGAGAGGCGTGAGCACAGGCAGGCCGGATCTGGCCCTTCCCGGCTTCTTCGGCCTCCACTGTCAGGAGAACGCCCACATTTTTGGAAGCAGGCTCTACCCAAGGGGACCATTCTTAAGATCTTCATCTACCACCAGCTTAAACCCTGTTCTAGGTCTTTATTTTTTATTTTTCTTCTTTTATTTTTGAGAGAGAGAGAGAGAGAGAGAGAGAGAGAGACAGTGTGAGCAGGGGAGGGTCAGAGAGAGAGGGAGACACAGAATCCGAAGACAGGCCCCAGGCTCTGAGCTGTCAGGGGCTCAAACCCACGAACCGTGAGATCATGACCTGAGCTGAAGTCGGATGCTCAACCGACTGAGCCGCCCAGGTGCCCCAAGTTTTGTTTTGTTTTGTTTTTTAAACCTGTTCTAGGTCTTTAGCTACAGGCCATCTTCAGCAAAGGAACCCTGCGGGGCCCCTAAGAGAGCACGGTGCTCTCCACCCCACCCTGTATTAGCGAGCAAACCCCTGACACAGGGCATCTTACTGGTCCCCCCCTCCATCCAGAGTGAAGCAGCGATTCCCTGAGAGTGCAGGGGTGAGAGGCGGTGAACCAAAGGGCCAGGTCCGGGGCCAGCCACTTTTCTCTGTGGACCTCGGAGTCCCTGTCTTGGAAGCGAAGACAGTGACTCAGACACACCTACCTACCTGGCTCGAAGGTTTCCTGGCCACCCCTGCCGGTCCTCACTCATCCTCAAGTGACCCCTGTCTCAGCCGTTCTGAGGTGATGGAGGGGACTGTACATAAAAGGCCTGTCCTGAGCCTGGCAGATGGTAAGTTCTCAAAAACTGGCCGTGATTAATCTCGTGAGAATTGCTGTGATCACACCCCATTAACAGGGACATTTTCAGTCTCCATCCTGAAATGTAATCGCTCGCCCCCTTTCACAAAGTTCATCCGACCCGTGGTTCCTTCTCTACTATACTGAGAGGAGGCAGGACCTCCGGGTCCTCGGCTGGGAGCAGTGAGGAGGGTTCTATGAGCCTGACGCAGTGCACATTCTTCCCTCCTGTTCTGAGCAGAGTAAGTCTCCGCCTTCCTGAACCCCTGCTGTGGCCTCTGTGAACCACGTCCCGCCCTTCCCCCCACCTCCATGTCCCCTCAGCCTCGATGCCATCAGGGGCTTTGAGCCAAGCTCCAGATTTCAGAGCTGTTCCCACTCCCCACTCTGCTCTGCCTCTTCCTGCCCAGGTGACGGCCGGTGCCTTGGAAGTGGCCTTCCTCCACTGGGTCTGAGGGCTTAGCCCAGCGCTCGGAGCTGAGCTACGGCCTGCAGCTTCCTGCTCCACAGTGGCCCTTGGATGGCTCTCACACATGTTCAAGGTGCATCCTGGATGCCCCCCAGAAGCTATCCCCCCGCCACCTTCCACCCCCTAGTCTTTATCCTGATCAGCTACACCGCCATCCAGTCTCTCAAACTGGAAACCCCCTCACTATCCCAACAGCAAAATATATCCAACATCAGTGGTCTCCTCCAGGGCCTACGGGAACCAATGACCCTGGCACAAGCCCCATCCCCTTTGGCAGGGCGCCGCGCTCCTGACCCACCGGTGGAAGGAATGAGCTTCAGGGCACAAACCCGATCCCGTTACTGCCCCTCCGTGGCTCACCAGGTGCCGAGGGTGCCTGGCCCGGGTCGGGGAGGCCCCTGCCTCCAGCCACATCTCACACCCTGCTCTCCGCACAGCATGTCCCTCCCTGGAGGCCTCACCGCTGTCCCTCTGTGTGAGTGCCCACCAGCCACCTTCCCCAGCCCTGGCCCCGTCCCCGGGCCGCACGTGACCTCACGCTGCTTGTTTCCAGCAAGGCACGCTTCTCGGCCTCTTCCATACTTACTTTCCACATTTACTGCTAATCTCTGCTGCACTCACCCAAGGTTTCTGCTTCGAGAGGTCCAGGACTACCTCCGTTCCAGCCCCCGCCCCACCCCCACGGGAGCCGGACCGGGGCCACGCAGCATCCACATCAGGAGTGCTCAGGAATATTCGCTCGGAGGATTAATAAACTGCCCCAGCCAGCCCTCCTACTGCGTCTGAATTAGTAACAGAGCCAAGCTGAGCCCCCCGAATGCTTCTGCCGCTGCCACACAGGGTACAGAGTGACCACAACCTGAGGGTCACCACGGGCAGCCTGCAGGCGGGTCGTACTCCCCAGGGTCCTAGTAGGACTATTGGGAAGTGACGGTACAGGGGAAATAGAACAATGAATGTCCAGCTTTGCCAGGGACACCCATCACGCTTCGTTCTGCTCTCCACATGCAATCTCCCCTTCCCACCCCAGTTTATGCCTGAACAATTTAAAAGTGAGTTGCAGAGGCACCTGGGGGGGCTCAGTCGGTTGAGCGTCTGGCTTTGGCTCAGGACACAATCTCACGGTTCGTGGGTTTGAGCTCCGTGTCGGGCTCTGTGCTGACAGTTCAGAGCCTGGAGCCTGCTTCCGATACTGTTTCTCTCTCTCTCTCTCTGCCCTTCCCCCACTCATGCTCTGTCTCTCTCTCTCTCTCTCAAAAATAAACAAACATTTTAAAAAAAAAAGTGAGTTGCAGACGTCAGTGATACGTTAACATAAGCCACCATCAGCAGCTCCAGATTTAACGTGGGTCCAGTCACACTACCTACTGCAATCCACGTTCAAACTTCAGTTCATGAATGTTGTTGCTGAGCTGCCCCCACCCCGACCCTGAACAAGACCCAGTCCAGGGTCACACGAGTACAGGGAGCTGTCCTATCTCTTAAGCTTCCTTTCATCTGGAACTATCTCCCCAGGACTTTTTGTCTTTCGTGATGTTGACGTTTCAAAGCGACTGTCTTGTGAAATGTCCCACGTCCCAGATCTGACCCTTCGTCACATCAAAGGCTTTTCACTGAGCAAACTCCCGTTATACGTGCACCTGCACAAGGAGGGAGGCACAAAAGGGTTTCCTAAACTGTACAGTGAGAGCTTTTGTAGGAAAACCAAAAATCTGAAAAAGTCTGCAAGTCTAGACTCGCTGGAAAACACCACCACCACCACCACCACATGTGCAGCTCCGGCCGTGTCCCAGTGTGGCCGCAGCAGGGCCGAGGGGCAGTCACCCCTCCCCGAGTCCGTAACGCCACGTGGTCAGACACGGGCTGCCTCACTCACGCATAGCACTTGGCATGGCCACGACCCAGCCCGGGTCCCCCCGGGTGACAACGGGCCCACGCCCGCAAGAGAACCTCGCTTCTTTGGGGACCCGAAGACGGGCATCGAGCTCCACCGCAGGTAGGCAGTGACCCCTCCTCTGCCCAGGGAGAGATTTCCACAACCCTCCCCGCGAAGTGTGAGCTAAGGAAGGGTGTCTTGGGTTATATCCAAAATGCCCCCCGAGGACACGGGGCACCTGTCGAGCTGCGCTCTGAATAGCTCAGATGTTTAAAGTTCCAGTGCCGGCGGCATGCTTGGAATGCAGACAGTTCACCTCAGGGGACCTGGCCAACTTCTAAGCAGAGGGTCACCCCGCGAAATGAGACAAAATAAACCCAGATGATATCCAGGACTCAGTGTTACCAAAAGGTCCGTTCGCCCGATCTTTCTTCTTAGCATATTTAAGGCCATTTCAAGCTTAAAACCGTAGGCACAACACCCAGAGTATGTCCAAAAACTCTCCATGAAACGAATAAAGCAAAAAAAACCACATCTTCAGGATTAAAGGGGGCGCCCCCTAAAATCCAGCTGTTCTCTGCCTAGAGCTGAATCTCAGGAGACGAGACCTCTTTTCTGTTCGTCTCCATAGTCACTTTACGTTTCTGAGGCTGCTCTGGCTTTGACAGAGTTCACTAAGCCCCTGGGTGAATAACGCAGTAAGTATTTTCCAGGTTGTAGGAGACGTGCAAGGGCTTGACTTAGCAAACGAGCACGTCCAAACAGCCTGTTTTCTCCACAGGCTTTTTTTTTGTTTCGTAGCTGGAAGTCACCCAAGTGAGGGGAATGTGAAGGACTCACCTTCTGGGAAGCCAGGTACTCCATGCCTCGCGCCAGCTGGTAGGTGCAGGACACCAAGTCCTTGAAGGTCATCTGCTCCTCGGGGACGCGGTTGATGTCATAGGAGTACTCCATGCCGGGGGGCCTGCGGGCGCGGAGGTACTCCCGGAGGTTGCCCTTCGAGGCGTACTCCACTATGACGTAGAGTGGCCCTGCGGACGGACAGGAGGAGTCAGAGAGGGACGCACCCAGATCTGCCCCCGGGAACCTTGGCAGAGTGCAAGCCCTTCCAACCCAGTTCTTTTTTTTTAATTTGAGCAGAAGGGAAAACACACACAAAAACAGAACGGCTGCGGGGCGCCTGGGTGGCTCAGTCGGTTGAGCATCCGACTTCAACTCAGATCAGGATCTCGCGGTTCGTGGGTTCGAGCCCCATGTCGGGCTCTGTGCTGACAGTTAGCTCAGAGCCTGGAGCCTGCTTCGGATTCTGTACCTCCCTCTCTCTCTGACCCTCCCCTGCTCATACTCTGTCTCTCTCTCTCTCTCTCTCTCTCTCTCTCAAAAATAAACATTAAAAAAAAATAGAATGGCTCATTCTCCTCTTCCCCAAAATGCTCATCGACACTTGGTCAAGAGAGCCACAAAAGCCTTCAAGAAAGAAACAGAGATACAGTGAATGCCCCTCCCCCGTGCCCTCCAGGAGAGCAATGGCTAACAGAGACCTGCCTTTGCCTGTTCATTTTAACGGTTTTACACACATATGCGGATCGATAAGCAATGTCCCAGTTTTCAGCAAAAAAAATGCATCATAAAGATACGGCTTTGCAATATCGTCCCCTACCTTTTATTTTTCTTGTGGAAGGAACCCAGTCGGGCTGATAAAAATAAATCTAGACCATTCCTTTTAACAGCTCTATAATTCTACCATACAAGTATACCACGCTTTATTTATTTATTTCCCTGTACTTATGGGCATTTACGTTGCTCCCAGGTTTGGGCGGTAATGAACGAACATGTCTGTGCGGCCTCCTCACACACACGTGAATCATTTCTCCGAGGCACAGACCAGAGGTTGGCAAACGACAGCCCGCAGGCCCAACCCTGCCCTCCGCCTGGTGTTGTCATGACGCTGCTCTGGCCCGTGCACATCTGTATCGTCCGTGGCTGCCTTCGCTACATGCCAACAGGAGTCGTTGCCACGAGGACCCTAAAGGCCACCAAACCAACACTATTCACAGTCGTCCTTCACAGAAAGTCTCCCCACTCCTGCTATCGACCTCAAAGAGATATTGTTGAGGTGAAGATAGGCATTTTCGAGTTCATTAACTCTCCTCAAACGGATCCCCAAAGTGCTAGTTAGCCCCCCGATGGGAGAGGCCAGGGTTCTGTCCCCCCGAGGCAGATAATGTGTCCCTTCCTCGGCTCTCTCCTCTTCTAAGCGAGTCCTGGGAGCTCAGTCATCTGGCGCCTCCAGCAAGACATGGCTGCCTCAGTCCCCGTTCTGAGGGATTTGTCAACCCAAACACAGGGTCTTATTTTCACAAATCCCTCTTAGCGCTGTCAGAGAGACCGCAAGGGGACTGTCTTCTCCGAACACCCTCCAGGTTTTGGCGTCCAAGCAGCAGGGCTCTATAAGGCCCTCCCAGCCAAAGCCACCCAACGCCTACCACTCCCCAGGCCCCGAGTACGGTCACAAAGTCCCCTTTGTGTTCACGGCCAGGAACATCTTCCTAAGGGGATTTTTTAAAGAGAACTTGAAACATCCACTTGAGATGCCCTAGGAGCAAGATCCAAAAGTCCAACCGTTTCTAAAATGATGCTGACACTGACAGCTTAAGTATTCGGATGAAAGCATTTTTTCCTCCTACTCACCGTCCTGCGTGCAGGCTCCGAGGAGATTTATGATGTTTTTGTGTTTCCCAATCATCTTCATCATCTCCATCTCGGACACAAGATCGGAAAGGTCCTTTTCGGTGGCATCATCTACGGGCAGGAGGGAAATTAAAAACCAGCTACTTTCCTCTGACCCACCAGCCGCCGCTGTCAGTAGCTGACAAAAACTTCGTCGAAATAGCATGAAATTGAATTTTGGAACCAGAAAAGACTTTCCAAATCATCTCCCTCAGTTTACTGGTCAGGGGGGCCAAGGGCCCAGCTGGGGGACGGCCCCGATCCATGTCAAAGAGCTAATGTGGGGTCACTGGGGTCATAAGTCAGGACTAGAATCTAGCCCCTCTTCTGCTAAAGGCCAATTCTTTTCCAGCAAACCTCACAAATTGAGGGGGTGGGGAGGTGTTTAAATTTGTCATGAAATAATTCTATCCTCTGGCAGATCTAAGGTGCCTCAAAAAAACCCGTTATCAAACTTCAAGGTGTCTGAAAACAACGGTGAGCACGTCAGGGAGGGGGAGGGGAGGGGAGGGGAGGGGGAGGATGGGGTATGTCACATCACCACGGACTTTCTCTAGACCAAGTGCTGCTAATCCAAGCCCTCGCAGCTCTTAGAAAATTCACAGACAGGTTCATGGGGCACCTCATGACTGTTTACAAAAGTGTGTGTGTGTGTGTGTGTGTGTGTGTGTGTGTGTGTGTGCACGCGTGTGTACACGCATCCTGAGCGGGCAAAGGTCCAATGGGTTTCTCAGAGGGGGCTGTGATTCTCAACACTAAAGAATTAAGGTTTTATAAATTTCTGCTCTATAATTTTAAGAAAAGTGGCTTAGGTCCTACCTTTACAGGCTCACACCTTCTAGAAAGCGGCAAGAATCTTCCGCACGAACCTCTCTGAGCTAATTCAATATGGAACGAACTGAATTTACTAAAACAAGGAGAGGCATCTGGGGGGCTCAGTCGGCTGGGCGTTGACTTCGGCTCAGGTCATGATCTCACACAGTTCATGGGCTGTGGACTGACAATTTGGAGCCTGGATCCTGCTTTAGATTCTGTCTCTCCCTCTC
The DNA here is from genome assembly GCA_004023785.1 of Mungos mungo. NCBI lineage: Eukaryota > Metazoa > Chordata > Mammalia > Carnivora > Herpestidae > Mungos > Mungos mungo. Next base: position 210,669 of record PISW01003174.1, on the reverse strand, counting down.
TTTCTGCTTATCTCCCACGCATAATCTGTCTCTCTCTTTCAAAAAATAAACATTAAAAAAAATTTTTTAATTGAACAATGAGATAAGGAAATGCATAGAAGCCACGTTGCAAAAAATTTTTTAGCTTCACGAAAGGAAGAGCAAGGCCACTGACCGGAAGGTGAGACAGACACGCTGAGCACACGCAGGGCTGGGCTGCTGCTATGAGCCACCGATTGGCTATAAAAAAGGACACCTGACAGGGCTCTGGGGCTATTGTCTTCCTCCATCTGGAAAGGGAGGGCCAGCCTGGGTATATCCAAAGATATAGCCCCCTCCAGACCTCCATTTCTGAGCTCCAAACACCAAACAGAAGTTCTGCCAAAGGAGGCTGGAAGCCGGGGCCCTCCCCACACCTCCCTGCTACGTGGCCAGGGGCTGCCGACGTGGGCCATTGCAGGTTTGCCGCACCTGCCAGGCAGGAGGGCCAGGGCACACGAGGCAGGCCCCAGCCGCACAAGCCGAAAGCCAGAGGGCCACCTCTCGGTGGAGCAGAGACACGTGGGGTGGCGGGGCACAGTCCTCCCGGGCTTCAAACCCCCAGGTGAGGACCTCAAAACACCCTCGTTTTCCTTGGGAGCCATTCTGAGTTTAAAGAAATTTATCTTTCCTACTACTTCCCCGCTCAGGGAGGAACACGACCATCCCGCAACAGCCCACGAGAGACTGAAAAGGCCTAACTCAGAAAGCATCCACAAAGGGCTCGGGCACCCATTTCCAAGAGCAGGTGTCTCTGCCCGGACACATGGGAAAAGCGTCCTTTCTAAGATTCCTACAACAGGATTTATAATGTAACCGTTCCCTATAACTGGTCTCATAAAAGAATACTGCGGAGGAAGAAGTTAATGTTTGAAACGCTGTAAGCTCCTTGGACACAGGCATGAGGCAGGGCTGGAAGGTCAACACACAATGACATGTGACATTTCACATGCCGGGCGTAACTGCTCACATAGCCCAGAAGGTTCTGCCCAGCCACCGATCCTGCCCGGGTCTGTCTGGCTGTCTAAAGGATTCTCCCAGACCAGTGTCAACTCTGTTTTGTTTCTCTTGAAAGAGAAGGTATGTCCTCTCCCTGCGCCCCCTCACTCCCTCCAAAAGGGGCCAACCTTCCTTTATGTGGAAGTGAAGGTTTGGGACCCAAATTGAAGAGGCCGATTCTCACCTAAATTAATCAGTTATGTGAGAGTTGCTACTTTCTAAGCACCTACAGGTACAGAGGGAACAGGAAATCACAGTCGTCACCCAGGAACTGACGAAGAACAATCTGGGAGGTTCTACCGCTTTCTAACAAAACTGGCTTTTCTTTCTCGTAAGTGCACACAGCTCAAGATAAATCGTCTGTCCGGGATGCTGATTTATACGGAAAACTTCTCACCCCTAGGTCAACTATGTGCTCTCTGACCCCTTGCCATGATAGAGTTCACATGCCACAAAAGGAACATTCTTGATAAGGCTTTCCACCCCTCTCCCGCCCCCACCCATCCCCCTCTCCCCACTCACCTTTCAACATCTTCACTGCCACAGTGACTGCCTCCTTGGGCTTCTCTTTGTCAATTCCCACCGCTTCAGCCATGACCACTTGCCCAAAGCAACCTTCCCCCAGAGGTTTGCCCAGCGTCAGCCTGAATGTGTAAATAGAGGATTAGCGCACGGCATCTGGTGAAGGGGTGTAGTGAGGGAAATTCCAGAACTAAATATAAAACTCTTTCAGCGGCTTGCAAAAGCATGGAGCATTTATCATATGGAACTAATGAGACCTGGGGCACGCACGCGCTTGAGTATTTTCTTAGTGACGTTTCAGAGAATGTCAATTACGGGTGGACCAGCTATTAAATTTCACATTTGTGTTCACAATTTATTTTCCTTGTGGAAGATATCCTCGCTAGTGAGGTGGTCAGCTTTCCTAAGTGCTAACAATGAGGAGCTTTTGATCTTGAGCCAATTGAATATTTGTAATTTAGAATGTCTCAAAGAAAAAAATATTAAAGCTGTTCTTTTTTTTTTTTTTTTGTCGTCTCTGTGAAGTGAGGTCTTTAAAATCACTATTATTCAAATACCAATGGATTTTACGGTCACATTCCTGGCCAAGTTACATGATATGAATCTTAAACGCATTTCAAGGAATCTCTAATTTTTCCCTAAAGGGAAAAAGAAAACTCTAGAAATTGAGGGGAATCTCATTTGACCTGACAGTTTAGAAAATCCTTAACTACCCAAAATTAATCATGAGGAAAATCCAGAGTGGACACAAGAAACTATTTCTAAGCTCCGAAGCGCAGCGCACAAGTCCTACTAAGAGCCGCATACTGTCTTTGGGCATTCTCAAAGCCAGCAGAATGGAGAAATCTTTGCAATACTTATGAATGTGGTTTTTACACTTAAGCACAACACAGTAAAGTATTAAGCTGCCCTTAGTAAATAAACACTATTTATGAGAAGCACACAATGGTCTACAAAAGCTAAGCAAAGACTGAGGGCAGTGTATGCTATGCTGAGGTCATTCTGTTTCTATCCTGAACTAAAATTAAATTTAATATAAACATTTGCATTGGAAAAATGGCTAATTTATGTCCTATTGCCCTGCTACCACACCAGCGTAACAATCCCCTCTTTGTATAACTTCTGCCTCCAATCTAATAAACTGCTTCTAAATAGCCTTCATTCACTGGAAGTCTGCTCCACCCACGTTTGCTCTAAACTCCGTTTTGAAATACTTAGCGCTCAGATTTTCCGCACCGCGGGTCCCCCCCTCCCCAGGTGGGAGCTAATGGTGAGGCACACACACACTTCCACTGTCGGTGGCAGCGTAACGGGCGACAAACACTGCGCCCTGACCCCGGGAGCTGGGATTTGCTACGATATGATCGCAGCCCCTAGTTCGGTCCTTGACGCGGAGGAATGTGCACGCCCCCCACGGGCGCACTCACACCGGCAGCGAAGCTTCGTGAGAAACACCAACCCCGTTCTCTTTCCACCTCCTCCGGGTAAGGAGACCACACCCCGTGTGTTCTCTGATACCTCCCCAGGTCTCGTTCAAGAAACGAGTCTTTTCACTCCAGGACACAAATACCCTGGAAATTATCTCCGTTAACTCTCTTGACAGAGGGGTACCGGTCTAATTGTTTGGTCCTCGTTTATGGGGCACATTAGTATCTCGAACCTGGCTTTGGGAGACAAACTCGGTGCGGAGTTGTGTGAATCAGTGTCACGGGGACCACGTAAGCTACTTTGCAAAGAGAACTCATCATCCTTAGTCTCTAGAAAAGTTTTATCTCGGTACCTCCGAATTTACATATGAGTTTCTTCAATTGTAAATAAACACTTCTCTGACTTAATTTCACCGCAAATGCCAAGACAAACGCAGAGTGTAAGTTGTATACAAGCAAGGCAAGAGGTTATTCCAGTTGACAGAATGGAGACGTGTAGTCTGTGATGTCCACCTTCCACTATTCCCAATGTTCAGATTCGAATGACTACAAGAAGCGAGCGGACGGTCTTCAAGGACCATCAAACCTTATTTCTGGTCCTGCCCAGAAGATAGCGGGCTGGGAGCATGAGATCTGCCTCTCTCTGCCTCGGACCACCACCACCTTCTTCCTGTTTGTGGTTCAGGCTCTCAGCTTACCAGTACAAGAAGGGAAATACAAGACAGGGGAACTCATAAGCCAAGAACTGTGCTCAGTCCTGGGAGGTCTGTACTAGGATCTTCATTTTCTACAAATGGAAGTTCAGAAAATCAAGGTTGCCTCGCCAATGGCTGGCTGAGCCAGGATTCAAATCCAGTCCACGGGAGCCCAAATACATGGACCCGAAGCCAGAGCAAGAGATAAACAGCTCCCAGTAATGCCTTCCACAGCGCCCAGGCGGCCATGCTTCGACCGAACATCTGATTAGAACACCTCCACGTCATCCAATAAGGAAAATATTACGGACCACAGGAAGTCTGATGTCAAATACCATATTTGAACCATTTCACCCCATAATACATTAATAACCATTAAAAACAGTCACCACTGAATGAAGATTCCTAAGGCAACTTGTATTTTAGATCTAATTTCTCCAAAGAAATGAGTTACAGAACAGTCCTGTTCTCATAACCAGAGGCTGGAATGTCACATCTGTTTTCTAAGTAGGATATATATAATCCTACTTTCATCCATGTTACTGGGTCTGAATGATCTAAACAGTAAAAGAAAATGAAATGCTAACAAGGTACCATCTTGTTTGGAGACTAGCCATGCCTAGTAGCTGTTTTTAAAGAATGATTCAAAGTGAGCGAGAGAATCAATTCTTTTCTTTTTCAGGAGTTGGTTATTTAGAAATACAATCTCACTCACTCCTGTTGACATCCTCAGACATGACCTTTTGCAGTTAAGGACCATAAAAAGAAAACGTCAATCCAACATCCCCATTTATACCTAAGACTCCGCTGGGGATGCGTCCAATGGGAATACTCACTTATCTCTCGGAAACTCCCACTTTGGATCTTCTGGCAGCTCATACTCGGAGACCCCTGCCAGCATGGGGGTATCCGCCGTCGAGGAGAGGCGTGTGGTTATCCTCACCAGCGGGGTGTTGGAGTTCATGGAGGAGCTGGACTCGGCAGAAACCTGGATACAAAATGCAAAGACGCAGATGTAATCCTGGTTCTACCTGAGAAGGCTGGCAGCTGGCCAGAGCCCAGCCAGATGGTCGATTCTTAGGAAGAAAGGTGGGGGCGCTGGCCAAAGCCAGGAATTTGATTTGTCTAAGTCCTCTGTCTCCCATCTTGGCAGCACCATATTTCACTCACGTCCTATGTGCCCAAGACCAGGTTTGCAAATATTTTTAGACAGTACCCGATCAAAATATAAGTCAGCTTTCTGTCCGAATTCCTCACAACAGTCACCCGAGGACATGGCAACAGCCCCGTGAGCTTCATTATTGCCTTTTTACCTGTCCCAGAGCCCCCCAAGACCAATGTCCCCATAGACCAGCTCAGATCATGATCAACTCCGTATCTATGAAATTCCATTAAAACTTTTTAAGGAAATCAGCTCTCCGATATGGTATCTGTCTTTTGGAATGAAAAGCCAAATGTCTCAAGGAACGAGCTCTAGGATTTGAATGTGAAGGGCACCCCATAGCTCCAAGTGTCTCAAGTCAAGCTAACTGGAGACCCAGGCCCTGAGGGCCATTCTCTGCTTCTCCCCAGTCTTTCTGGGACCTGCTGATGCCCAGGCCATTCAATGGAAACCAACCGCCTCTTGTCAACTTCACTTTGTAGACACGAGTGGATTGAACACGTGGGACAAAGAGTCAAGGAGAAAAAAAAACACATGCTTGTATTCGTAATCATGTGGAAAATCTCCTCTCCCACCTGAAGATTGCAAGGGCTTCACTGAGTTTTCTTATTCACCCCTAACCATTTCGGTCTGCGTCTGATAAAATGGTTACTTCTTAAATATAGCCTCTCCCCTCTGCTAGTTTCTATAAGGAAAACACACGCAGAGCCCACGGGAAGGCCAATTTTTTTTTAATGTTTATTATTTTTGAGAGAGACAGAGAGTAAGTGGGGGAGGGGCAGAGAGAGAGGGAGACACAGAACCTAAAGCAGGCTCCAGGCTCTGAGCTGTCAGCATAGAGCCCGACATGGGGCTCAAACTCACGAACCATGAGATCATGACCTGAGCCGAAGTTGGACACTTAACCGACTGAGCCACCCAGGTGCCCCACTTGAAGGTCAATCAATTCTGAGGATGACTACGCAATCCTGGTACAACCGTGGGCTGCTTGATCACCACCTCATTCTAAACCATAAACAAGACTTTGGCTCAAGAAAGTTGGAACATGAGGTTTAATGTGGTTCGTCACAGCAGCCCCGAGTCGCTCTCTGGTTCTGTCCCCACAAGACTGCCCAGGTCAGCGGGACTCCCCAGCTGTGCTTACAAACACACCCTTTTTTTTTTTAAGGTTTTATGTATTTACTTATTTATTTACTTATTTATTAGAGAGAGAAGAGGAAAAAAAGAGAGAGAGAATGAGCGGGGGAGGGAAAGAGGGGGACAGAAGATCGGAAGCAGGCTCTGTGTTGACAGCAGAGAGCTGGATGTAGGGCTCAAACTCACAAACTAGGAGACCATGACCAGAGCTGAAGTCAGACATGCAACCAACTGAACCACCCAGGCGCCCTCAAATATACATTTTAAGTTAAGGCGGCAAAGACCAAGGGCAGATGAACGTAAGTAGCTGGAATGGGTAGAGTTTCACAGGGTAGAGTTTGAACCATTTCCTCTGGGAACAGGAAGACCTGTACTTCCCCGGAAAAGTTCTATTTAGAAAATCTTCATTGACCAAGTTGCTCTGAAGGCAGGGAGAAACCCAAGAAGATGCCCCAGAATGAACTGGTGTGGGGTGGGGGTGGGGGTGGGGGTCATTTTAGGAATAGAAAGTTGGTTTCACTATTAAAATCAAGATGCAGGGGGCGTCTCGGGGGCTCAGTCAGTTAAGCATCTGAGTCTAGATTTGGGCTCAGGTTATGAGCTCATGATTCATGGGATCGATCCCCACATCAGGCTTGGTGCTGACCGCTCAGAGCCTCCTTGGGATTCTCTCTCTCCCTCTCTCTGTCTCTGCCCCTCCCCCGCTCATGCTCACCCACTTTCTCTCTCAAAAATAAAAAAAAAAATAAAATAAAATCAAGATGTGTGTGACTTTTTAACCCAGATTTTCTATTATCTTTTAAAAGGTACAAGAGAACATTCCTGAGCCTTTCTGAGCAGTCTTCTGACAGGGGCCTTCACTCCTGAGTTTGACAACGCAGAGAGTGCGAGCAATGTCATTCACTGTGAGCGTCATAAAGAACTTTTTCTTTAAAAAGGAGCTGAAGAATCATTATGCCTGGAGCTGAGAGAGACCTCGTGGACAGATTCGGCTCCGGGAGGCTGAGGTCTCCCACCCAAGTGTCCAAGCACTCAAATGGCAGGAGGAGAAAAGGATAAAAGGTAACTTCGTGAAGTCCCATAGAATCCAGTCCTGCTCCCCATTAATGCCAGGGACGAGGCAGGGATCACACCCCAGCCAAACAGACAATCTGGAACCCCCCCTCCAGACTCCACGTGGGCCCCAACTCACTGCACTACACCGACTCAGCTGCAGGGCCCCCAGAAACCAGGGTCTTTCAAAGAACATTAAGACATACACGGTTTTCAGTGACCACTCAAAAGTCCCGGGCTCCATCCGCAGAGAAGGCATCAGAAAGACTCAGGACTGGGTTTGGCCAAAGATGCTTCCCTGAATTTTAGTGCCCTGCATCAAGGCCATGTGCTATGGATACAAAAGGAGGCTAGTGTTTTCAAAGACAAAAAACATCTTCTGGAAAGTTCTGGAAAGTCCTCCCACATGAAGAGGCAAAAATCACCGTTCACTGCAAGGGGAACTTGGCCTTGAGGGTCACAGACAACACGAACCAACCAGACCTGTAAAATTCAGCCTTGAGATGAGACAATACAGGCCCCCCAACGGCCGCGGTCTGGCAAATTCTGCAGCCGCGACTCTCCCCACAAGGAAGGCCACGTAGCCTGCCATCACCAGACCCACAGGAATTCCAGAATTCTACTGTCACTGCATCTGGTGTGCTGCCATCGATGACGAGGGGAAGCCCCATGGGAAGGAAGAGGGGGCACGGTTCTGGGTGAAGAGGTGTGTCCTCACAACTCTCTGCTCTTATCAGCAAGGCTTACAGAGGACGACGTAGAGAGGCAGTCTCCCCATGTGGGGTGTAAGAACACAGCATTTCTGAACTTTCAGGACCAATATAGAAGAGACTGGGTAGTAGCTAACCTTCAGAGACAGAGAGAGAGACAGTTGAGGGAAGGGGCAGGACTCACCTGACCTCAGAACTTTCCAAGCCATTTGAACTTTATGACCAGGCATATGTATTTCTTTTTATGTTTTAGAAGAAGCACTTTCTTTAACAATAAAAATAATTTTTAGAATAGTAGGGATCTGAACTTAGGAAGATCAAACTGTCACAGGAGGGGGAAAAAAGCAGAGCACATGTACTTGAAACGCGGTGACTAAAGGAGTTAGAAATGACAAGATCACACGGGGCACCTGGGTGGCTCAGTTGAGCAACTGATTCTACTCTTGATATTGGCTCAGGTCATGACCTCATGGTCATAGGATCGAGTCTGCGTCAGGCTCTGTGCTGAGTGCGGAGCCTGCTAAAGATTCTCTCTCTCTGCCCCTCCCCCTGCTCGCACTCTCTCTCTCCTTCTCTCTAAAAAAATAAACTTAAAAAGAAACAAATAAACAATGAGGGCATTGCTTTTGTAGCTTTCTCTGCACTACTGGGCTGGGTTTTGTGGCATCTCTGCATCCTCTCTTGTAGGCTCCCCAGTCACCAGGCCTGGCCAAGCAGCCAACCGTGGTTGGTACCCTTCCTCTGCTGTTTACAACATGGGGCACTGCTCAGGTGGTAGCTCTCTGACCAACTGGGGGCCACGTGCCAGTTTCAATGTTGGCCAACTATGAGCCCTTTGGAAGTCATTTAATCTTCCTAAACTAGAGTTTCCTACCTGCTCAAAGGAAACCGGAAAATCTCCGACCCCACAGACTTACCATGAGGGGAAAATGAGGTCACATCCATAAAGCATTTAGTGCTGAGCCTGGCACTTGCTCAGAGTTTGGTTAATATTTGCTACCAACATCACGATCATTCTTCCTAGCGCCTTTTCAGAATCCTTTGCTGCCCAGATCCATGAGAGCCCCTGGCTGGCACCCTCCTCTGGGGAACCCGGAAGATCCGAAGCCTGGGGCTGTTTTATGTGGGAGATGCTGTCATACTGTGCGCTCCGGGAAGAACGAAACCCCAGTGGCGTGGAAGGCTGACTTCAGGACAGGACGTGCCTTCCTGGTTTGTGAGATGAGGCACTCTGCTCACAGCCAGGAGGGTTGGGGCTCCAGCAAAGTCAAAGAGCAAACCCAAGGAATCCAGGAGTCAGGGGTCGGTCCCCGGGGAGGGGGAAAGCGTAAGAACATCCTAATGACAAATATGGCTTAGCGGCCGCTGAAGCAAAGAGAAACTTAACAGTCAGAAGCTAACTGCTCTGTGGCTAACCTATAACCCGAAAGGAATCTCTGCCCATCGAGCGGTGGCAGAAGTTCACGTACGTCTGCGTCTTCCTCCAAGCTCAACAAGGTTTCAGTGTGAAAGCTGTGAAAACCGAACCCCGTTACAAATTCTGGTGCTATCGTTACTATTAAATCTTTAAAACTGCGTTTACAAACAGGATTGCTTAGGGAAATTTCGTCCAGATTAAGTGGAGAGGTTTATATCCAATGTACACATCTGGAAAATACTTTTGTCAAAAGCACAGAGCGGAAGAAAGGTAAGAAAATGCCAGAAGTATAAGAAACTACAGAACCTGATCGCTCTGTCTCTGAAGGTGTATCTTAATTTGACCTCCATGCATTTTTACTGAGCTTTTAAATCCCCTCTGGGACTGTAAAGGAAGGCTGGCTTTCTCTTCCCTCCGTTTCTGCTGAGAGCGAATGTGCATCCGGGGCTTGGCACAATCCTCCGCAGGGGACGGACTCCTCCACCAGACACTGATTCTGCTGGAGCTTCTTTCCTTCCGACCGGGACCCTCAAGTAATCCCCACTGCCCGCCTGTGACTCCCGGGGCTAAATCAGGACTATCAGACTATCACTTGTGTGTGTGTGTGTGTGTGTGTGTGTGTGCGCACGCACGCACACACACAAAATCATTATCTTTCCCGTTGGATATTCCATCTAATTTAAAAGGACACAAATCATGAAAGACTATTGAATACTGAAAACGAACCATGGACTGAAGGGGGAGGGGGAGGGAAGGGGGCGATGGTCATGGTCGGGGGCACTTGTGGGGAGAAGCACTGGGTGTATTATGGAAACCAATTTGAAAATAAACTATTTAAAAAATATAAATAAATAAATAAAATAAAATAAAAGTAGTCCATTAACGGTGATAATTAAGTTACCGGCAGACAATACACGCTAACATGCCTTTGCACTCCTCAGTCCTGGCGGAGCACATTTCTAGCACGAATGTTGTTTTCTGTCTCCATTCAGCTACCTGCTCGATGGAATCTCTTTAACACGTGCCTAATGAAATGTGCCTTTTGCGTATTTCCATGGTATATATGGGAGATTAAGTAAGGAAGTGGCTTTTTTCTTTTCTTTTTAAAGGGCCACCAAGAAATAGTGTCATCTCTGTACACTAGATTCGACTGAACAGAGGGGGGGGGCTCACAGAAAACAGGGCAGGCAGAGGCAAGGAGGGGAGGGCTGACGAGTGGGTGCGCTCACTCCAGACTCGGAAGCTGTGGGTCCATGAAACCAGAATACTGAGGCCCCGCCATAACATGCTTTTGCTCTAAGCCCTGCCCACCCCTCTCCAATGTCCAAACAAAATGCTTCCACCACCTCAAACCAGGTGGCTGGGATAAAGGGTGTCTGTTTCTGTTAGATTCTGTTTCCCTCCACAATAATATTTAAGTCATTAGACCAGGCGGTTCATCACTTTCTCCCTCACCGGGTCTCTGCCTCCCCCGGGCTGCTGCCCGGATTCCGTGAGTGAACCCATCAAAGCGATGGCTCATCGGTCCCAGTGGGGCTGGTGCCTCCTAGAGGATCCCATCAGCCGAAATCCAAACCAGATCTCAAACTGTCCGGTCTTTTGAGGCTGCGAGGAGAGAAGAGCTCAGTGGGGACCAGGGAGGGCGAGGCGCCCACGTGAAAGGGCAGATTCCAGTTAGCCATCCAGGACCACCCTAATTACCCACGTGTTTTCTGGAACCAGGGAGATCTCATTAGACCATCTGACTAACCAAACACGGACAATCTGCCGAGATCATGACACTGAGCCCCTAGACAGTGAATGAGCTTCTAGAAGGGGAACCCTCCTTCAGTTCAGCGTGTTTAATAGCCACGAATGCACAGCCCCCAAGGATGACTCCTGAGTCACACGCACCCAGCCGGTTCTCTCACACGTTCTGTCCTGTTCATGAGGTCCCTGGGAACATGCCACTTACCTCAAAGATATTGTTAAAAAAAAAAAAAAGATGACATTGGGGCACCTGGATGGCTCAGTCAGTTAAGCGTCCGACTTCGACTCAGATCATGACCTCATGGTTCATGAGTTCAAGCCCCGTGCCAGGATCTGTGATGACAGCTCAGAGCCTGGAGTCTACTTTAGATTCTGTGTCTCCCTCTCTCTCTGCCCGTCCCCTGCTCATACTGTCTGTCTCTCTCTCAAAAATAAATAAAACATTAAAAAAAAAAGAGGACCTTGATCTACCCATGTCAGCAACCAAGAGGGTGAAACCAAAGCCTCAGGAAAAAAAATACCCTGCAGGCCCTTCTCAGAGGCGGCAGGTGCGTGTGCTGTAGGCACATGTGTGTCCCTACCCAGGACACGGGTTATGGGTTTCTGGAAAAAGTTAAATGTCCATCTTGCCCTGTGGAAACTTCCGGCTCCAGGGAAGGACTCTTAGGTACTCACCAAAAAACCGATTCACCAAACCCAGCGATCTCACGCACCTCCTGAGCAAACAGCCCAGTTTCCTCTGCGCCCCTCCCCACCGACGCCCCCCCCTCGTGTGTGCAGCACACGGAAAGGGAAGCCCTCGTCTGAACTCGTGGGTGTGCAAATGCGGCCTCACGATGACTGTGGCTGTCCACCGGCAGCTGGGACACCTGTGAGAGCGGACAAGCTCATGAGGACATCCGCTCTGGGCCGGCCCCCTCGATCACACTGATGCCAAAGGGACAGAAGCAGGTGAGCCAGTGGCCTGCCTGGTGTCTGAGCCCCATCAAGGGACCCAGAGAGACGCTGGGGGCCACCTGCCTCCTCCGACTAAAACCTTCTCTCTTTCCTCCAGCATCAAAATGCATAAAGAGCCTCAAAAACCTCCTAATTACTGGGAAGTGAACACAAGGAACTTCTTAACTACTGGAGCCAAGTATGTTTGACTCGGAAAAAAAAAAATAACACAGCGAGACATCCTGTAACAGACTGTCCAGTACGAACCAGTAAATGTCAAGAAGGAAAAACTCACAGTAGGATTAAAAGAAGAAGGAAAGAGAAAGGAAAGGAAAAATGACTCCTCTTGTTCTAAAGGGAGAAAGAACAGTGATGGATGGAGTTGAGTGAGATGCTGTGTGTGTGTGTGTGTGTGTGTGTGTGTGTGTGTGTGTTGGGGGAGGGGCGAGGGTCAGGGCCAAGAAGCAAACCCTCGGGACTCCATCTTGAAGACTCGGCGCTACCTGCGTGGTAGAGGGGGCTGGGCAAATACAGCATGAAAAGTGGCCTCGCAAATAACCAGGAACAACCCGACCTCAAGACATGTGATGACAGCTCACCTGTCGCCAGGAGAAGGCATGCTTGGCATCTCCGTGGTATTTTCTCTGTCATCAACGTCTCTGCCGGCCTTGATGGGGCTTTTCACTCTAGCTACACTCCAATAACCCTCTTTTATCCAGATACCCGATAGGCATCTCCTTCTCTGCCAGAGGGGCCGTGCTTACTGATGGAGCATTCTTTGTAAAGAATCACACAGCCCATTTCGACATATATGAGGAGCTAAGGTGTGTCAACATTCCCCCAAATAAACTAATCTCCCAGACTGGTTTTCTTCCATGGGACTGGTATGTGTGCACGTTCCTCTGCTGCTTTTTTCTACTTGACCCTGCTGCAATCCAAGACCACTCTGTTCCATGTGGAGACCCCCAAATAACCTTGGAACCATTGGTGAAGGCGACAGGCAGTATCTTGCATGGCACCCGGGTCAGACCAAGCACTCAGGAAATTATAAAGAAAGGAAGCGGGGAGGGGCGGGTGGGAAGAAGAAAGGAGAAGACCTGATATTCTCTTCGGTGACACAGGGATGTAAAGGGAGCGTGACCAACCGAGGTGGAGACGGACAGACAAAGAAGAAAGGCCAGTCAGCCAAAGAGAAATGAAAATACGATGACTAGGGTTGAGTCAAAGAGATGTTAAAGGCAGCTGTGTCATGTACCTGGAGGTAAAAGGAAGAACATTGTAACAGCTGCAGAAAAAAAGAGATGACATCATTATGGGACAATGCTCTAGTTACACCAAATTGCAGGGTTTCCTCCAGAAGGTAGCATTTTCCCCTGTTAGGAAAAAAATAAAAATCATAGAGCTGGGAACACCCTTTTTCAACTCCCTGAGGTCAGGTTCTCAAGATGGCGGCTGTAAGAAGGGCCCAGAGGTGACTGGAAAGGAGGACGTTGGGAAGGGGTGGCCACAGCACCTGGATGTCCCTGAAAGCACTATCTGGCCATGTAAGCGTCACCTTTGAACCGGATTCTCCCAAAGCCAGGCAAGCAGCCCCGTCATCACTTCCGTAGCCCCAAGAAGGACAGTGGCATCCCTTCAATAATAATAACATTCTTGGTGGCAGGAGTGACCCGATGGGTACCTTCACATCCCTTGCTCTAGACACAATTTGGGCAATCACCTGCACTTGACACATGCTCCAAATGCCATCCTCGGCCTCCAGGAAGAAGAAAGAACTGCTTGATATGTGGCCTCAGAGGAGTCAACAAGGGCCCATTCAGCCCGGAGCCCGGAGCCGGGTTGAGAAGGCCAGTGCGATGCCAAAACCGCGGCTGGCCAACTGGTTCCTAATCCGTCCTAATGCCTGATCCAGAAAACGTCATCGCCACCTGAAGTCCCAGGAGGGGCAGAGCTGGGATTAACCCAGAGTTTCTCGGAGCGCATTTCAGAATCACCGAAGGACCTGCTTACCATACGGATCCCTGGTCCTATTCGTGACCTACGCAACTAGAATCTCTGGGACTAAGACTGGGGAATCTGCAATTTTAACAAGTGCCCCGTAAATTCTACTAAAGTTCACACTGAAACAGAGCCAGTGAGTGAGGCCGTTTTACGTGTTGTTTCAAAAGAAACACCTTTTGGGGCGCCCTGACGGGCTCAGTCGGTTAAGTGTCCGGCTTCGGCTCAGGTCATGATCTCACGGTTCGTGGGTTCAAGCCCCACGTCAGGCTCTGTGCTGACAGTTCAGAGCCTGGAGCCTGCTTCAAATTCTGTGTCTCCCTGTCTCTCTGCCCCTCCCCCACTCATGCTCTATTTCTCTCTGTCTCAATAATAAATAAACATAAAAAAATTAAAAAAAAAAAAAAAAAAGGAAACACCCTTTCCGGAACAGAGTTCCAAATCCTTACTTGTAAATGCTTTCTGTTCACATCTGCCTTCCCCTTCTGTCTTCATGAACACAAAGGGAAAGAGTCAGTGCCTATCCTGTCCCATTGGCTTTGAGGCCTGGTTTAAAGCAGAGGTGGAGGGGCGCCTGGGTGGCTCAGTCGGATAAGCGTCCAGTTTTGGCTCAGGTCATGATCTCACGGTTCATGGGTTCGAGCCCCACATCAGGCTCTGTGCTAACAGCTCAGAGCCTGGAGCCTACTTCAGATTCTGTATCTCCCTCTCTCTCTGACCCTCCCCTGGTCACATGGTCTCTCTCTGTCTCTCAAAAATAAATAAAAAACATTAAAAAAAAAAAACATTTAAAGCAGAGGTGGAGGGGCTCTGGGTGGCCCTGTCTCCCCAAAGCAAAATTAAACCAATCAGGACGCACACTCAAGCAAAAAGTAACTGCCAAAGACCAGACACGAGGCTGAAAACAATCTGTTGCTCATTCAATATAAAAATCATTCGACCACCAAACCCGCAGCCACGCTTGTGAACGATGAACAATAACATAATATATGCACACATTTCTATTTTAAGAACCAGAGAGGTCGAGCCAAAGCCCAGTTAAGAAAGACATCACAGTCTGGTTTAAATCAATCCAGTCGTTGAGATTCATCTCCGGGGCATAAGTTTCTGACCTTGATTAAAAAAAAAAAAGTCAAAGAGAACTGGAGTCCCTGCCTTTCTAACTCGTGGCATAAGCCTGCCTCCACAAAAGCATTAGATCACAGGGGACAAAAGGGGCCTATGCTTCAAAAAGACCGCTACACTTGAGCCTCAAAGACACAAGGGCATCGCCTCCCTGTGTTATTTCCAGTGCTGCTGACTAGCTCCCAGAGACGCACACCATCATGCTCTCTTGCCCTTGGAACTTGACTCGATTGACCCCCACCCCCACCCCCGCCCGATGCACCAGGACTTGACTCTCCCATCCCCAAATACTAACTGGACAGCCAGGAAGACGCATGTTGGGACCACTCGCACAGTGAAGCTCACGGAAGTAGATGGCATCCGAGCAGAGAAAAAGACCCAAGGGCTGGCTGGGATGTGGGGGAGGAGTAAATTTCTTCAAACTCTTTATCTACTTTCTGTTACCTGTCTCCGCAAGGGGATACGCTTGGTCAGCTTGTGCACAGCTGGCTGGCTGCTGAAGTCTGGCTTCTTGGTCGTGGTCTTCATTCGGCACAAGATGACCGTCACCACCATACAGGCAATTAGGAAGACCCCTATGCAGTAAATGGCTATCTCCAGGTAGTCTGGGGAAGCCGTAATCTCCTTCTCTCTTACGGGAGCTGGAGTGCAGACCACAGGGGAGGAACAGATAAGCAGGCCACAGAGTTAGGACACGGGCTGGAGGCACCCCGGCACAGTTCAATGAAACACAAGCTGATGACCCTTCCCCCATGACTCGATGCTGCAGACTGGCACAGGCGGAGGGCCTGCCATGCACCCCTCCCCAATGAAGGCGAGCCACCAAGGGCTCCTCGCTTTACCGCGGGGGCCCAAGCGGCCGCTCTCTCTAGCCTCGAGGGACCTCTGCATTCCAGGCTACAAAGCTACGTTCTGTTAGACATTCGGGCACAAAAGGACAGTTAATCACCTACAAAGAACGGACTGTCCTCCATGCTGGTCTTGGATGCAAATCCAATGAAAAATTCTTAAATAAAAACAGTGCCCACGTCTGCCTCTGGAGGGATGGCACCTCACTCTTATTCGGGTGAAGCTCTCCCAAAGGAAGATGTGACAGGGCAGTTCACCCCAGAGGAAGACGCTTTCATATGACATGAAATAAATAGTCATCCAGTAGGCTGGTTCGGAAAAGTTTCGAATTTCTTAATACAGACCAGCATCGTATTCAATGAAACAAATCAATGCATTTCATTTAAAGACCCAATTGCTTTTAATATAGAATCGTTACATCGGTACCATGAAAAGCTTGTAATGTTCCTGAATCAATTACCATTTAAAATGTGTGTTTCTGGTTATACTGATGTGGCTACAATTTTTCCCTTAAAGAATAGAAATGGGCAGCACATTCTTCTATCAACTTGCAATCCTATCTGCTCCCTCCTTCGTCCTCAATGGTCGGCAAGCTACAAGCGGCTTATTTCCAAACAGTAGTTTTCTCAAACTGCATTCTTACAGTTAATGTGCTAGTACTGTCAGGCAAATCGGTTAAGAGGTGTCAACTAGGCACCCACAGAATGCACTACTGCAGGGAAAAGCAAGCTCGACATTAAGAGGCATCTCATTGTTTCAAAGCAAATATTCACAGAGCAGACTCACTACAAAAGGAGAAATGGATGCAATGGCAATCCTTAAAGCTTATCCACTTTAATCAGAAAAATACTTGCATGACACTCAAAACCTCCAACAGCACAGCACAAAATGAAACGATCAATTTATTTTTACGAGATATCAAATAAGCATGCAGGTAGGCACCGTACTCTAAAAATACGGAATTAATAACTGGAGTGGAACATCATGAGCTAGCAAACTGGTCTATGTAGTTTCACGAAGGAAATGACAAAGACACAGAGGCAGTAGAGAGGGATTATCAGGAAAAGTTCGACCAGGACAGAGATGTTGGTTAAAGAGCCAGACAGCAGCGATATTTAGTCAACAGGGCTTCCCTGATGTTGATTTCTCCACAGGGCAGAAATAACATCAGGCCCGAATGTCAAGAGCATGCTTTGCAGGAAAAGCAAGCCGAGGGTCCGCTTTGTTGCACCATGCGGCAAGCCACCGATTCCCGAGGGAGGTAACACACAGCTTCTGTGCACCCTCTGTGCAGAGGTGGGTCTCCCCCGGCACCTCAACAGACACCCATCTATTTACATATCATTAAAAAAGAGAGAATGGAACAAAGTAATAAAGGTACCCATGAGATTTCGGTGAAATGGGATTTGAGATGAGAAAAAAACTACTTTGTACGTTACAAAGGAATTTCAACGTCTTCCTTAAGAGAAACGGGGGTGGGTGAGAATTTGTACATTGACTCCGTGACTCACAAAAAATGTTAAGATCGCTTTGGGTTTTTTAAGGGTGAAATTTCACCTGATCGTTCGTTCACGTGAAGGTGGGATCTCATTGTAAGTGAAATTTCCAAAGGCAACTTTCTTATCCCTGGGGGACCATTTTAGACATTTAAAAAAAAATCTTAATGCCGGGATAAAAGGGGCCATTTTCTGCGAACAGAAGCGGTGTTAATTTTGTAGCAATCAACCAAGAAAAGGGCAACAACCGTGGAGAGAAAGAGCAGGATGTACCTGGCAGGACTGTCAACCATGCTGAGTGAAAGGATATCCCAATAGAATTACCCGCCAAGCACGTATACTCCCCAGCATCCTCAAAAGTTACATTCCGAATATAGAGAACCTCAATCTCTTTGTCCGTGGTATTAACACCGGCGGCCTAGAAAACAAGGGAAGCAAGAGAAAAGGCTAGACGACCCAGGAATGATTGTGGAGGGGGCCGTGGAACCATGAGGCGTCACACCGGGAGCGCCGGCAGGTGCTGGCCACCAGAAGATTCCGACTGCAGCCCGTCCACAGAGCCCACAACCGAGAGACACGGAGCGACACTGAGCAGCTCACCTCCACAGGCCCCGTCACCACACCGGCTTCACCACCTAGACATGCATGCAATCAAACGCATGGAAAAATCAACCCACAGAGATCCATTCTCTTAGCCTTTGTTTTGCTTTGGATTTAGGGATGGCTTTCCAGAAGCATGGACCCAAACGTCCAAGCTGAGTTCTGGTTCTGTTGGCTGCAGACTCCCACCTTGAAAAAGGGATGGTTCTGTCCTAATTACTGTGTTATAAAGTGGAACACTGGACACGAGTCCAGGTAGACACCTGCATTGCCTTCCGGCCCTGTGGGCACCAACCAGGGGGGAGCTCTGTGTCAGTTACCAGACTCCAATTTTCACTCCTGCATAACCATTTGACTTCCACTGCATTGAAAGAAACAGAGGTAGGATCTTGGCAGCAAAGAAACTGGGTGTTTCTTTTCTTTAATAAAAACATTCGAGTGTGGGTCGTGACAAACTAAGAAAGTCAACCTGCTGTTGCCTTCAATAGCGTCCAGCAGCACGTTGATTGAAATGGAGTGTGCTCGACGTCGGGAGAGCAAGATCAAGGGCAGTATCTCATGAGCACCAGTTACACCACCGAGGAAATAATGTTCTGTTGGAAAAATTATATCGTGCCAATATTTCTCTGCAAATGTGGGGCAGGAGAAGGTATGGATTCGGCTGGTAGGCAAATGTCACAAATTCAACTAGGCATGCCAGTGTGTGTTTAAAATGCAGAAGATGGACAGGACGGATGGGGAATGTGCAGCCCAAACAAGATTAACCAGAAGGAATGACTTAAAAACTGGGTGTTGGGGTGGGGGTGGGGGGGTGGAGTATAATCTTTAGAAGAAATTAGAGCAAGTACTTTGAACATTGTGGGCATTTTTCCATGGCTACTGGCATCATACCAGCTGCATCACCAAAGAAAGATTATGATGAATATACCAAGGCCACAGAGTTCTCCTATAAGCTGTCTGCGTCTCCCAAAGCACCAAGTCCTTTCAGCTTCTATATCCAGCCTTCTTTAAAAAAAACAACAAAAAACAAAACAAAAAAAAAACCACAAAACGTTGTTACCTTGCTGTTTTGGCAGGACAGTGAGCCAGGCAGACTGGTTGGCCTGCCCTATATAATTGGAGACCTTACATATATACTCCCCAGCATCCGCCTCCGTCACATTGAACAGAGCCAGCACCTCTGCATTCGAACTATTTATCCCCGAGTGCTGGAACAGACACAGGAGAACAATATAAAAGGCCAACCGGGAGGAACTTCGTACTGTCCAGGGTCCCACCACCAACGCACCCCAAGGAAACAGCCTCCATTAGGTCTGAACAGCTGCCTCAACGGGTTGTGGGTTTAGAAAGGTCAAACTAAGCCAATGGGTGGACATTGGAAGTGACTCAGGGGGGAGGGATGGAAGGGTGGAATTGATACCCAGCAGAACGGACCGGCAGTGCCCGGGCTGGCCGGGTTGGTCATTGTTTTTCAGCAATTCTGATCACTGGTATTCTCATTGGTTGTGAGTTCTTAGTGGAGCTGCTTCCTACGGTTCTACTGGAAGACTGATCTTTTTAAGGACAGTCTCGTATGGGACCCTAAATGCGGGAGCCGTGGTCAGCGGGGGCTGAGAAGAGGGTGTACAGACTGAGCTGCCGCTGCTATCACCATCCTGAAGAGTGACAGAGATCTAAAAAATAAAGAGGCTGATGCCATTAACATGGGGACATGTAAGCAACCAGATAAGAAATACGAGGAGACCGTGTCCTTGTTCAACGTTTCACTAAAGCAAAAATGCTTCCTGAAGTTTACTGGCTAAACCGCACTGGAAGGAATTTCAAAGGTTAAGGAATTTTCTTGTTCAAGTAAAATGTAAATGGTTTCTAAAAGATGGCTATGGCCATCCGACCCTAACATCATATTAAGAGAGAATGACATTCGTGTTAACAGTACACACTGGGACAAAGCTCGTTCAGTGTACATTATCGCCCGGACTCTGCACAAGCACCCTGTGGGGGACCTAGCACCACGACCCTCACTTCTATGGATGTGCAGCTGAGCCTAAACATCTCTTCTGAGATCTCACGGCCGATCAACAGATGAATTATTCTGATTCCATAGCCCTTCCAGCACCCAGAGTTCCCGTCTGCAATTTTACTAGCACATCTAATAACCTCATCACCTCCTAATACACTCTCTCCTGGCCGGTCCAAGAAGAAAATCATTTTCTCACACCACCAGGAAATCAAAGAACCTGTCCCCAAGTCCATGATGGAGACCCCGGGAGTGGGGTCCCTTCAGATTCAGAAAGTCCTCACCTTCAGAACCTTGAGGTAGGGTAGCCCATCGGGTCCGTACTTGCTGCCATTCTTTTCTACGTGTTTGATCCACTGAATGTGGGGCTGGGCGTCGCTGTAAACTTTGCAGACAAACTCCACGTCGCCTCCGACCACGGTGGAGGCGTTTGCAGGCAGTCCGGCCTGGAGGATGGGCCGGTGTGGCGATCGCTCTGAGGGAGAGAGGGAGGGCAGGGGGAGCGGGGATGGGGCAGGGAGAGGGGAGGGAGAAGATGGATAAATAAGTTGTGTTGTCCAGAAGGCTATTCGTGAACGCAAGCCAAAAAGGCCTCAAGTCTGCTGGCTGACTCCTTTGAAATAACACCGCGGCCCAATGCATAACAAAAACGACTTCAAAGCAGACTGCTAGAGCACGACCCTTGTAAAAAGAGTACTTATTTAGAAAACAGAGAGAAGAACTTCTTATATCTCACGTTATTGGTTGTCCGTGGCCACCTACCGAACAAGGGAGAAGCTTTTATTTTGACAATCGAAAGACAACGGCAGGGGGATGGAGGCCCCTTCACTGGGATCACACTGGGGACTGGCACTGACCATAAGCTTCACAGCGCAGGCAGGGGACAAGACTAAGGCCCCCTGAACACCAAAACGCTCACACACACCGTGGCTCCTGCAACATCTCGAAGATGCTCTGAGAAGTCTTCCATTTCTTGTTTTGAAAAGAAAAACTGAAAGCTCAAGCTCAAAGTCATGAACTCGTGAATGAACTAAGGGCTTCATCTCTTTACGATGGATTTACTCCATTGTACTCACCATTCACCCATTCGTTTCCTTGATAAGGAAACGCTTAACTATGCCAAGTGCTAGAGGCACAAGTAGACATTCTTTTTTTGTTGTTTTTTTTTTTAATATTTAGTTTTGAGAGAGACAGAGCATGAGTGGGGGAGGGGCAGAGAGAGAGAGAGAGAGAGAGAGAGAGACAGCATCAGAAGCAGGCTACAGGCTTAGAGGCCGACGTGGGGCTCGAACCCACAGACTGTGAGATCATGACCTGAGCCCAAGCACGACACTTAACCGACTGAGCCACCCAGGCGCCCCACAAGTAGACACTCTTTATTCAGAGGCAGCACCAAAAGAAACAGAGACACATCAGTCCCCCAGTCCTGTGATGTTGTCGGTCACGTCCAAGGAAGCCCCAGGGAGGGCGTGCTAGCCACTGCTTCTCATCCTCGCTTGCCTTGCTTCTCTCTCTAGGACAAAAGTTCTCAACAAAAAAGGCAGTCTTTGCAGAAGTCTTGGAGAGGCTATTGTGTCAAGATGCATGAGAAACTGTGCAGAGGAGTGAGTCCTCAGCAATCACAGGGGTGAGTGGTCTGATAACAGACCAGCCTGCTGTGTGATCCTGTCCACAAAGGCACTAGAATCACAAACCGGCTGGGACCTTCCTACGTGGCAGTTTGGTCAGTACATACCCCATCATCCATCCATCCACCCATTAATGCATCACCTCATCCCCATGTAGCTCCACGTTCAAGGCAGCCTCCCTATCTCTCTCCCAACATGGACACGGCCACTTTGGATCTCTAGCTTAAAAAATGGCCAAGGGAAATAAAGAGATCCTAGCTGCCCCGACAGACCAAGGATGCCTCTACCCTGCACAGGAGCATCCCTGTGCCCTGGGCTGGAAATAGCAAATTAGAAAGATAGATATCAAAGTGCTTCTATATTTGGTCCTTTCAGATTAAAATATCATTTAGTGGAATTTGTTGGACACAAGCCAGACCATGTGCAAATTGATTTTACTGCACAAGCCTGTTGGTCTTTAAAAACTTAAAAAAAAAAGAAAAAAGAAAAAAATGCTAGTGGGTTACTCTTAGCACATTTCACTCCAGAATTTCCCATCACTTCACAGACACCTGCATTTTCACATTAAACAGATAAGGATTTCAGAGCCTCCAAAAAAGTCATTCATCTGACTGGCGTTACCCTGTAGGCTGAGCAAAGGACCCAAAAGTCCTCGCTTTGTGGGCAGAAAATTTGAAGCTGGGATCCCTTCAAACATCACCAGAAACCCTCCCTCTTCAGCTGATATGCCATCTCAGCAATGGGCCACGGCGAGCCTCCCGGTCAGGGCTGGCAGCCAGCTGGAGGCCACGCTGACCCAGCTTGAGGCTGGCAGGGGCAGGTCTGGTTTAAATCCCGGCGAGCCCCGTCCACGTGAGAAGGACAGAGTTAAGTCCACACACGCACTGTCCTCCCCAGGCCTCCTCCCAAGAGACTCAGTGGGAGGGGCCTCTGTCCTCCGGGCCGGAGGGTGCCAGCCAAGCCCACAGAATCCACTCCTTTCAGACATCCCTAATACTGAGGCGGTTTACTCTTTGCCAGAGAGAAGCGAATTTTAGGTATCGCTTCATTCTCTGGCACGGTTTTCCGGTTTTGTGTGCACGTGTTTGTGTGTTTTCAAGATAAATATTGACGGTGGACCGAAATATTTATTCTCAGAAACAAAGGCACTGTAAAAATCTTAAATGTCATAAGCCAGATCAACTGCATTTCAGACCAAGTTCTCCTTCTTAAACATACTTGTTCCTAATAAATCGTTTCACAAGCAAACACTGTGCGTGTCGTGCCAAATAATGATGTCCTGGGAACAATGGGTGCTTTCAGGCGGCCCGACCTCCCTGGCCCGTGCCAGCCTTCCGCGGGGACTGCAGTCACTGTGGCGACACTGGCAGGCCGCTGCGGACCTGCAGCCTTGTTTCACTTGTGGTCAACGCGCGGCTACGTTCCAGTTATTAAGTTACCCCACTGCTATCGTGACTATTTTCAACCCCGCCTCCCCAAAAACAAGCCTTTGCAACGGTTTAACGTTATTGCATTTGCAAATCACAACGTACCAAAACTTTACCGGCTTGCACTCTCGAATTTAGCCTTTCGAATGTTCTCACCTTATACAAAATAACCCCTTCACCGCCCCCAGCTCCCTCCGCCCTTTCTCACTTTGGGTACAAAACCCGGCGAGCGGGATCGCTCTGTAATCGAAACCTTACACCGCCTTCCAGAACTTATTACAGCTGCCTTCGGTATTAAGTGAAACCTTAGAGAATGTTATTTAAAATGTTTTTAAAAAGTCAGTAGGCCTCATGTTTCGTTTCTCCACATCAGGCTTTGATTTCCTCTGCAACCTTATTCTCTCCCCTTAAACAAGTCAGAGAGCAGGCCCCAAACATCTCGGAGAAGGTCCTGGGATGCCAGGGTCTGCAAAGCACAGGGCGCCTCCTCTAGGATCTTGCAGTGACCACTCTTCCCTGGTGTCTGCCAGACCCGTCGAAGCGGGGATCGGCAGCAGGGGAATGACAGAGATCAGAGCAGGACGCAGGCAGTGGCGCCCACAGAGGGGGGACCTCCGCGGCCAGGCCCCGTGGGCACCTGGGAAACCCCGCAGGAACATGACAGTGATAAGGGCATGGGACCCTCAACAGCTCAAGTGCTCTCCCCGGAAGCTCACCAGGCCCCAGGCAAAGCCAACTCCTTAGGTTCCCAGCACTTTGGGCAACAGGCCAATATAAAAAAATAATAATAGTAAGTCAATTATCTCTGGATTAGAGAATAAAACCTCAGAGCTGGCCCATCTCTCTCTTTTTTTTTAATGTTTATTTATTTTTGAGAGAGAGACAGAGCATGAGCAGGGGAGGGGCAGAGAGAGAGGGAGACACAGAATCCAAAGCAGGCTCCAGGCTCTGAGCTGTCAGCACAGAGCCCGACATGGGGCTCGAACCCATGAACCTCAAGATCATGAGCTGAACTCAAGTCAGACGCTTAACCGACAAAAGCCACCCAGGCGCCCCTGGCCCATCGCTTCTACATGATAACAAAAACTACAGCCTCTTCCTCTGGAAGGCGCTCCAGATTTTAGGCAAGGTTCTCTTACAGCATGTTTAACTCTCAGATCATATATAAAACAAATTTGTTCCCCCCCATCTCTTTGCAGGGGCAGCAAAATAAATGTATGGAAAACAGAAAAGCTGATGAGCAGCTCACCCCCGTGCCCTTATGAAGATTTTCTTTTTTTTTAAATATCCAGCCGGTTGCAGAAGGTGCCCGGACCTGAAACGGGTTGAGAACCTTTAGAAGAGTGACTCTAAGGCTCCTGCGTGAATTCCCACTGGAGCCTGAAGGGAAAGAAGCCCACGGGGCGTGCCCGCTGCCCACGGGGCATCTGGCTGCCCTACCGGAACGAGGTTCCACCAAATTAGCGCGTTGTCAACACAGGCTGAAGTGCTTTAACAAATACACTCTCTCCCCCGCATTTTCGCTCACTCCCTTTTGCCGAGAGCACCGAGTGAGTCCACTTTCCCAAAGCAGGAGGCCTGGCTGCTAGGAGTCTCTGTTTCGAGCCTGACCTCAAGCCCGGCTCCGAAGCCAGGAGCCACGACCAGAAAGAGCGGGCGGAAAAACAGCCTGCCTCCCTCCACGAGGCAATTATTGAGAAAGAGAGAAAATACCTGAGTGACAAAGAATAAATCTTGGTTAATTGACCACTGAAACTTTATAACATGCCAGTCCCTCCTCTGGACATAATAATATGTTTGCCCGTAAGAGATCTACAACTTTTGCTCTGACATAGCAAAGGCCATAAAAAACGTCCAGCGAGCATGTCTACAGGCTCCGTAAATACGCATCCCGGGGATCCGAAGGAGACCAGGTTCTTAAATTACACCTATAAATTAATCAGGCCCAGAGCTGCTGGTTTCCCAGCACACACTGGCCTCCTGAGTGTTTCTCCCCCAGAACTTCAGCAGGGCTTGCCACAAAGAGGCATTTCGAAGCTGTTCTCTCGGCAGCAAAAATGCCAAGAGACTTAAATCGCGCGGAGTGCCCGGTATTGATCTGGAGGCAGCGCGTCTCCTGCTCTGGGGCACCCATTCATCCACGGGGAGCGGAGAACCCTGCCTGCTCCGTCCTTAAATGGAAATCAAAATGTAATTACCCGTCCTCTAAAATGGCAGTTTCTTAGCAACTCCGAGGGGCTGGACGGGGAAAGAACGTTCCACGATTTGGAGAACCAGTCCCCTGAAGAGGAGGCAGTGGTTGTTTCTGTTGCAAAAAACACACCAAACCAGTTAGCGAGAGGGGATCAAAGCCCTCGGAAGCTGAGGCGCCCATTAACTCACTAAAGACCTCCTGCTAATTACAATTAGGAGGATGAGTTCATTGCCTTGTCAGGATGCACTCAACGCAGACAGGACAGATCTAGCTGGGTTCCGAGTTCTGGGTGCCCTCAGTTTTCTCCGGCCTCTAGAAATCAGCAGATTCAGGTCAGAACTAAAACTAAGGAGGAGGAAGAGGTAAGGTCCAGATGGAAGCGAACAGGAAGGAAGGAGCACACTTCCAGAAACAGCCCAAGTACCCATAGCTGGTATGCGGGCTTGTCATCTTCCAGGGCCTGGGAGGGCCTGGGAGACCGAGCATCCAGAATAACATTTTTATAAAGAAAAAAAAATGTGTTTTTGTGGAAGATCACCGGCTTGTTGCTCTTTCACCGTCCTAAGCTTTAGCTTATTAGCCTCGTTTTCCTCTTGCCTGGACACCTGACTCTGAAGTCTTGCAGAACTGGGGTGGGTGGGGATCCAAATTCCTCCAAAACATACACATTTCTCCTACAGAGACAGCAAAGTCTGCAGACCAAGCTGGTGTGGGGAAAACCAAAGCGTCTTCCCTCCAGGCCGAGGTCCCTCGGTGACTTCCGGAGGCTGCACCACGTGAAATGCTAGAAGCAGAAACACCACTAACTCCTTTGTGCCTGCTCGATGAGGTGGACAGCGGACTGACGTGCAGGCCGGGGCTGGGCAGCCTGGGAAGACCAAAGCAGGTGGAGGCGAAGCGCCTTCCCTAATTAATGTCACGGACCATATTATGTGGCTGGGGGCCGAGTGGCTTCGACCAGCTGGGTGTCAATTTAGGTCTTCTTGGGCGAATTACACGAGGAGGGCTGTGTGTTATTTATACCCCCAAATGTTTACAATACTCTGAGCTCTGTGCCTTCAATAGTGAAACCGGAACCGTAGGCTCTCAGGTGACCATAAAGTTATGTCCAAGTTAGATTCAAAAATGCCTCCCCTGAGGCACCTGGATGGTTCAGTCAGTTAAGCATCCAACTCTTCATTTTGGCTCAGGTCCTTATCCTGCAGGTCGTGAGTTCAAGCCCCATGTCAGGCTCTGTGCTATCCGTGCAGAGTCTGTTTGGGATTCTCTCTCCCGCTCTCTCTCTCTCAAAATAAATTATTTTTTTAAATTTATTGTTTTTGTTTTTGTTTTGAGAGAGAGAGAGAGAGAGAGAGAGAGAGAGAGACAGCATGAGCTGGGGAGGGTCAGAGAGAGAGGGAGACACAGAATCTGAAGACAGGCCCCAGGCTCTGACCTAGCTGTCAGCACAGAGCCCGATGTGAGATTCGAACCCACAAACTGTGAGATCATGACCTGAGCCGAAGTCAGATGCTTAACCGACTGAGCCACCCAGGTGCCCGAAAACAAATAAACTTAAAAAAAATTCAAAAATGCCTTTCCTTTAGTTAAGAGGAGACGTGCCTCTAAGATGACGAAAATTTCTGGGGATTGGATGGTGGGGATAGTTGTGTACCCGTGTGAATGTAGTTAATGCCACTCAACTGTACCTTCAAAGTTGGCTAAAATGGTACATGTCGTCGTTACGCATACCTTGCCACAATTTTTCAAAGAGAAGTGGCAAAGGTGACATGATCACGGAGCGAACAAGATCTATTTCTAGGGTCGTGGAAAGCCTGGCTTCTCCATTAGTGAAGTGTATTTATCCTGTCCTGTTTACTGACAGCTTTTCTCCGGCCCGACACAAAGGACTCCGCACAACGACCCTCCCCATCTCGTGCTTGGTTTTCACGCTGATGCAAAACTCAGACGTCAGCCTCCCCAGGCTCGCTCCAGCGGAGCTGGGGTAAACACAGCTGAGCGCGGTCACGCTGGGAGCCACATCACAGAGCCTCAGCACCCCGCCACTCGCCACTCGCCGTGGGGGTGGGGGGAGGGGGCCAGCACATCTTTCTGGAATGCAAGATTATCAGCCGGGGTCTGCATAGCTGTTTCCTCCCTGGGAAGAGCCTGCTGGAAATGAATTTTTTAAAAGTCCTAGAATTAAACATACCTTTCTGCTGAACTCCAAAATCAGAGAATCTCCCCTCCAATGGTTTGCAAAGACACTAAAAGTCAAATCACCAGGGAGTCCCCCAAAGACAGCAGCACTCAGAACGAAGCTCTTTATGTCAAAGATGTTTTTGCCGACACCAAAGAGGGTCTGGTTAGTCTACTTCTGGCAATGTGTCCCAGAAAAATGGTCACCCAGGCGGCCAACAAATGGGTGTGTGCAAAGCTTGCCATGGTGGGCTCTTTATCTTTAAAAAAAATTTTTTTTAATGTTCATTTATTTTTGAGACAGAGAGAGACAGAGCATGAGCAGGGAAGGGCAGAGAGAGAGGGAGACACGGAACCGGAAGCAGGCTCCAGGCTCCGAGCTGTCAGCACAGAACCCGATGCGGGGCTCAAACCCAAGAACTGTGAGACCATAACCTGAGCTAAAGTTGGATGTTTAACTGACAAAGCCACCCAGGAGTCCCATGATGGCCTCTTTTGTAACAGGAAAACAGCCCAAGTCCCCACCCAGGGGGAAAGTGATTAAATAAATTATACCGTCTCCAGGACAGAAGAACACAGGGGTCACCAATAATAATGAAATAATCGATATGTGCAGACAGGGGAGGAGGCCTACAAAAATAATGTTCACAGGTTCATCAACTTTCTTCATTAAAAAGGCTTTAATTCTAGAGGAAGTCTAGAAAACTCTATCACGCTAATCTCTTAGATGTTTTATTTTGCTCCTGGGGCGGCTCCAGCAGAAGTAGAAGCTTTCAGCCCATCTGAGCAAACAAGAAAAGCCTCCCTTTGGTACAAAGTACACGAAACAATAAAACCTCATTGGTTTTCTTACAGGCAAACGCAGACACTGAAAATAGAAGTGACTCTGGGTAGCCCTTGCCGTAAGCGTCATCAACAAAGAAACTTCCAGATGGTCACCGAGCTCCGGCAAGTCTCCACTTCTCACTTTCTGAGCCGGAGGAGATGCCTCCCACAAGGGAGGCCACGCCCTAGCGCACACTCGGGGATCGTGTCCTGCACAGAATGGTCTTGTTTCTGTTGGCCAGAATGTAAGTTGTAAAGGACTAAGTCCTTTACTTTTCCGCCCTGGTCCAGAGTGTACACTGAGCCCAATAAAATGAAGACCTCCTTTTTCAAGGAAAGGACAACTGTCAAACGATCCTTCCAGAATGATATCCAATGCCTGTCTAGCAAAATATCACTCTCAACCTGATATGAGGGGAGGTAGATCTGGGGCACCACGTGACCTGTTGATTTGCACACTTCTTTGGGATGGCAGTGTGTGTGAGAGAATTCTAGAAGGGGGAGGCTCTGGGAGAAAGAAAGTAGTTCTATCAAGATCCGGGATGGGGCGCCTGGGTGGCTCAGTCGGTTAAGCCTCCGACTTTGGCTCAGGTCAGATCTCACGTTCGTGGGTTCGAGCCCCACATCAGGCTCTGTGCTGACAGCTAGCTCAGGTCCTGGAGCCTGCTTCCGGTTCTGTGTCTCCCTCTCTCTCTGCCCCTCCCCCTCTCATGCTCTGTCTCTCTCTGTATCAAAAATAAATAAAACATTAAAAAAATTTTTTTAAAGATCTGGGAATCTCCATCCCTATCTACCACCTCACTGTGGTACTCTGGGGTCTTCTGTGCCGTGAAGGTCAACTGGCTGGCACCCCAAAGGCCAGGCTGCTTCCCGGACAGGACTCACCGATCTAGAGTGCTCTGCTCAAATCAATGAGCCTCTTGCCTCCTCAACCGCTCTCTTCTCAGAAGGAGAACCTGGAAATCTTCCCATCACAATACCCAGAGCCCCCATCCAGCCACCTCTTCCTCACCTCCCCCCTCCGTTCGGTGTCACTGATGGTGAAAGGATGAGACAGGAACTCGGAAAGCCACCTTTCCCAATGGAGCCTGCCCTCCGGGTTGGGAGCACGTTCTTCTTACAGCATGGGGTCACTTCTGCCCTGCCGGCCCCAAAGTCCATACACACAGCAGCGGGCTGTTCTAAAGGAGGAGTCCAGGGAGGCACTCTGGTGGAGGTGTTATTTATGACAGGAAGAAATCTGATGGCATTTCTAGCTTTACATTTAGTTAAGAGTTGACGTAATGTTTCCCAACGGGGGTCTTTTAATTTATAAAGGTGATTGGAAATGGAGGCCGTCTGGAGTGTGGACAGAAGCTCTGAAGATGTCTTGCTTCAGAACTTGCCGTGGTAGGGAGCCCAGGGGGCTCTGTCACTTAAGCGTCCAACTCTTGATTTTGGCTCAGGTCACAATGTCGCGGATCGTGAGATCGAGCCCTGCATCAGGATCTGCATCGACAGCACTGAGCCGGCTTGGGATTCTCTCTCTCTCTCCCTCTCTCTCTCTCTCTAAATAAATTTTAAAAACATTAAAAAATAAAAGACCTTGCCGTGTTAAGAACCACAAACTCCAAATACGAAGTGACTCGTGAAGCTGTTTTTCTAATTATTCTATTCTATTATTCTAACTCAGCACACACTGACAGAAATCTTGCAAAGGTCTAGCTCATTCTGGGCGCTGTGACTGGCATCCGCGGACTCACAGCTTCATGCCAAGACTCCTCGATAATGCTCGGACCACAGCGGATTTCTCCCTACCCCCTGCCCTGCCCTACACTTCCCTCCAGGGATGGTGAAGAGACCCCTCTTCTTACAAAAAACCCTGTAAGACAGTCACGTGTCTGTAACACTTCCACATCTCTTTGCCCACACCATTGGGCCCATGCCAAAGATGAGACAGGAGATCAAATATTAGCCTTCTGCCCCAGCCACCTCAGCCAGGACCCCTGCCAGAATCGAGAACCGTCAATAAGGCTTCCTTCCTCCACTACGGGGCAGAGGGCAACTGAAGGCTTGCAAAGGGCATGGCAGAAAACGCTGACACTGCGAGGTCCTAACATGCCCTGTCCCCGATGGCTTGTGCCCGCTCCAGCCTAGGGAGCGGCACCCGCTCGCGGTGCCCAGAACGAGTAACTTCTTCCTGGTACGGTGCTGATGGAACGCACTTAATTTGCTGGTCACTACGTTTGGAGTGACACAGCCACCCCCGACCTGCTCTTGCCCCCTGAAATCCCGGTTGTGAAACAGGTATAAAAATGTGCTCTGAAGTAACCAAAAGCTCATTAAACAGTAGCTCAAGGGAAGTTTTGAAATCTCTGTCCCGGAGGAAAGGAGAGGAAAGAGGAGAGGCCGCCTCCTTCAACCAGGGCTATGCGGAATGCACGTGTCTCGGCCTAGGGATCCAAGAGGAGGTGGGGGGACCACCTAATGACAGTGACTAACAGTCAAATATCATAGTTGTATTATTTAAAAGCACTGCCCCGGGGCGCCTGGGTGGCTCAGTTGGTTAAGCAGCTGACTCTTGATCTCAGCTCAGGTCATGATCTCATGGTTTCCTGAGTTGAACCCCACTCAACTCTGTGCTGACAGCAGGGACTCTGCCTGGGATTCTCTCTCTCCTGGCTCTCTGCCCCTCCCCCACTTGTGCTGTGCTCCCCCCCTCAAAGGTTAAAAAAAAACTTTTTTAAGCACTGCCCCCTACTACCTCATCCCCTTCCGGTGGGGCTAGGTTTTCACCCCTACTTTATAGATGATGGAACTGAGGCTCGAACTCATGAGCTGTGAGATCACAGCCTGAACTGAAGTCAGACGCTCAAAAATGACTAGCTCTCTAAAGAGTCCCTGTTTGAGGGGAGAAAACCAGCATGTGTTGTTGGCCCCATGATGCCAATTTGGTGTTTTCACCTGTTAACCCAACTGATCCCCCATAACCACTGTTGTGGGTTGAACTATGCCCCCCCCACCCCCCACCAAAGACAAGCCCATGTCCTAACCCCTGGGACCTGTGAATGTGACCCAACTTGGAAACAAAGTCTCTGTAAGGAACTGAAGGCCCTGGAGAGGACACTGGTCTGACGGCCGGGCCCGAAATCCAAGGCCAGGTGACACCCGCTGTGTCACAGAGAGGACGGCCGCGGGAAGACAGAGGCAGACGCTGGAATGACAGGTCACAAGCCGAGGGCTGCCGACAGCCACCAGGAGCTGGGGAGAGGCATGAAACAGATTTCCCCCGAAGCGTCTCCAGAAGGACCCAACCCCGCTGACACTCTGCCCTCCGACGTCTGGCTTCCAGAAGGGAGACAGCAGATTTCCGCCGTCCTAAGCCATCCCGTCTGTGCTTCCTTATCACGGCACCTCCTAAGAAAAGATACAACCACCCCAGGATGGAGCCAAGTCCCATCATTCCGATTTCCCTGAGGAGGACAGACAGGCTCCAAAAAGCTGACTTTCTTGACTTGCCCCGGTTCGCCGGGCGCCCCGGTGGGCGGACTGGCAGACCCACCACTCTCTCTCCCTCCACGACACCAGGCCGCCTTTTGCCGACGTCAGTGAGTCTCGGCTCCTTCATCCGCGGGCCCCGAGGGCCCTGAGGCCAGAGGTTCAAGCCGTGTCCGAGGCCGCAGCTTCCCGAGGGCAGAGCCCCCGCCAGGACCCAGGACAGCAGCCATCTCCGTGGAAGAACAACGGCCAGGCCTCACCACCTCCCGGAGCCCCGCTCTCTTGGGGGGGGGGGGGGCGGTTTTATTACGGGCACAACTACCGAGATGTGGAGCTTCCCCCTAATTTTCCCTTGCAAGTAAATGGCTGAAAAGTAATGGTGTCAATTTTAATAAGGATCAAGCAAGGCTCCTAAAAGGGCTCCCAGAAATGAGAGCATTACCCTCACACACAACAATGGCTGGCTGTTTAATTCCCGAACACAAGAATGTCACTTAAATTACACGGCTTTTACATGAAAGTCCTTATGGGAATGCCTTTCCAAGGAAGAATTTCAATAAAAAGATCTCACCCATTTTGATGCTTCGTAATATCTGAGCCGCAAACCCATGTATCATAGCAACAAAAATAAACCCTCGAAGAATGTGACCAAGGACAGGACTGTTCAGGGAGAGAGAGGCTCCGATTCTCTGGGAGAGGCCGACTGTTACCACGACGTGCAATCCTGCGCTTGGGCCGTTGCGCCGCCAGAAACTCGTCCTTCAGGCCTGAATCCCTTTTGCTGCCACTTGCTGAGACGTTCAGGACGACCGCCTACCGGCCCTGTGAGTCTACGTGAGACTCCGGGGCTGCCTCCACTCTTGTTTTATTAGTGCTTCTCAAAGCAATTACTGGGGTTTTGAGCAAAGATGAGAGTATTTCACACCTCCGTCTTTCCTGAAAATGTCTTCTACTCCACTGACTTTTGGCTTCTATTTATAAAGAAGGTTCAAGGCTTGGAAAATTATGAGGGGTTGAGCTTTAATGGATATTCCCAACCAGCATTGGGTCATTATTGGCCCACGTCTGGCTGGGCAACCTCCCAAATTTGTGACATAATCGGGCCTTTCTCTGCATTACTCCATACGCTCTAGGCTCACTCTACATTACAGCACTGAATCATACGCTCTTTTCAACAAGACTGACTGCCAGGGGATTAACATTAGACAGCACAATTCCACTATTCAGCAGCCCAGTTCAAATCCAACCCTAAACTATAGGGCTTCACAGAGATGAGCTGCCAGAAAGCTCAAAGGAGAGGTGGGGTGAGGGGCTTTTGAATGTTTTACATAACAACCCAGCCTAAAGCCTGCTGGGAGCAAGAGCCCGTGGCTGAGGTGGCCCAGCTGACTCGGGATTCCTGGAACGGTCCCCAAACCGATCCCAGGGAACAATCCGTGGACCTTAGCAAAGCCGCGATCCCCACGGACTGCTACAGCACAATTATTTTCTTCCCACGATAAATGGCTTGCTTCAAAAGTCAGTACTGAGAACTTGTAGCCCCAGATCCTTCTTTCCTTAAATAGAAACACTTTCGTGTCAAATTCAGGAGATGTGAGGCCCAATGTGAATTCCACGGTGTGTGCTTCACCAATAGATTTACGGCCCATCGATGCCAAAATAAATGTTCGCCATCTTCATCCCATAATTGAGTGTTACTTCTTCGGGTCTGACTTGTACAATATCCGTACGGAACAGTTCCCACTAAGAAACCTTCCACCAGAGTCTCTGTGAGACAAGAGGGTTCTGAAACTCAGCCTTCTGTGAACGCCTACAGGAGCAACATTACGGAAAAGCAACCAAATTTCACAGGAAGGCTTCCGAAGAACCATCATTTTTTTTCACCGAATCCTTACATCCACGTGAATATAAAGACTATCTCATGCTTTCCAAGAGGGAGCTTCTTATGGATTTCATGTAACTTGATAGAAAATCAAAATGGTTTTCTGTTTAATTGTCAGTTGACCTAAAACTTCAGTTCACCCAAATCTGTGAAGTTTGGTTAGTCAAGCTTTCGGAAGGTGTTTTAATGGTTCTTTGGGCAATTCGGATATCTAAGGAGCCTCTCTTCGGAGAGTTTATAGTTTGCTGAAGGAGAAGAAATGCCCACGTATGAAATAGTACCTGAGACACGTGCATAGAAAATGATGGAGGAAAGCCTCTGTTCATACACACGGTGGCTGGGCAGGGGTCTGTGGAGTTACAAAGGGTCACATTAAGGCAAAAATCAATCGAGGTGAGCTTGGAATTGAGACCTTGGGAGCTGGAGTTCTTCAAGTGGAGAAGAGCAAACTGGTCAGCTAACCCCCAGCCAGGCTCAAGGTCAGGTGGGGACACGGAGAGTCAAAGTAGATGACAAGACAGAGAAAAGATGGATAGTGCAAAGACAAGATCTTAGCCCACTATCCCGGCAGCTATGAGCCAACTCCTAGGTATCTCCAGTCCTCCAACAAGACAGAGAAACACCCTTCCTTTATCAGTTACAACAAAACCCATCATAATAGGCAAGATGGGAAGATATTTGAATCCCAGGACAACAACCTATTGATCTTAAGATATCTAATTAAAGTAGCCTAGGGGCGCCTGGGTGGCTCAGTCTGTTGAGTGTCTGGCTTCGGCTCAGGTCATGATCTCACAGTTTGTGGGTTCGAGCCCCACTTCAGGCTCTGTGCTGACAGCTAGCTCAGCGCCTGGAGCCTGCTTCAGACTCTATGTCTCCCTCTCTCCCTGCCCCTTCCCTGCTCACACTGTCTCTCTCTCTCTCTCTCTCAAAAATAAATAAAACATTAGAAGGGGAAAAAAATTTAAAGTAGCCTACCTATCTGAGCACTTAGATAGAAAAGAATTTATAAGCCCATATACACAGTTCCCTTTCCACAGGAGAAATCCTTCTCAGGAACAAATGTCGAAGCCACAGTACAGCACTGAATGACTTTCCTCCGATGGAAACCAAGGGCTCCTGGACACCACCCTTCCTCCAGCTAGAAGCTCAGTCCTTGCAAAACCTTCTCCTTCACTCATTAGCCAGCGATACCCAATTGCCCTTCTTTGGACAATGCTGCCTCCCTTTTACAAACCAAGTTCTCCTAGAGCGTATCTGTACCCTTTCTCTGAACACACTAACATTCTTAAGACGAATCTCGGCTTTCAGAGTGTCAACACATTTCATGCCACGTCCATTTCCCACATGATGATGCTAGAGAACCAAGAGGATCACACAAAATACATAAAACATGGCGAATCGGGGAACAGAACGCCGTCCAGCGACAGAAGAGTCCGTTTCAAACAGCAGCTTGTATTCAGACGGAAGGAAAACGAACCAACGATCTCTCTCCTTAAACCGTGGGGAGAAACAAGACTCACTTTCGAAAGGTCAAATGAGTCAAGTTATAGCGGGCAGGTGCACGGCTGTCCCTCGGGGAGAAGCAAACTCACCAACAACGTCAAGGTGGTACGTGTGGTTGATGGAGCCATACTCGTTCTCCACCACGCAGGTGTAATTGCCTTTGTCGGACGGGACCACGCTCTCCATAATAAGGCTCCAGTGCTGATTTCGTACCTGAAAAGATCAAAGGGAAGGAGGCTACTTAATAATCTTAGCATAAATTACCGGGTACTCTGCCATCTTGATTTAGAAAGAAGTTGGAGGAGACAAGGAAGGTAGAGAAGAATCACCTGAATTGTACATTTCCCTCACACTAAGCACTCAGGATGGAGCCAAACGAAAACAGTCATTATCATCACGGTGAGTGTCTAGGAAGGGGGAAACGGACATGTTCAGACACGCGCGTGTGTGGAGTGAATTCGTCCCTGGGGGATGGGTCTTCCAGAAGTTGCCAGATGGCCAGGCTGTACCAGCGCCCCAGAGCAGGGGAGCTGAAAGGTCACTCATCCACTAGGAAGCCCAGGCCCCACCGCACTAAGGAACCATGGAGGGCCAGCACCAATGAGCGCCTGCTGCCCGCCAGGCACTGCTCTGCACGCTCCGTCCGGCCTCAGCTACTGTGATTCTCCCAGGGAACCCACAAGCTAGGTGCTGCGTTGCTCCTGGAACCTTCCAGGTTGCAAGCCTACCATTTCTTTTTGTTTAATGCTTTATTTATTTTTGAGAGAGAGAGAGAATGTGAGGAGGGGAGGGTCGAGAGAGAGGGAAACACAGAATCCGAAGCAGGCTCCAGGCACTGAGCTAGCTGTCAGCACAGAGCCCAACGCAGGACTCGAACCCACAAACCGTGAGATCATGACCTGAGCCGAAATCGGACGTTTCACCGACGGGGCCACCCAGGCGCTCCAGCAGCCTACCGTTTCTTCCCCCATCACTCTCAGATGCTGTCTGGAAGTCTCTAGAAGTTTCAACTGGGAACATACGTCTGCCCCTCCCATCTCCGGCAATGCCTAAATAGATGCTACATGGTCCTGAGAGGTACAGTCAGAATGCCAAATATGGGAGCAATGAATCCTTAGGAAACCCAAGTTGTATATCCATCTGCTTACAAACTCCTTGAGACTTTCCAGAGATAAGCAGCACATGTGAAAATAAGTTATTGTGATTCCCACCCACCAGTCTGTCAACATGCAAACAGACTAGACTCTAACATTCCCGCCTTGCTCTGAAAATATTTTCATAGACTCAAACTTCCAAGCAAGCGTGACTTTCCCTTACGAAGAGCCAAAATGCAGATTTCAACTTGCAGGTTTGAGGCTTTAACGCCCGCCCCCCAAATCCAAATCATGTTTTAAAGGTATTTTGGATGAGGCACTCTAGAGAAATGGAGAAGGGGAGAAAGAAAAAAAAAAAAGCCAGGGCCCTAGTGGTCTTAACTATGATTTCAGGAATTCCAACTGACCTTTTAAATGATTCCCCGAGCACTGCAAGTGTTTTCTGCCCTCATCACATAAAAACCGATAATACCAGCGGAGCCTCTGCAAGCACACGTGTGAGTCAAGGAACTAGAGAATACAGAACATCATCTCATGAATGCTCCATCACCGAGCCGGGTGGGCCGAGCAGCTGTCTGCTTTGAAAAGCAGCGCCAACAGAGGTAAGGAGTTATCAGAGCCTGTCGAGGACACGAGGTGTGTCAGGTCAGAGCAGCCACCGAGGCGGAGGTCAAAACCAAGACCACTGCTCAGCACGGACGGTCTTAGGGAGGATCACGGGGGGACGGGTGGCCTCGTCTTCACCAAGTACGAGCGCTGAAGAGCAAGCTCTGGCCAGACAGACCCTTTGCTCCAGACTTTGCTCCTTTGCTGCCGTTCACCACCCCCCCTGTATCACCATCAAGACTGTCTCGGTCTGATGGGGGGACAGTCATTCTCACAGTCACAGGTGGAAAGTCTGGCAGTAAAGTGAATCTGCGGGTATCAGACCCCCACAAAGCAGAAAAATCTGTACTCAGCTTTGGAGAAGCCCTGCTTTCTGCTCCTGGCGGGGCCACGCGCTTGTAGGAGAACCAAACAAGAGGCCGGGTCCCCGCCAGGGAGGGACAAGCACCTTCAGTGCAGAGCGTATAGAAGGAATGCTGGGAAGGAGCGGAGGTGGTTGCTAAATGTCCCAGAGCAATGAGAATTCTCCATCTAAATCCTGCCCCACCTCCTGCCTCTGGGTGCTGCCCTGGAGCTGTGTGCTGAGATGCATCCAGAAGAGGCAGGGCCAAACTCCGGGATTTAACTTGAGGCAGGTGGACCCATACAGAGACCCTCCCTCTCCCCCCAGGCTCGCCCAGGTTATCAGAAACGGGACTTTCCTGGACTCTGAAAGAACTAATCACACGGAGCGTAACTGAGGGATGAAGCCATAGGCCCTAACGTCACCAAGCCACGTAATCCAGCATTCAGCCCTGCTGTAAATATTCAGTTCTTTGAGCCCCCGCTCAAATGTCATACCCATAAGCCCTTAATCACGACTAGTGCCTGTCTCTGGACCCCATCCAAACTGTCAACGTCTTTCTCGAGCCTGGATCCAGATTTGGCACACGGCACAGTCCAAATGGGCTGACCGTGAATTGCACGGGCATCGTCTGCCTCTGCCCAAGACATTAAATCTTGGCATGCGCAGCCCAGCATACCGCTGCCGTTTTTAACCCTAGGGCAGCTCCAGTCTCTCGTTGGGGCTGTGGCATTCCACGGGGGAGCCTGCTTCAAGAGGGTGCGCTCCCTGAGTACTACTTCCTGGAGATGCGCTACAAATATTAATAAGTTACCACTTATGAAACGCTTTCACAATGGGGAACACAATTACCAAACAAGGGGTCTCTGCCCTTTCGGAGACCTTGGTCCTCAATCAATACCGCCCCATGCAGGGCTGTTAATATTTGCTGTCTTACACCATGGCTCCAGTATTTGATTCCTTGACATACCACCAATCCCAAATTTTCTGAGCTGTGGCATTTTCCAAATGGACGCCCTTAGAAGCTGCCAACGGTGGGAAGGCTTGACACTTGTGCAGAGGATATCCTACCATTAATTAGTGGTCGCTTAATGACAAGCTGGGAGAGTACAAACAGGAACTCTATCAAGATGGGGAATGAAGGCACAAAGACTTCTTGGGTTTCTTTTCTCGACACTCGTTTCCAAACCATGATTCAGTGTAAATCCTAAAACACTGGCCTTCCAACAAAAATGTAAGACGTCCCCTTCAACTTTTTTTTTTTTTTAAATATTCATTATCTTTTTAAGTGCTACAATTCCTCCGCCAGTTAGGTCAGAGGCACACACATCTTTGCTCCCACAGAAGAGGGAATGTAAATACCCAATAAACATATGAAAAGATGCTTAGCCTCATTAACAATCAGGGAAATGCAAATTAAAACAATAATGAGACACTGTTATTCACCGGCTGATTAACAAAAATTAGGAAGATCCATGTCACTGAGTGCTTAGAGTGTGAGGGAAAAGAGACGCCAGTGGAGGATAGAAACATAAAGTAGGAAAAACCTTTCGGTAAAATAATTTGGCAGGGCCTGCTAAAATTAGCAACACATTTTTTTTTTAACCCAGTTAATTCCAATTCTAGAAACCTAGCCTACACTGAAAACAGCAGGATTACTTCAAGGCACATGAACAAGCTGATTGCTTTGAGCACGCTTGTAACAGCAAAACCGAATCCAGCAGGAAGAGAGCCATTAACAATACATTGTTCATCCTACAGGACTTAACTCATTCCAACAAAATAGCACACGGTCATTAAAAAGGAGGAGGTATTCTTCAGTTCAGACCCGGGGAGGTATCATTTATAGTTATTGATAAACGAGGGGCGCCTGGGTGGCTCAGTTGGTTAAGCGTAGGACTTCAGCTCAGGTCATGATCTCGCAGTCTGTGAGTTCAAGCCCTGCGTCGGGCTCTGTGCAGACAACTCAGAGCCTGGAGTCTGCTTCCAATTCTGTGTCTCCATGTCTCTCTGCCCCTCCCCCACTTGCCCTCTGTCTCTCTCTCTCTCTCAAAAATAAATAAGTGTTAAAACAAATTTTTAATAGCTACTGATAAATGAAAAAAAGTAGGTTGGATAAAAATGTGTATTCAGGATTCCACTGTATAAATACATGGGCATGCGCATTTGCGCACGCACACACACACACACATACACACCTACAGGTGCCTATAGCCCTGAATCTATAAGCCTGACTGTATAAACACAGCTACGGTCAGAAAGAAAATGTACTAAATTGTTAGCAGTACATTTCATATAATTTAACAGTGACTGTGCATGTTGTTTGCCTGTTTCCTACTTTCACCGTTTCAAATTCAAACAGGAATTGCACAAATTTGACCAAAAAGTCAAATAAAACCTCTCCCCGCCTTCCCTGCTGCAGAACCACCGCATCTGGGCTTTGCCAGAGGCCTGAGCGGGAGGGCCGGGGCGTGGAGTCAACCTGCACCACCCTTCCCGCTCACCCCTGCCCGTGGCCGAACCTCTGTGGAAAACTCATCATTAGCTCTCATCTGCCAACAAACAGAATTAGCGAGCATGAGGCTTCAACACGAAGTTCACTGAAGACTTTTCAAACGTAACCCTGCAATCCCGAAACAAAGCGGACCGAAGCTCACGGCCTAGACTCTTGCCCCCCTAACACAAAGAGTGGATTCTGCGAACATTCCACACCGTCCTCAGGCGAGGCGGCCCAGACAGGTTTTTTCAGCATTCCTCTGCTACCTAAATCTTCCCAGGTGCTGGTTAAACACCCAGCTACCTTCAGGTGACAACGGGGAATGTAGATTTAGTCTGTAAGACACCAAAACACCCAAGTAAAAGGTGAAAGGTCAAAGACCCAGGCTGTCACCTGGATGTTTGGTTTCCACAGTGCAAAAAAAAAAAAAAAATCTGGACATTTCCAAATACCTAGGTGTTCGATAACAAGCAGAATAAACATCCAGAAGCTAGATAGGAAGTTTTGTTCTGTGCCAAGTCGACGAACACTGTGTCCACGTGACACCAAACACTCCCAACACTTCCTGCCACCAGGATCAGGGTGCAATTTATGGAGAAAGGCAGCAATCCCTTGGCCCCTGGCCTTCGTAAAGGCAGCCCACGAGCTACAACATTAAGCCGTTGGCATTAGGATGCATCAAGTCCTGCTGTCCCGCGCCAGACCCCATCTTCCGCAGGCTCCGGGGTCTCAGAGCCACGTCTCTGGAGGCGTGCGCAGACTGGGCGTACCTGGGCCTGGGCTGTGACGCTACCCGCTGCTTACCACCAAGCAGATGTGGAGGCAAATGCCCCCTGACTGCTTAAGTTCCCAAAGTCTGCTTTTCGGGAGGTGCCAGGGAACAGGGCGGGGGGAGCTCCGATGCTCTAGGACACGGCTCCAGAAACTCCCCCCACTCAGGGAACAAAGCAGGGATCTCACAGAGAAGTGGGAAGAGGATTATAAAATGCAAGAAAAGCCAATGGGATTGGGTGGACACTTACTGCCTTTTGAAATTAACTCTTTCAAAATCTCATGACCTTCCTGAAGAAAGCTAAATGAAGAATCACCAGTTGACCCAGCAATTGCATTGCTGGGTATATACCCAAAGGAACCGAAAGAAGGACTCGAATAGATACTTGCACCCCCGTGTTCACACAGCTACACCATTCACGTGAGCCCGAAGGTGGAAACATCCCTGTGCCTGTCAACAGATGAGCGGATAAATGAACGGGGGTCTTATCCACATAGTGGAGTATTATCCAGCCACAAAAAGGAATAAAGGTCCGGTTCCTGCTGCCACACACCGAAGGACAGATACAAACAAGGACAAATATCCTATGACTCCACTTACATGAATTACGTGCAACAGGCAAATTCATAGAGAAATGGCGAATTACTGCCTAACGAATCCGAGCTTCTGTTTGGGGTGATGAAAAATAAATAACAAGCGTATTTCACCACACTTTGTAAAAACCACATACATGTCACGGAGGTGGCAAGAACAGGATCATATGCCCCACTGTGCTCTCAACAGGACACCTTTGGGCCAACTGATACATCTTGTTGGGAAGCCGGTACTATTTCCAGGTTTCTAATTCATCACAGTGTTTTTTATAAAAACAAGGAACCACAGCTGAAGGAAGTTTCGTAAGAGCATCGACTTTGGAGAAAACCACCCGGGTCCAAATGTCGGCTCTGCCGCTGAGGGGTCATGTGACCAGCCTCCCCTATAAAAGGGGTGAAACAACAGCGCACCCCTGTTCGGGCTGCGTAGAGGACACAGGGTCATGGCAGACGGGGGTGCGGGGGGACCCTGCACGGTCAGAACACGCGTGAGCAGTCGGCGCATGCTGGCTGATA
The DNA here is from genome assembly GCA_004023785.1 of Mungos mungo. Lineage (NCBI taxonomy): Eukaryota > Metazoa > Chordata > Mammalia > Carnivora > Herpestidae > Mungos > Mungos mungo. The sequence goes on along the minus strand of PISW01003174.1, from coordinate 169,224 downwards.
GCAACACACACCTGCTGCCTCATCATAGACAGCCTGATCTGGGATTAAAGCTGAAATGTCTCAGCCGAGAATGAGCTCAACAAAGTATAAATACATTAATAAGGACATTGGTAGTGATTTCCCCAAATAAACAGACTTTGAGATTAAGCATAACATTCAACCAAAAGTCTCTAATATGACATCTAAGTAACCTGGAAGATGTAAATCTATACCCATCAAAACCACCACTGTTTCATTGTGATTATAAGAAAAGAGGTTTATGAGAGGTTTAAGGGGCTCCTCGGTGGCTCAGTTGGTTAAGTGGTCAACCTCGGCTCAGGGCGTGATCTCACAGTTCGAGGGTTTGAGCCCCGGGTCAGGCTCTGTGCTGACAGCTCAGAGTCCACCCAGAGTCTGCTTTCGGTTTCTGTACCTCCCTCTTCCTCTTCCTGCTCGGTCTCTCTCTCTCTCAAAGTTGAACATTTAAAAAAAGAAAAGAAAAGAGGTTTTACCCTGTCTTTTCTTGGACCTGAAATATACTAGGAAATGGAGACCCCAAACTGCGTCATGCTTCACTCCGCTCAGGGGCTCCGTGCGCGTTCCAACCTCCAGATGCCCGACACCATGAGCCCTCGTGCCGCTTTCACGGCCAGGCGGAGGGACTGGTTTGTCCCCTGAGTTCTCTTGGTTCTTATACAGTTATTAAGTGTCATGAAACGCAATTTTTAAGAATACTCTTCCCCTCTATGCTTGAGTCATTACCTGGGAACAACTTGGGAACTGAGGTGATCTATTAATTACCTCGGTCTCGGGGCTCTCTTCTGCATTAAACTGTAATTACTGTTCAGAGCCCTAGGAAATATCCAGCCTTAAAGGCAACCTCTTTCTAAAAAAAAAAAAAAAAAAAGCTGCGCTATTGTTTATGGTAAAAAATGGTTGATGGTTATGCTACTAAATCACAGTTGAAAGGGGATTACGTGTTCAAGATCATCCATCCAAACTTGTCATTTTAAGGATAGGTGACCTGAAACACGAAGAACTTAACAACTTGCTCACCATCGAGACTGAAGAAAAAGCCCAGGCACAAGCACAATTAGGGAGATAGAGTTATGCTTCAGATCAACCTTTACCACCATAAATAATACCATCCAACCAGCCTTTGCCCACAGACTAAGAAAAACAATAATATGGCTCTTAATCACCTAAGCAAGGCTCAGCATGAGTTCTTTGATAAAGAAGACTGAACCATACCAAAGAGCTCTATTGGTCATTTTAATTAAAATGAGCTTTCTGTCCCATTTCATAATTCTCTTTGATTTTGTTTTGGTTTTCTGTGTTCCCTTCACTGGCCACATCCGCGCATACCACTTCAAACTAAGCCATGGATGAGGGCCAAGGTGCCTGATTCATAAACAGGTAGAAAGAACTAGGCAGACAGTTGAGCTAGACAGAGCAACCATGGTTTAGAGAAGGAGATTTATGAAGAAGAAAAAAAAAATCACAGAAATAACACACATTTGTTTGCGGAAACTTTCAGGTCTTGCTTTCTGGAAAAATACATCTTGGAAAACTTGACGCTTTGCTTCTTCCTTCAGTAAAGTGGCAAAGGGATAGGAGTCAAGGGAGAGGGACATTTGGACACAGGGCTGTCCACGTGTCCATGAGATCCCTGCTTTAGGGGGTGTGCATTGTACACACCGGTTCCCTCCAGTCAAACGTTGGAGAAGCAGAATTCTTTAAAAGCGCCTGTAGGTAGTGTCTGAATGTCCAGTGGTCACAGCCACGCTCCTGATTTTATCCTGTTCAAGCCCTGGGGATGCTTGCACCAGTCAGAGAGCTTGGACCAGCAGGAGCCTGGGGTGTCCCAGCCTCTGTGACCACCAACGACTTCATGACCTGGGGACCCTGGTTGGGTCTAACACATCATTAGCAAAACTTTCGCTTTAGGTAACTATGATTTCGCAGGAGATGAGAAAACTCTGGCTTTGCCCTGCAGGTCCCAGAAGCCCCTGGGACTCCATGGAATTTCTGAGAGAACCAGTATCTCCCAAATCAACGTCCAATGCCATAACTATTGTGAAAACTCCTTACTAAATCCAGGCTGACTACCTTTGTGTTTGATGGGGTGACAACCCCCACAGCCCAGGGCACTTGGGCATTGCCACAGACTCTTCTCCAGAGAAAGTCCAGCAGGGCCAGAAATGTGCCCGTATCACTTCCAGCCAGCACACCATGTTCCAAAGGTACGGTTCTCTTCCCAACTTGCCTTTTTTTTTTAAGATTTTGTTTTGTAAGTAATCTCTACACTCAATGTGGCGCTCAAACCCAGAATCCTGAGGTCAAGCATTGCATGCTCTGCCAACTGAGCCCAGCCAGGAGCCCCTAGAGCAAAATATACTTAAGATTTTTGCTCCCATGCACTCAAATTCCATTCTTTCACTCCAGAAATTGCCCAAACATGAAACAACAAAAAATCTTTTGGTCATCTATGCCCTCACGGGAATAGGCTAAAGGTATTCTCCTAAAGGTTCCCCACCTTGCTTTTAGAACATAGGTGTGGGGCGCCTGGGTGGCTCAGTCGGTTGAGCTTCCGGCTTCAGCTCAGGTCATGATCTCACAGTTCGTGGGTTCGAGTCCCGCATCGGGCTCTGTGCTGACAGCTCAGAGCCTGGAGCCTGCTTCGGATTCTGTGTTCCTCTCTCTCTACCCCACCCCTGCTCATGCTCGGTCTCTCAAAAATAAAATAAATGTTAAAAAAAATTTTTTTTAGAACACAGGTGCCCTCCAGTTAGTAGGATGTTGTCCTCTATCATGAGAACTGAGCTGCACCTGTTAAAAATCAAGCAGCATTTCCTCATCAGACGCCCTTAGTCTCCTGGCACATTTATAATCACTAATTCAGATTCGCAAAACGCTCCTTCCCTGTAATAATGAGGTTGGTCCTGTTTATTTTTGAGACCAGGAGGTTCTGGAGGCTCATTCATTCCTTTACCTTCTTTCCTTGGCTGTCTTAAGTGAGGAAATGAGTTAACCACCCGGATTCTGACCACCAGCCTCTCCTTCAGTCCTCCTGAAATGAATCATTGGAACTGCATCAATTCTGTTTTTGGAGAGCATTTGGTGGTTAGAATGATCCCCAGGGGCCAGGACGGTCGTGGTTTTTAACTCTTGCTTTCCAACCAGCACCACCTAATGGAATCTCTGTCAATCCGTCCTTTACAAAGAAAGCAAGCCGACCTTCCAATCTCGTTGTGCCTGGTGTGAGGACTGACCTACGAGTAAAGAGAAAAACCGCCCTCCTGCCAACGGATCCCACCTAACAAGCAGGAGTCATGGAACCCCCCCGCAAGGTGCATCGACCTTCCAAACGGCAAAGGCACCCACCTCTCAGCAGGGAACCTCACATCTGTTTCACACAAACTGCCCCAAACGTGCCAGGAATCTATTCACAGGCTTTTCCCTAGTGTCTTCTGGGATTGAGCTTTAGATACTTTTTTTTAAATGTTTATTTATTTTTGAGAGAGAGAGCACACATGCACGTGCATGAACAGGGAGGAGCAGAGAGAGAGAGGGAGACAGAGGATCCAAAGCAGGCTCTGCACCAACAGCAGGGAACCGGATGTGGGGCTTGCACTCACAAACCGTGAGATCATGGCCTGAGCCAAGTCAGACGCTCAACCAAACGAGCCGCCCAGGCTTCTAGATATGTCTCCGTGTCAAAACAAAAGTCACAAAGTGTTGAAGAAGAAAACAAGCCTTTCAAGATGAGAACTGTGGATGGGATTTCAGAAAAGGGCCCCAGGGCACCTTCTGTGGAGAGGAGGTCCGTTTACCCACAGCGGTGGCGGGTCAGGGCTCAGCACCTTCTCAAGTGATGTTGGCATGTGAGACACAAGTATATAGCGGAAAAGTTCTGACTTTCCCCGGTATCCACTGCTGCCGCCAGGATACCCTCTTCTACCTGGTTCTCAAGAAGCTGGGACCAGGCTGGAGGGGCCTCCATTTTACCCTGCTGCAGGTTTCCAAAATGGCTCCCAGAGATTCCCCAGGTCTCCTCATGCTCTGGGGGAATCCATCTCCTCCCCTAATGATCTACTCAATAACAGAAGACGGCCAAAGTGGGGGGACGTCACACAGAGGCTGTGACTTCTACCTTCTTCACACACTATCTCTTCTTATCCAGTCTCCCCGAGGAAGCCAGCTACCGCACCAAGAGGCCCACGGCACGAGGAACTGAGGGCGGCCTCCAGTCCACAGCCAGCAAGGACCTGAGGCCTTTGGGCCAACCACCTGCAAAGAAGCGAATCCAAGAACCACGGGAGTGAGTCTGGGAGCAGGTCCTTCTCCAGCTCACCCTACCCATGAGACTTCCAGACTCAATCCTTAGTTATAATCCTGTGCGAGGCCTTGAGATGAAAGGCCCAGCTAAGACACACCTGGATTCCTGACCCACAGAAACTGTGAAATAATACATGTCGTTGAGGGGCACCTGGGGGGCTCAGTCGGTTAAGCATCGGACTTTGGCTCAGGTCAAGATTCGCGGTTCATGAGTTCAAGACCCGGGTCGGGTTCTGTGCTGATGGTTTGGAGCCTGGAGCCTGCTTCTGATTCTGTGTCTCCTCTCCCCTACTCTCTCAAAAATAAATATAACAGTTTTTGAAATTCTAATAAAAATAAGTGCTGTTTAAAGCCACTGGTCTTGGGGTAATTTGTTACACAGTAACAAGTAACAAATGCCCCTGCTCCTGCTTTCCGAACACACCAAAGAATGTTACAGTAACCTTCCTTAGGGAACCTCTTCGTCTTCCTCATAAACTGAATTCCTCAAGCCTCCTCTTCCAGACTAACTAACTTGGAACTTCCATGTCTCTCTTCCTGAGACACCCTTCCTTCAAATTCAGCCCAGAATCTGTTCCTGACCTTCATTATCTTTAGCCTCCTAAGGAGCCCACATCATCTCCCGCTGCACATCCACAGGACAATATGCTCTTCTGACTTCAGTCCATCCAGACTGTGGACTGTAGGGAACCCCTGTGAGCTGGGGCCGTGCTTTGTCCAGCGCCTAGGATGGTGCCTGCCAAGAGGCTGCTGAACAGACGAACAAAAGCCCGAGGAGGCCTTCACAGGCCTTTTCAGGGAGATGGTTATTGATTTCCACTTCCCCCTCCACGCTTCACCCCTGCCTGAGTGAGGAGATTGCTCTTGACCGCGTTCTGTGACCAGCTCTCCAGATCCGTGAAGACGGAGGATGGAGAGACTGCCTCTGTCATCATGGAAGCTTCTCCCTTAGTAAGTAACATTTCATACCCCAGGGTCTAAGCCAAGTCCATTCCCTGTTCCTACAATCCTGTTCAAACGGGGCAAGTACAGGTTGGCTTCTCCAATTCTGCTCCAGTTTGAATGTTCCAGACAAGAAAGCATAGAGAAAACAGACTCTCAACTTGCCACCTTCGGTTATTAAATCCTTCTCACACAAAGAACAATGCAAGGGCACCTGGGTGGCTCGGTCGGTTGGGTGTCTGACTCCTGATTTCGGCTCAGGTCATGATCTCATGGTTCATGAGATGGAGCCCTACACTGGGCTTCGTGCTAACTGCTCAGAGCCTGCTTGGGATTCTCTCTTTCTCCCTCTCTGGCCCTCTCCCCACTCATGCCCTGTCTCTCTCAAAATAAACATTAAGAAAAGAACAGTGCAAATGGGAATTATGCTTTTAAAGTACATGTGAGCCCAGGAATGCCAGGGTGGCTCAGTCAGTTAAGCGTCCGACTTGAGTTCAGGCCATGATCTTGAGGTTCACAGGTTTGAGCCCCACGTTGGGCTCTGTGCTGACAGCTCGGAGCCTGGAGTCTGCTTTGGATTCTGTGTCTCCCTCTCTCTCTGTCCCACTCACGCTCCGTCTCTCTCAAAAATAAGTGAACATTCAAAAAGAAAAATACAAATAAACTTGAAAATAATCATCATCATAATAATCAAATAAAACAATAAAATATCAACTGTGGAAATGACCGATTATGATAATTACTGATTTTTCTTTTTTTTTTTAATACCCCTTCTGGTTCCTTTCAACTATTTAAAAAACAGATTAATAAAAACAAAAGAAAAAGAGCATTTTGAAAACCTGCTTTTACCTTATAGCCTCCAATGCGATGTTCCTGCTTAAATTCCTTCCCGTTTTTCAACCACCGCATCGTCGGCGTTGGGTTCCCCCCAGCTGGACAGCGAAACTTGACCGTGTTGGCCGCAGGGACCGCATGCAGCCGCTTCTCCATCTTCTCTGTGTTGGTCCAGTACGGCGCTCCTGCGGTGGAAAACAACGTCATCACGTACGGAACGGGAGAGCTTCGTTTCCGTGACATGGAAGATCACTTCGCTTTGTATGTGAACGATCGGACATTTTCAAAACCTCTGGGTAATGTTTACATTAGGAAAAAACTGTTCCGAAGTCTAGCAGATGGCCCAGCAGAAGGTCCCTGGAGATGGACTTCTTGTTAGTTTCTGTTTCTTAATGGGGGGGAAAAGTGTTTGAGGTGTGTGCCAGAATATAAATTCATGTTGAATCATGCTTTGAAATGCTACTTTATACAGACGGTGACAACCACGGCAGCTGAGTCCTCCAACATGTGTCATTTTAGATCACCACACCTAGCAAATGACCGCATCCACACGCAAACTAGTGGTGCTCAAAGCCATTTCCCCGCTGACGCTTTACTTTAATGGATCATCCTAATATGATAACTGATTCAGGGGGGCAGCAGTAACTTCCCAGCGCTTTACATGACAAACCAAAAGGCCCTATCACTAACTATGTTTTAATGTTTTATTTTTGTTTTTATTTTTTTATAAAAATTTTTAATGTTTTTAATTTGAGAGAGAGAGTGAGCGAGCAAGCAGAGGAGAGGCAGAGAGATGGAGACCAAATATGAAGCAGGCTCCAGGCTCTGAGCTGTCAGCACAGAGCCCGATGCGGGGCTCAAACTCCTGAGCAGTGAGATCGTGATCTGAGCAGAAATCAGACACTTAACCAACTGAGCCACCAAGACACCCCTATGTTTTAATTTTTTTAATGGAGGAAAGAGTTTTTTGGTGGTTGTAATGCCATAATTCTACTACCAAGTCTGAGCAAAGAAAACTTAATAGGAGGCTACGGATTGTGTTATGTAAAGTTAAGCCCTCTGAATGGCCCACAAAGTCATGGATATAAGTGATTCTTCAAACTCAAGAAAGAAAACTTTCTGAAGTCACCAAATGAAGGGCATTTGATCTAAATAAGAACGGCGCATCAATCCAGGTACCACCATAACTCACCACGCCGGCCGACAATGGCTACTGAAGCTGTTGACTGAGTGCTTCGTGTTTTCCACACAGAGCTCGCAAAGCCCTTACCTGTTTAACATATTAATCCTGACACCAATCCGATGAGAAAGGCATTATTATAATCCCTGTTTAGAGATGAGGAAACGGAGGCACAGAGAAGCTACAAAGCTAGGAAGAGACGCAGGCAGAGTTGAGCCACGGCAGTCTGATTCCAGAGTCTCTGCCCCTCCTCCCCATGGCTAGCTAAGAACCAGCTTCTCCAAGAGGCTGGATTGCATCCACACTTTCAACCGCTCTGGCGTTTAAGATCAGAGCCCGGCACAGCCAGTCTGGGCCAGGGGCACACTGCCTTCATTTTATCACTGCCCAAAAGTTCCACCGAAACCCTGTACATCTATCTAACTTTTCACAGGCATGTTTCTGTCTTAGCAAACCAAAATTCCCCTAAAGCATCCATCCACGGGCCCTTGGACCTTCTAGAACACCCTGGAACACCGAAATCCTACAAGCCTGATTCACAACCGTGCTTACTGCTGATGAGGCTTAGACCACACTCCGCAAACCAGACGCAAACGGGCCCGGGTAGGGGTTTTGTCTCCGACGCAGCTTTACGGCCCCCTCCCTCTATTCTCCGTGGAGGACACAGCTCGCTCCTAGGGGTAACAAGCCCCGCCACTTAGCAGCCAGATTTTCGTGGCACAATTAGGAATTTGGATAAACTGCATTCAAAACACCTACCCCCGTCGGCCTCACCCTTGCTCTTGAAACCTGGCTCTAAAAGGTGGAGCGGAGATTTCTTAACAAGGGCACGCTGTACTTCTTCACCCTTGTTTATCTGAGCGTCAGGGTGGCGGGATACAGACGGCGTCCACACAATGTGCCAAGACCGTGCAAGCAAGGCAAAACCGAGGTGGTCAGTCCTGCACGCCAGAGAAAGAAAGGCCTGAGGGTAGGGGGTGGGGGGGGGAGCCCCAGGTGAAAGAACAGGGCTACACTCTCTCCTCGGAAATCAGTTGTGTCTGCAACAAGTAGACAACTCGGTAGCCATTTGGCTTGGGGTGTCAAATGCCCTGCACCACACCCATTCTTCCGAGGGTTCCCCAGGGAGCATCTGATTACCATTCATCACAAGACTCCCAGGGCCTGGGATATACTGGAGCAAGTTCAATAATCCTCCATTCTAAAAGCTTCTACTTAGAAAAATCCATCCACAGCCACAGCCACTGAAAAGAAACCATTAAGAGCACAAAATAAATAATGAGCTTTGTTGCTACACAAAGACGTTTATAAATCTGGCCTAAATGAAAAGCATACCTCATGCTGTCAGGTGTCCGCACTCATGTCATTTGTTTAAGTAAACACAATAGCCTATTCATACGAATTAGTTAAATATTAATGCAGTGACTCTTTCAGATAGCATCGATTACGGCTGGACTGATCCTCTGGAATGTCTTTTCTTTTTTATAGAAAAGAAATCACCAGATACGTGCTTACATTCCATTAGGCGTGATTTTTACGTTCCCTAAAACGCTAAAAAAAAAAAAAAGTAGGACTTAGTTTAAGGCACGAGGAATGTTGCTCTGTTCCTCTCTCGCTGGACAAAGCCATCAGGGAGACTGTAACCCACACAGGGATCACCCCAAACCACATGAGTCCGCACAGTCATGGCCCGTGGCAACAGCACCCTGGCAGCCAGCACCTTTGTCTTGGCACCTAAGGCATGATTTAAGGACAAGGGTGAAAGAATTTTGCTGGAATTTCTGGCAGGAAGCCACATCCCTGGGGTAAAATTTCAATCGTCAAAATGGCACCTATAAAACCTTCTCGTTCGAAATAGACACATGGCCACGAGGCAGTGTTAGGGGCACCATGCTTGTCATCTAAAGCCACAGAGCTCCACGGCGGGTGGGGCACCGTCAAACCTCATCAGCGGAGCAGAAACGGATCTCCTATGGGGCTATCACTTGAAACCTGCATTTGCAACTTTCTCTCTTCCTGAACACCTGTAAAGAGTGACTCCACAGAAAGGCCATCGAGCCAAGCTTTCAAAGTTTTCTGTGTGGCAGTGAGGGGCCACCCCGGTGCTCTGCCCAGTCCCACTCTGAGTGAGTGCCAACATCACACAGGACAACACACTTCTGTGACTAGGCTTTTCTTTACGATTTTTGAGCTCGTGAATTTTGTTAATGAGCATGACACTGAAGGGGAGGGATTATTTTATTATTTTATAATGGGTCCTCCTGAAATAAACTAGTTTTATGTGAAAATGGAGAACCTGGAAGGTCTAAAAAATAACTGTGCTGGAGGACTAGCCCTGTTGCGCTTCCTTCGTTGGTGGCCTCATGTCTTCTGCAGATTCTATTCGTTATTTCCTGCCATTTTTGTAGTCTGGACACATGGAAAAGCCAGCTACCACCCCCCACCCCCAAGAATGACAATGCAGCTGGTGAGGGACCATGGCCCGGCTCCTCAGCAAGCCCCTCTACCTAAGGAGGCCTCTTTTCATACCACAGCTAGTGAATAGTGTGAACCTCCATGCAGAGGAGGAACTCACTTAACAAATTAATGATCTACAAAAACGAACATACAGTAGGTGCTCAGTACGAAGGCTTCCTCAACAACTTTATAAAAGATGAAACTACAAGCCAAGTCTCCACCATGTTGTTTCAAAGAAGTGTCTGACTATCCACTTAATGTATCTTCCCTGGCATAATCTTAGGGAGGTAAGAAAAGTTGAGTTTAAAGTCAATTAATAGAAAAGGAATTGTGGTATAAATCTTGGATGGCATAAAAATATGAATTATACTAAATTAGGAGTAAACAAGTTGAACTTCATGACAGGTTGGTCCAGTCTGCTCGGACATTCTCAGATCTTCTGATGTAACACATAGCTGAAGAATGATGCTCTCTTAGTCATAAAATACTAATAATGAGGTTAAAAGAACAGTAAAACCCAGCCAAAAATTTAAAAGTAAGTAAAATCCATCATCCAGGGGTACCTACTCACTGTCATTTTCTACACTGAACCACTTACTGTGTACTAGTGATGATGCCAGTAGAATTGTACTTTTAATTCAGCAGTCCTCTCTTAAGATGTGCTGGTTAAACAGAGATGTATAACCCCACAAAAACTTCCTCAAGGTTCCCTCAACACACCACTCCATCCCACAGCAAAGACTCATCGAACTCCTTTGCTGGGCCACCTCTCTTTGTCATCTACGTGTGGTTCCATCACCAAGGTGTCCCCATACTGAAATTTATTCCATTCGATGTCTTCTGACCAACTAGAGTAGAGCACATGGAGGGGACAGCCTGAGTGGTCTTCGGCCCATAGAGCCTATGGAGTAGGCACCCAAGTGGAAGGATGGATGGATGGATGGATGGATGGATGGAAGGGTAGATGGAAGGGTGAATGGAAAGATGGAAGGATGGGTGGAAGGATGGATGGATGGATGGATGGATGGATGGATGGACTGATGGATGGAAGGAAGGAAAAATGTACCAGAAGAACAACTGTTTAAAAGTTTAAGCTATAAAATGAGGGAGGTGAACTGAGTGTTCTGATAAGCCCCTCCCCATTCTAACACTCTGTCCAGGTATTCCAGGCAGATATTGACTGTGTCAACAAACGGTCGGATTAGAGGGTTTCTTACAATAACTTAATGAAAACACACGGGTTGACCCCACAGAAGGCCTTCCATGCCCCAGTATGAATCTCAACACAGATGTCCAAGGTCTATAGTCTCCTCTCTTTCTGAAATCAAAAAGAGAACACAGGCCAACGGTTTAAAGGAAAAACATGGAATCCTATTACCACTGTACCAGTCGGCCTGAGTGACCGTCTGGTCCAAGGGCTGACGTGATCAATGTCATCCAGAAAGGTTAAGTGATCTGATCAAGGTTGCATGGCCAATGCCAGGCTGAGGTTAGACCCAGGACTCCAGCTCCCTGGGCTGTGCTCTTTCAACCACTCCAGGCTGCCCTTTGAACTCTCCCATGGTAATTAAGTCAAAAGTTCAAGATTTATGTGAGCTGTGGACGCTAATGACTGCCAACTGTATTTTTATTGATGCAAAAATAAAAAAACAGAGCCTGTTTCAGCTCCTAGATTAAGTCTCACAAACTCCCTAAAGCCCCACTAAGGCCTATGTCTTAAGTCTATAATTAGGGCCTTTAAAAATATCACTAATCAGGACATTTGAATGCTCTGACCCTGACTGGGTGGGGGTGGGAAGAGGTCCCTGAGCCCCACCCCCCATCCTTCCTGTAGACCGAGGCTCATGTTTTCAGTTTTGTATAAACGAAGAGAAAACAAGTCCAACAAAATACGGAGATGTCAGTGATGGATGGGTGACTATGGGGGTGGCGCGTTCTATTTGAGAACCTCATTAAAAACAACAACTTGCTGACCAGTGAAGCATTGATAAGAAACACATTAAAACAAACCAGGCAAACCCACCTTTGAAATGCCTGAGTCCACTGGGCAACAGCTGCCCCGTGGGAGTTCCCAGGCTCTGCCTTCAAAAGAAAACCCACCAGGTGTTAGGTATGCTGGGTGACCACAGGGGAGGCCAAGGAAGAGATAAGTCAACCCAACCTTCCAGATAGAACACCAACCCCGGCTTTTAGGGGATGGGGCTTCCAGTACCAAGAAATGTTAAAAAAAAAAAAAAAATCAGGAAGGCTGTGTGCTTTTGTTTTGTTTTGTTTTTTATTGTTACTATTATTTTCAATTCCTGGTAACTGCATAACATAACTAAGAAACCAACACACTTACCAACTTAGCCATAAGCCCTACCAAGTACAAATCCCAGTGAGACCAAAGGTGACTGTAAACCGTGATTATCAGCAGGTTCATCACCGAAAGGAGTGTGGAATCCCAGGCCAAGTCCCTTCATTTTCCCTAGCGAGTTCCAAAAACAATTGCCAATTGCCTTTCTCCCTGACACAGAGTATGGGCACCTGCAGGTCGCAACAGGAATGAAACCAAAATAGAAAACTGTCTGGTCTCTCTCCTCACTCAAGAGAAAGAACCACTCCAGGAGCAAGCGTCTTGATCAAGCTGCCTCGCTCTCGATTCCCTCTAGTCCAGCAGTCAAGCTGGACTTTGTCAATCACGGTTTCCCAAGAACTAAGGCGCAAGCACTTCAGAAAACTAACTACTTAAACACAAGCTTGAGGTAATAAAGATTACTTGGGGAGAATCGGACATGCATGTCTACTCGTGTGTGGTCAGAGAGCCCATGAAGGTACCTGGTACCTTGGGGAGGCAAGAACTCAGTAAGTGATGCTTTCCCATGCTAAAGGATAAACCCTGAAACCTTCAACCTGAATGCATTTCAAAAATTAGCATTTGAAATTGCAACTTTCTGTCCAGAGAAAGTCTGTTTCACTAAAGGGCATATGTAAGCAGCATTATTTCCTGGCAACCAGGCTTACAATGACATCACAGAACTGCTCCGCTCGGGGAGAAGCTGAGGGTAAGGTGTGAGGTCATCAGCTAGTCAGCTTCTAAAATACGACCTGAGAATGCCCTTCACATCTGGGATGGAAGGACTTGACTTAAAAGGCAAAAAGAAAAGTCGGGTCAATCAAATCAGCCCATTGCAGGGATTTTCAAAGCCTGTGCAACAGGATGTTAATAAAGGCTGTGTTTTTAAAAAATGGGTCTTATGGTCAATACGTTTGGAAAACCCTGCAAAAAGCCAAAATTAAACAGATGTTTCACTAGAGAACACTGGAGAGTAGGTATTACACTGATGGACCCCATAAGTCTCTAAGAAAGGGTCAGAGTAGGAGGGATTTTTCAAATTCATTTCAAAACACAACTCATTCTTGGCACAGAGCTATTCTGGACTAGAGTTCCGAGGGATAGACTTTGGGGAGCACCGACTTATTCTCTTCATGGTACAGACCAGACCTGAGCATTACTCTGTTTGTAACGAGTCCGTAAAAGATGTCGATGAGAGGGGCGCCTGGGGGGCTCAGTCGGTTGAGCGTTCAGCTTTGGCTCAGGTCAGATCTCACAGTTCGTGGGTTCGAGCCCCGCATCGGGCTCTGTGCTGACAGCTAGCTCAGAGCCTGGAGTCTGCTTCGGATTCTGTGTCTCCCTCTCTCTCCCTGACCCTCCCCTGCTCGCGCTGTCTCTCTCTGTCTCTCAAAAATAAATTAAAAACTTTAAAAAATTAAAAAAAAAAACGATGTCGATGAGGACTGTAATTCCACAAAATATTCATTCGACTTCCAGGCCAGTCCTTGCCTCTCCAGGAGTGGGTCGGTCAGGAAAGGCGCGTCAGAGCTGTAACGTGAACCGGCCCACGATGCGAAAGAGCAGAACACGGGAGGTAAGGAACCCCCTTCAGGGGGCCCACCTTTGAGCTGCGTCTTGTACAAACGGTGTGAGAATTAAGGTCAACCTGCATATTGCAAAACATCCCTCTCAAAATCAGACCAGACCTACTTTCGTGGCCCAAATTCCACAATCTCGCCTTCACTTCTGTTATTTTTGCCACCGTATTGGACCGCCGGGCTTTCTGTGCTCCGTACATAATTTAAGAAGCCTCCCAGGCAGACAAAAGCTTGCCTCCTCACAGCTAACCACCAAAATTAGATAAGCTAAAAAAGCCAGCATCCCGGCAGAGAAAATGACCTGCACCGTAGTTTTCAAGCCACGGGCTGCAGAACGAACATCTACCAACCCAAAAAGAGAGAAGAAAGAAAAAAAAAAAAAAACTTAGAAAAGCCCAGAAATGTCACTGTCAGCGCAGGGTCACTAGAGCATCATTTGTTAACTTCACTGAAGAGGAGCTTTCGAACACGCCCCAGCGGCGTTTCGAGACAATCAGAAGGCACCAAAGGAATCCATCTGGACACATGGGCGCTTTCCAGGTGGCTGAAAATGCATGGAATTCGGCGCTTCGACAATTTTCCCTATTAATCAGGTCAGGCATTTGACACTGGAGGTGGCAAGAAATTGTTTTAATGGCAACATCCCCTTCCCCACCTTGCCAATCACCCGGGCCATGGCATTCCTCTGGCCACAGAGGCCACAGCTGCTTAATCTCCACTGCCCCAGGCTGCACCTGTGAATCAGACCGGCCTAATCACACTAACAGATGGCAGGGACCAAGTAGCCAGCTAAAAGCTGCTATCACTTTAAATCGTGTCTAATGTTTCACGGGCACCAGACAGAGGCAGTTCCCGACAGCAGTATCTCCCTGGTACAGCTAACACCAGCCCATAATCACCGCAGAGCGCCCACCGCAGGGCAGACGCCAGGTCATTCAAGAGCTAATTACAAAGGACGCTGTGACAGGGCAAAGGCATGGCCTGTGTTACGTGCGCTCCACTCCCCGGCCCGTCTGCACAGGCACCGGGCAGTTGGGACCAGTGTTTAGGATGAAAACTTCGAGGTCCAAGGCAGGGAATGCCTCCCCCGTCATCAGAGAGAGCAGCAGTGCACACAGTCTACCTGTTACCTAACCTATACCTTGCTGTTACATTTTCCAACTTCCCTAGTGCGTCACGGACTCTCAGAGGCGGTGCTGATCACCAGGAAAATGCAGCTCCCGGGCATGCCAACACGACCCAGCTGCCGCCGGATTCCGACATCCCACACATGGGCACCACCTGAGAGCTGTAAGAAACGGGGCAGGCAACCTCACTGCACCCCCGCCCCCCATCGTCACCCTGGGGACTGTGATCCAACATGCAACAGGCCTCCAAGCGAACGCGGCTTTGCCTTCCGCTCACTGAATCATGAACCTCCAACCAATGAAACAGGAACAATAGTTCTCTCTCCACCTTAAGGGGCTGTTGGGGGCACTGCCTGAGCCAGCACCCAACCTGCCCAAAGCCAGACCTCCAAAGCCAGGTCATTCATCGCCTCCCGTGTCAGAGCCAAAGAACTAACAAGGAGTGAGTGATGTCGCTCACCCCCAGTTTTATAAACAGGAGCTCACACAGCGAACTCCGGCTCAAGGCATATCTACAGGTGTGAATCCCCAAGTCGGGGCCTCTCATTCCTCACCGCACATGAGAATCATCCCTGACATTTCCAACTCAGTGGGTCTCGGGTGGGACTTTGGCATTTCCATTTCCAGTTAAGTTCTTAGACAATGCTGATGCTAGTGGTCCAAGCCCCAAATGCCAAAACGATGAAAACTATAAACCAAAATGTTTCCCTTTTTGCCTAAGCTGCTAGGAGACTCAAACAAATCCAACTCCCCACTTCATACGTCATCTCAGGTCCCTAACAGTATCCATTTTCTCTTCTTGCCTTCGAAAGCCCTGGGCCTATTTTCATGACTGTCTTATTATTTAAGCCTTGCTAAAATGTATTAAATTAAAGTCCTTTTGAAAAAATGCAGAATAGGACACCTATGCAGAGAAGGCCAGTGACCAAGGTACAATCGGTGTGGAAACATTCAAGCCGCGTTACGGAAAGATAACTAATGTTCCATTTTATGTTCCTTACTGAACACACACACTTTTCTGAGCGCGATGGAAACACAAACTCATATAATCCTCGCAACAACCCCATCAGATGTTGTTGGTCCCATTTTATAGTTGAAGAAGCCGAGGCCAAGAAGTTAAATTACTTGCCCCAGGGTCACCCCACTTAGAAGTGACGCCAAGTTCTTCCCCAAGGCCTCCCACATGTCAATGCTCAGTGTCAACGGCCTGTAAAAAGCAAAGAGCACTTGCCGCGTCCTTCTCCATCACTCCCTACAGAGTAAGGCCCCCCTCCCTTATTTCCTCCCAGCATGCAGGAATGTTTGAAAAGACGACAGTTTCTCGGGGCGTCTGGCTGGCTCAGTCGATTAAGCGTCCGACTTCGGCTCACGTCACAATCTTGAGGTCCATGAGTTCGAGCCCTGCATCGGGGTCTGTGCTGACAGCTCGGAGCCCAGAGCCTCCTTTGGATTCTGTATCTCCCCCTCTCTCTGTCCCTCCCCCACTTGTGCTTTGTCTCTGTCTCTCAAAAATAAATAAATGTTAAAAAAAAAAAAAAAAAGGCCATGGTTTCTCAACTTCAGCACTGCTGACATTTTGGACCAGATCCTTCTTTGTTAAGGGCTGTCCTGTACATAGTAGGATGTTTGTTAGCAGGGCTTCTGGCTTCCACCCACGGGAGGTCACTGGCATCCTTCCCTTCCCCCCACTTGAGACCACCAAACATTGCCCAACGTCCCCCAGGGGAGCCAGAAGGAGGAGAATCCCCCTGGGCTGGGGCCCACGGAGTCAAGCCAAGCACCATCAAAGGTTATGAAGAAAACCAGGGCGGTACATGTTTCTTCTCGTGCTATGCCTCCTAACAGCGAGAAACCAACAAGGAAAAGAAATTCAAGGAAAGAAAACTGGTAACTGCTTTCAAGAGAGTGACTTCTGACACAGCAAGAAAAGGACAAACAGTAGCGAAGGGTGTACAGGACACTAGTTTATTCTCTGATCAGAAAGTCAGGAGAGGAGACAGAGCGGAGGAAAGTCAAGGGCCGCAGGGCACCGCGTTCCGGAGAGTGGACACACCAGCAGGGGAGAGTCCGGGCTTCCCACCGGGCTCTGCTCTCTCGGGGACCTTCCGAGACGGCCACTACTTACTCTTGTTGTTATTGGTCTCACTGACAAAATCCTCGGGGCCTTCTGTGTCGTCCTCATCATCTCCGGATGAGATGGCATCTGTATTCAAAAGAATATATCCGTGGTTGTGTTTTTGCAAAGCAAAAGGCTGTCATCACGTAAAACTTAGTCCCTCTGGAGAGGGAAGGCCACAACCCAGGAGCCCCCGCAAAAGGTCTGACTGAGATCGTGTTTAGTGAAGATGGTTTTGAGGGGCTTAAATTTTCTCTCCACGAGGACAGTTGGTCTGTATTAGGATTCCCAATGCTTTCTGATTTCGCATTTTTAAAACATACTGTCAGGCTAGATATATTAAAACTGGATTCAAGTCCCCAACAAATTTACTGATTGTGTGGTTATCTAAAGATTCTTCCCAACACCTTTCAGTTGTCAGGATCCCCTTCAAGAAGGGAATTAGTCCCCTGTAAAACATAGCCCCTGTGTGGCTTTCCATCCATTTACACACTTCTGAAAGCAAATCTTTAAACTTTCCCTCTTGCTGCGTGGAAGAAAAATCAAGGAGAGGAACTCGGGTTTTAATAAAAGGAATCCGAAATCTTTCACATCAAATTGCAATCCTATATTCTAACTGCCAAAGATGCCAGCAGTATGGGGGAGGGGGTGGGGGGAGAGATGTGTTTTCTACTTCTATAAAAGCATGCTGTCTTAAAAGAAAAATGCTCCTTTGCACATGAGAATCGTCATTTTTAACGACCAGCCTCCCTGGTAGAGCTGGTCCTGTGGAAGAGCTTCAAAATCAGATTAATAACACACTAGGGAGCGCCGTGCAAGGCATCCAATTAGCAGATCCCACTAGGAGTTCCCTTGTCCGGTACAATTTCACCCGAAAACGGCTACAGAGAAGAGAGAGCAGAGGGCTCGCAGGCCGACTCACCTGTGACATTGACCATGAAGTAGACAGCCTCGCTGTCTACCGGCCTGGCCGCCGTGCAAGCATAGAGGCCGGAGTCTCTAGGCGAGGCACCTTTTATCTGCAAGTACTCCCCAATAAGCACTGTCCTATTGTTGGGCCCCAAGTGTACCCCATCCTTAGTCCAACTGATCATGGCGGCGTCTCTCAACGGACAGCGCAATTCTAGCGACTCCCCGGGCGCGGCCACGTAAACTTCAGGTTGGGAGATTTGGTATTTGGTTGGCGGCTCTGCAGAAAGGCGGGAGAGAGAAGATGGAGACAGATGGGAAGAAGGAAAAGGAGAGAACGTCCAACAAAGGTCAGTGGCGGCCCGTTTACTCCTAGGAGAGGCGGTTCCCGGTCTGCGAGTGGCCCCAGCAGGCGCTGCCTTCGGCCTGCACCCAGGAAGTCGAGCACAGAGCAGACGGCGCGGCTGAGACACCGACCAGAGAAGAGCCCAACAGAAGCGCCCCCGCGTCGTCTCCGCAAGCTGTAAACACACACCCGGCCCCCAGTGTGGAGGGGAATGCAGGAAAACTCCACGGTCCGTTACCGATCCACGGCCTGCTTGCCAGCGTCACCCGTGGGAAATTCTACTCTTGTGGCGTTTCTTATTCATAAGGATGTGTGTTTTGTAATTTTTGTTCAATGCGACTGCATGGCTGTGTCTACACCTACACACACACACACACACACACACACACACACTCCTATTTGTGCTAGACGCTGCCTGTTGTCACAATGCCGAGCTTCCTAAAATGAAATGCCCAAATTTGAGGGACGCTAATGGGTCCTTGTACAAAACTCTCCAGCTCAGAACACTTTGCTGGCCTGGAGACTGACCGCTGTGCTGGGTAAACTGGGACACGCTGTTTTTCTTAACACCAAAAAGAACAAAATGCCCCAGAAAGCCAAGACGAGGTCTCCATGTTGCACCTACCTAGACGGACCTGGAAATGAAGCAGATGGGCACCTGACCCTGACATTCCCAGCTGGGTCTCTCCCTGCTCACCGGCGCCCACGGCACATCCTGCGATCCAGCCTCCACAGGGCCCTGAACTTCATCTCCTTTAGAGGTACTCCTCCCTCCTTCACCTCCCCGTTAACCCAACTTATCCTTCAAGGCCCAAGTCACCCAGCTGGATGTGAGCTTGCCACCCATCCCCCGGGGCCTGGGGCTGAAGCGGAGCTCCCCCTCCTCGTCCACCTGTCCTCTCTGCCAGCTTCCGGGGAATGGCCTGTCTCTCCCAGCAAGATGCACATGGAGGGCTCGGGTCTCCTTGGGTGTCCCTCCCTCCCGCCCCAAGGCACACACTTGGGATGGCCCCATGCTGAACATGACTGAGGCCCCCAAGCCCTCTGGGCAAGAGGGGACCCGGGCAACCTGTACAGGCACAGCAAGAGGGAGCCACAGGCCTACAAGGGGAGCGCCCAGAGCCGCTGGCCGGGACCCACGAGGACCCATGAATGGGCTTTCATCCCTCACAACGGGAAGTGTGAATGGTACCCAGAGTCCCAGGTCCAGGAAACATCAAGCCTGGCGCTGGGATGGCTCCAAATCTGGGCAGCGTCACAAGGCAACTGCTTTGTCCTTTTGAGGGCAGTCTGGACAAGCCTCCCACAGGACCACAGAATAAAGCCACTCCGCCCTCAGTCCCACTGCTGAAGGGACAGTGAGGACCGGGGGCCTCTGGTTCTAGAAAGCCTCACCACCGCCATCGGCAGCCGACACGGGGAGGCCAGGGCTCCCCCGAAGGGCCACCTGCAAAGGCGTACGTGCCAAGAAGAGCCCAGATGCTGAACAGGACATAGAAAGAGAACCACGACAAAAAAAGAGAGAGAAGAAAATAAGAGTCAAATATAACAATGGACAAACGCACACAGAAACAAGGGCAGAAAACCCCGATTCACAGGCAGGTTACACGTCCCGAGGAAGTTTTGTTTTTCTCATTCTCCATCTACTAGACACCTCCTACGGGCCGCGCTTTATTCTAGATGCTCAGGGAGCCACAGGGAACAGTAAAATCCCTGCCTCACTGGTGGAACTTTAATTACGGTGGGGATGACCGGCCATAAACAAAAAGCCTACGAAAAATATATAAAGTACGGGAGGCGGTCTTGTCAAGACGCCAAAGACAGCAAGACATCGGCACAAACAGTCGGTGGGGGAGGGCTCCCTCCAGAGAGGAGCTGGCAAACCCCGGCCCCCAGGCCAAACCCAGCCTTCGCCCGTTTCTGTAAACACGGTTCTCCGGGCACACAGCCACGTTCGCTCCTAAAGTGTGGTCTGGGGCCGCTGAGTGGCTGAAACGGACACCCGAGGTCCCACAAAGCCTCGCCCTTTACAAAAAGTCTGCCAAGCCCTGTTGTACGAGGTGTTTGGAGAAGGTTTCTCTGAAGACAGTAAAGGGCAAAGCAGTGCCTGAAAGATGTCCCCGGGACCTGAGCTGGAAGGTTCCTCGGGCCACGCCTCCTGAGCTTGCTGAGGTCCTAATGCACCTGAATGGAGGGACTCCTAGAAATATCCTGAACTCTGAAGCCTGAGCAGAAAAGGGAAAAGAAAGAAAAATGTGGGAAAGAGGGGAAAGAAGAGAAAAAGGGATTCGGCGTGGCCCCAAATCACAGACCTTGCCCCGTTTCCAGCAGCGTGGAGCCACATCGGAACTGACGGTGCCCCACAGGACACTCCGCCCAATCGCTTTCACAGCTGGTTAGAGCAAGGATCAGATGTCATTTGGGTCCCGT
Source organism: Mungos mungo (assembly GCA_004023785.1). NCBI lineage: Eukaryota > Metazoa > Chordata > Mammalia > Carnivora > Herpestidae > Mungos > Mungos mungo. The sequence continues at coordinate 148,654 of PISW01003174.1, read as the reverse complement.
ATAACCAACAAATAATTACTGAAACAGCACCCACAAGGTTAGAAAGAATTCACAGTGGATTAGCCTGGGTCATAAAATAATCAATGTTTATGAGGACCACATTGCGTCATCAGCAAGTCACCAAGAATATGACAGAATCTGCTTTCCTCTGAACCAGAACTGGTCACCAAGGGATGACGGAGGAGTGGCTAGACCCTATACTGCGAATCTTCGCTCTCTCAGGGAGAGACGTGGGCTCTGCCCTGGCCCCTCGCACCAGGAGAGCCACATCCCTGGGTCACACAGGCGGGGGAATGTGTGGAGACGGCTTTAAAAAAAAAAAAAAGATACGATAACTTGCAATAATGATACAGAAACCTCTCTCTCCCAAGAAAAGTTACGATTTCTCTGTTTTAAAAAAATTTTTTTTAATATTTATTCATTTTTTGAGAGACAGAGACAGAGTATAAGCGGGGGACAGGCAGAGAGAGAGAGAGACACACACAACACACAGAATCTGAGCTGTCAGCACAAAGCCCAACGCAAGGCTCAAACCTGTGAACCGTGAGATCATGACCTGAGCTGAAGTCGGTCGCTTAACCGACTGAGCCACCCAGGCACCTCACAATTCCCCTGTTTTTAAAGGAGATCATTTTCACCGAGAATCCTTTGCTCCACCTAAAATAGGTCAACCACGGGTCTCGCTGAAGCCAGGGGTCCTGGACCAACGTCGCAAAGACAACACACCGCCTGCCGGTTGTCAAAGAGGAACATGGCCCACTGAGACCTCAAGGGCAGGGACCGCATCTTGTTTGGGGCTGGACACGCGGGAGCCAGTGATAAATGTGCCGTCCGGAGCAAAAAGAGGATGGAGCCCTGAGCCCAAACCCGCTCCGGGCCTGCTTGGTCCCCCCACCCCTGCCCCTCCCCCACTGAAGAGCAAGAATGCTGAAAAAGCACTGTACTGCTCCTGAGGATCTGATGAGCCGACCAACGGGAACCTTGGCTTCTGATCTATAACCTGTTGGGCCCGTGACCGTCGCTGCCACTGTCCTTCAACGCTGATGACACTCACCGTGCCTCCAGCACCACTGACTTCAGAGGATACTCAGACGGCATCTGGATCAGCATCTCCACAGACGCAGTGAGTCTCCGACTCAATGTCAATGTGACGGACAGGCTCCCGTATCACTGGGCCCGTAAGAGGACTTCTACTCAAAGTGGTTCTTCTGTCCGGTAAACCCAGGTCAAAACTGTCACCCAGGCTCCCAGTTAGAGGATAAGCTTCCAGGAGAGTAAAGTGACCCCCAGAATACCTCACCAACGGCGTTCATCCGTTACAGTTAAGCCACCTGACTTCCCCGAAGGGACCCGTTCCGACCACATGTGCCCTCAGAAAGCACGTGCTCCTTCCTCATCTGAGGGATCGGTTCACAGAAAGCTCGAGGGGGGTTTGTGGGGACTTCAGTGAAGGCCCGTGGGCATGGCACAGGGAGATGGGCAAATGGGTGAACGAGAAGAAGGAAATGAAGGAGAGGGCGCGCCTGGGTGGCTCAGTGAGTTCAGCATCCAACTCTTGATTTCAGCTCAGGTCATGATCTCACAGTGTGAGTTCGAGCCCCACATCAGGCTCTGTGCTGAGAGCACAGAGCCTGACTGGGATTCTCTTACACGCTCTCTCTGTCCCTCCCCTGCTCCCAAGCTCAGGCGCTCTCTCTCTTTCTCAAAAATAAATAACCAGGGGCACTTGGGTGGCTCAGTCGGTAGAGCGTCTGACTTCAGCTCAGGTCATGATCTCATGGTTCACGGGTTTGAGTCCCACATTGGGCTCACTGCTGTCAGCCTGTCAGCACAGAGCCTGCTTCAGATCCTCTATCGCCCTCCCTCTGCCCCTCCCCTGCTTGCACTTTCCCAATAAACAAACAAGTGTTAAATTTTTTTTTTAAAGGAGAGGACAGAAGAAGAGTCTGGGGAGAAACAATACCGAGAGAGGAAGACAGGTGGGGGGCAGCGAGTGGAAGGTGAGGAGGCGGGAAAGGGCTGCCACACCGGCCCACTGCCACCCCACCCGGCAGCACCCCAGCCCGGCTTGTGGGTTCCTGCATCAAACACGGCTCGGGACGAGGTGCCAAGGACATGGGCGCTTTGCCTGAAACTCAAGCAGCTGGCTCAGGAGGCCACTCTGTCCCCGCCCACCTCCTGTGCCTGAACGCTGCAGGGGCCCTGCAAACCCGCTCCGAGAGAGCGCGGTGCACACCTGCACGGGTACCTTCCTCACGGCTCGGTGGGGAGCCAAGCGCTGCCAAGTCCTCTGACACCGGCGATGACGCACCTGTGATGCTCCCCGATGCGGATCCGCTTCCCCTGCAGCCGGTGCCTCCACCCCTCCTCCCCCGGCTCCAGCAAGCTGTGCAGCCCGCTGGGTTGACACAGGGCAAAGTATTTCCCGGGAGATTCAAACAATACCTTTTATAGTCATATTAACATTTCCTGGATTTGTTTCTTTTTTCTGGCGCTACGGCTTACTTTTAACTTTTCTTACACAGCGTGGGGGAGAAATCCACACAGGAGCGCACAGTCCAACCTTGTCCCTCCTCTGATCTTGCCAAAACACAACAGGGGAAGGTTCCAGAGGCCACTCTGCTCCACACCAGATACGCTCTCAGAGACGTCCACAGACAGAAACAAAATTCCATCTACCTTCCGTGACGTTAACTCAAAGTGAGAAAACACATACATGCTAGCGTCGGATGTGGTCACTGAAACCTGAGCCAGCGAAGCAGAAGGCAGAGGATGGGACCCCCCCAGGGCTCACCATGGCTTCTGCGCACGACGTCCACCCGGTGGGCGCATCGACTTCAACCTGCCCCCCAGAAGTTTCAAACGCTGAAAGAGCCAGCAGCTAGGAATCACACTGCTTTGTTCTCAATATTCAGGCAACTAGGTGGATACTAAATGGGACAGTGGGCACTCCTGTAGCCCATCCTCCACGTGCAGGGTGTGCGATCCCCTCCCTCCCCTCAGGGAGGCTTAGTGCCCTCACTCCTGGGGAGCAGAGGGGCCTCATCTGGGAAGAGAAGGACACTGAGGATGGGGGGCCGGCCCTCAGCAGGTGAGGGCGGGAGTCATGACTTCTCAGAGTGACATCACACCAACGTCATCGGCTGCAATCCACAGGCGTTTACCGCTGGGTAAATAAGCCCCGGGAAGCGAATCCTGGCTGTGTGCGCCCAGAGCCCGGGGAGGGGACATCCTGTCAAAGTCCAAAAAGGCCGTGACTTAGGTGACCTCCCGGCACCCGTCCCTGGGTCCCTCCCCCCTGTCACCAGCAGGACCGGCTCAGGACCGCTGAAGCGGGGAGGGCGCTGGGAACAGTGAGCTGTTTCAGGTAACGCTTTATGTTGCCAGACTAGCCATCACAGCACTTCAGACTGTCACTTTTTATAATGTTTGCCTATAAACTTTCCCGTGTGGGTTTTGAAATGGCGCCCAAATGCAAACAGGGAACAGATGGGAAGCCCGCGCCTCGCCCCGTCCAACCGCCTGCTGGAGGGCGGACGGCAGATTTGCACGCTTCGGGGCCAGCAAAGCAGCGACCGCGGCAGGGTGACGACGTCACACGTCACAAGTGAAGCCTTTCCTGGGGTCTCCTCCGGACGGTGTCTTTTCAAACGTCAGGAGGATCGAAGCTAAGAGACAGGGACCCCGGCTTTGAGGGTGCAGGGGTGGGGATGGGGCCCGAAGCTTCTCCGAGCCCCGAACACACTCCTCCAGAAAGGGTCAGAGAGGGGGCAAGAGAGAGAACTCAGGAAACAAATCGTCCCCCCACCCCCCGAGCATGGAGCTGGGTGGTGGCTGGCAGGGTGTGGGCTGCGAGGACAAAAGTGCTCCCCTGGGCACAGCTCGAGGCTCCCACGAGCCTTGGGTTTCCTGGTGCCCTCCCTCCACTACCCTGCACGGGAGGAACAAATATCACTTCTGTGGGGCTGCCAATGTCCTGACAGAGCAGCACACAGAATAAAGCTGCAAATGTCACGGCAATGTCACAGTGCACGAGGCATAGGGTGGTAAGTGGCGGCTGGTCCCGTCTGTTCTGCTGAGCCTCCCTGAGCCCCTCCTGGTCTCTCAGATGGCCTGCAGCGGCCCCGCCAGGGTCCCGGGAAGAAGCTTGAACTGGCCCATCCCCAATTTTCTGTCTGCGGAAATGGAATACAAAACCCCCTCATCTACGCAGCTCTGCTGAGGGAGAGTCCGGGCATCACAGCTTTCCGGTAACCCGGAGGGGCTGATGGCCCAGCTCTGTCTACCTGGTGCTGAATCTTAACAGAAAGACAGGAAGGTACCGGGGTCCCCACCATGACGTCGGAAATGACCCCCTCCCACCCCGGGGCCCTGCCACCCGGGGCTCGGCAGACGCACAGTGAAGGCAGGGGCAGCAGAGACCGGGCTGTTTCAGCTCGGACGGCTCCAAGCTTCCCCTCTGCAAGAACCGGCTTGCGGGAGACAAAAATATACTTGTTCTTTAAGAGGCAGGAGGGAGAGACGAACACTCTGCACACCATAAAGATGAAAGTTCTCTACCTCGAGAAATACGGCCGACATAAAAACAGGGGACAAGAGAAGTCGAAGCATGAAACACGGATACGCAGACAGGTGGAGAGGCCACAGTTTTCTTCCCAACCGATCGGTGGGGTGTCTTCTGGACACACGTCAGCACTTAAACCTTTCCCCGTCCGTTCCACGGGGGCCGTAACAACCACGAATCGCTACCTCTGCCACAGTAGCCTGCCTGTTCCAGAAATTCTGAACTGGCTCACTTTCCTCCTGATCAGATGGGATAATGACATATGTTTCCAATATGGTAACCATTAAAAATTATACATTCAGGCACACCCCTCACATAATTTAGGTCCATCTTTGGGATACATGGGGAACAGCTTTCCAAGTCTGAAAAGAAAGGATGGTGCTGCCCAGGAGAAAATGCAAATGTAGAAATCGTGACGTGCCTAAGAATGTCCTCCTTGGAGCAGGGGTCACCATGACCACCCAGGATTTGGGCCCCACGTGGCACTACCCACTCCCTGTTCTGTCAGCACCCCCTCTCCTTTGGATCCTGATGTGTTAGGCCATCCATGAATCATGTTCTCCAAAAGGGAGAGAGAGGGGCACAAAAAAGAAGGTTTTCCTCCCAGGTTCCAACACCCGCATCGAACTCCTGTGTTCACGAGAGCAAGTTTCCACCGGGACCCAGGATGCGGGTACCGACCCAGTGCCGTCTGCAGCAAGTCCCTGGATGTCGGCAGCTCTGCTTGACCAAGAACTTCAAAATCGGGCCCTCTGTTCAAAAAGCATTTCCCAAACATGCCATCAGATTACGTCGTGTCCACGGAGCGGGAACTGGAGCTACAAGTTATGTCAAAGTAGCCTGCGCCCCCGTCGCATGGACAACAAGGAGTCTATGTGCTCGGTCGCCTGGTCACCCAGGCCCCAGGCCTCCCGTCTTCTGGAAATGTGGAAGGAAGCCGGCGTCTCAGCTTCCCAGACTCCTGGGAAACCTCTCCCAGTGGGAAGGTGCTGTACTCCCTGCATCGGGAAGGGACTGGGAGGGGGGAGGGCCTCCCAGGGAGGTAAAGGAATGAAGGAATGAATGGACTTGGCTGACCCTTATGGACACCATCTCTGAGATCAGGAGTGACCCTGCGGAGATGTCCCCTGTACCAGAAACACATCATCTCCAGTGCTGAACGCCTCCTCTGCCCCCAAAATGGTTGCATCTCCCGTGAGTGCTGACAGCATCATGGCCCTCTTCCCCGTGGCGGTAAAGCCACCTCCCTCATCGGACCCACAGCTGGTCCCTCAGCTCCTCCGGGTACCCTAGCATTAAGGCTCCGGTTCCATCTCTGGCCCCCGCCTGGTTGGTGGCTCTTCAGAAAAAGGCAAGAACAGGGGCGCCCGGGTGGCTCAGTCGGTTAAGTATCTGACTCTCTTGGTTTCCGCTCAGGTCCTGATCTCAGGGTTGGGGAGCTCAAGCCCCACCATCGGGCTCCCGGCTGCGGGTGCAGAGCCTGCTTCGGATCCTCTGTCTGCCCCTCCCCCCGCCCTCAAAATAAACAAACTTAAAAAAAAAAAAGGCAAGAACAGACTGAGGACAGACCTAAGTTCTAACTCTGTCACTTACAAATTGTGTGATCACTTCCTGCTTCTTTGCCTGCAAACCAGGACTGATGAGAGAGAGCGAGAGCGAGAGCGAGCGAGAGAGCGAGCGAGCGTGCACAGAAAGCACTTAGCCCGGGCCGCCACTCAGCAGGAACTCGAATGTATCAGCAGGAATTCGTCCAGCTGAAATCATTACCCCTCAAATGCAGCAGACGCAGCACCAGAGAAAAGCCACCTAACCAGGTGCTCTCAGCGCAGAAGGATACGCTCTTGCAGTCCTTCCCTTCTCTCTGTTTGGTCCGCCTCTGCAGCTCTTCCCACCCACTCCACGTCAAGGCCTCTCGAGCCCCTCCCCCCACTTGAAGCTCCCTCCTTCCACCTGCCTGAGGGAGCACGTCCCCTGGTTTGTTCGTTTATTCGGAGGCGCTACCCATGGTTTGTTCGTTTATTCGGAGGCGCTACCCAAAACGAGCCAGTGCCCTTCCTCCTCTTCCCCTCCAGCAGCCTCTGGCCGAATGCAGTCACCTTGGGACATCAGCTCAGCTCCAACTCTGCCCTAAAGCCTGCTTCTCCCTCCTTGCCTCCTGTCCCATCGGGCCCCACATCTGCACTCCTGTTTATTCTCTCTGAAACAGCTCTGAAAAAGAGAACACGGGCAAGACCTCACCCCTGCGGGTCCCTACCTTCTCTCCATAAGATCTCTGCTTTGCCCCTCAAATCACCACCCCAGCCCACCCCATGTGTCCACCACGGACCCCCAGAGCAACCATCTGGAAAACAAAACTGACCTTTACTTTAATTGATTAATTAATTAAAAGGCAGAGACCACTCCACACTCTGCCAGGGTAAAACCCAAAGAATATTACCCACGTTGAGGCCATGGTTGCTTCAGGCCCCACAGTCCTCTCCAGCTTCTCCCTCATGCCCTAGACTTGTCTGTTCTCACGGGCACTGTTTCCTCTGCCCGTATATCCTGCCCCACTACTCTGCCCGGCAAGCTCCTACTCAGCCTTCAAAGCCCAGCTCAAGTATCATCTCCTCTGTGAAAAGTCCTGCTTCCCATCCACACAGCCCACACTGTTCTCATCTCCAAGACACCACAGGCTTTGTTTGTTCACTTAGAACTTACACATCCAAATGCAGTCGGTCTCCCGCACCTACCCACCCTCTCCAAGACCTTCTTTGGGGAGGAGGGGGGATTAGCACAGTGCTTCTCAGACTTTTTCTGCATAAAGGCCACCTGGACAGTCTATTAAAACGCAGCTCCAAAGTCTCTGAGTCAGTAGATGTGGCGTAGGGTCTGAGCTGCTGCGCTTCCCACCAGCTCCCAGATAAGGTGAATGCTGCTGGTCCCAAAACCACACAGTGAGAAGTCCGGCACCAGTGTCCAAGGACCAGCGCTGCAGACCTGGTTCTGCACTGATGAACCCACATGAACTTGGGCAGCCGCTTGCCATCACTGAGTCTGAGTGCTAGTTTACAGAACTGGCAAACACCTCCGGGCTAGCCTGCTGCTAGTCAAGGTCATCACAAGGACAAACCAAGAGGCTGCCTGCGAAGACCTTTGTGAACCCTAAAGTGGGTGGTGGGGGTGCATCTGAGGAAAAGCACCCCTCCACCCCAGCTCTGGCCAGGGCGGGCCTGGGTTCCTGTGTGTGGCCGTCGCTGGATCCTAATGGATCAGCAGATTCTTTCCCCACCCCCACGGGCAGGCTGATGTGCATTCCTCTGACTTTAAAACAAGGTTTCTTTCAAATGCACAAATCTGTCAGGTCCTATCCATGTAAGTTACCTAAGAGTGGACTTCTGGAATGTTCGCAAATGGAACTAAACATCCAAGGAGCTTGCGAGGGGGAGTTGTTATCAATGCCACTGACACCTGTGTGATGACTTTAGCGAGGGAAGAGGTCTTGGCTTATTAAAAGAGCACCTACTGTTCACCTATCCAACAAATCAGGGTTACCAGATATTTACATGTGGACCACAGAAACCCCAGCAGAGTTCCCCGGACCAGACGCCTTGTCACAACCCCACAGCATGCCGGGAGGAACCCTGAACACCAAACCCCTCCGGCAAGGGGCCCAGCCTGCGGCCTGCACGGCGCCCAAGCTTCCGGGGCCTGTTACAGCAAGCGGGTAACTGCCTGCTTTCCAGAGAGCGTGCCCCCAGGCCAGCTCTGGGACTACATTCCAGAAGCAAGTTTTCAGGCATGGTCACCACTCCACACTTGGGGTTACCCCTGGCTCCTAGAACCTGCTTCCAGGACCAGCTCACCGCTCGCCCCCTGCCAGGGACCTAAATAGACCACAGTGCATACTAAGTGGGTACATGTGCCCTGCATGTCCCAGAAAGGTCAGATCATGTCACAATCCTACGTGATATTTCCCCCCAGCCCTTCCCTCAGTAAGGACTTTCGGAGTAAGTGAATATTTTTAAAGCACCCCAGGGACAAAAGAAAAAGAAAAGGGGGCGGGGTCAGAGCTACTCCCCGGAGGCAAGGGCACCCCCTGCTCTTCAAGTCCCGCCCCTTGGAGCAAGTTTACTTACAGGGCTGGACCTTTCTTCTCGCAGCAGGACCCCAGTTCCAACACTTGTTCGGAGCCTGCAGCTGTGTCCCAGGACCCGGGGCCCCCCACCACCACCACAGAGCAGCATCCCGGCTATTTACAAATGAAGGGCTAGCAGCTGGAAACTGGGAAACAGATGGCCCTTCTCATTTGAATGGTTTGATCTGGCAACTCCTGGCCTCAGCAAGTTCGGGCCAGCCTGGTGCAGAAACCTTGTTCGGGCTGAAGGCACAGATTCATAGCCCGAGGGGTCTTTAGCAAGCAGCTGGGTCGGAATGACCTCTTGGAGGGGTTTCCCCTAAAGTCAGCAGGAGCGGAGAGCCTGTGCCGTGGGTGGGGCCCATCCCCAGCTGGCTCTCGCCCCTCGCTTTTCTCCAGTGATTTACAGAAGAAAGGAAAACTCCCCCATGGGGAATCCTGTACCCCAGGGCTGAAACCAGGTTCATTCAGGAAGATTCCAAACCTGGAAGGGGGCCACCAGGGTTAGCCTCTCTCCTAGGCCCTAAGCCGTGGCTCTGTGTAGAGGTCAAACCTTCTGGAAAGCAAACTTTGAAGTTTCCACTTCTCCAGGCAGAGCGAGCCCGGCCCCTTTCAAACTCATCAGAGCAAGTCCATCTGGGGAGGGGCACTGCTGGCATCTTGGCATTCCTGCCCTAGTTACAGCAAGACCGCGCCCCACCCTGCTCCAGGGAGAGGAGGGAGCCTTATTTAAACGGCCAGGCCATCAGGTGAGGCCCCGCCATCCGTGTTCACGACCCAGGCAGGCTAGGTCCACCCGGCTCCCCTGCCTCCACCCCACCTCCCTGCCTCCGTGTTAGCCTGGTAAGAACCTGGAGCTCCAGAAAAGAGACTTGTCAAGGAGGTGGGTGAGAGCTAGCCCTGGCCACCTGTTCACAGGCCCTGCCAACGAAGGAAGGCACCTCTCAGCCACAGGTGGAACCTGACAGTGGACGGCGGAGGGGCCCAGCCCTGGATAATCCCAAATTGGGCAGGGAACGAGCTGGCCAGCACACGAGACTGGTAGTGACTGGGGCCTATGGGAAGGCGGGTGGGGAGCTCACCTCCTTGAGAAGCATAGCCTCGGGGAGCCACATAGTTGGAGTACCCAGAAAAGTCCTCAAGGTGGCCCACCGGTCCCCCAGCCTGACCTGGCCTACTTCTCTAATCTCCTACAAGCTGTACCCTCGCTTCCTCAGGGTTGTCTGTCCTTTGAGACTCGCCATGCTTCTTCATCAGAGCACCTGCACCCAGGACTGGAGCTGGGGCCTGGTTCTGCAGTTACATGACAAAGATCTATGCTCCCCTTTCCCCATTCAATGGGACTGGAGACTGTTTTCGGCTTGCCCTTCTAGCTCCGCAGAACTCAGCACATAGTAGGGTTTCAAAAAACATATCTGGGAGGAGTACCTGGGTGGCTCAGTCGGTTGAGGGTCCGACTTTGGCTCAGGTCATGATCTCACGGTTCGTGGGTTCAAGCCCCGCGTCGGGCTCTGTGCTAACAGCTCAGATTCTGTGTCTCCCTTTCTCTCTGCCCCTCCCCCTCCCTCTCAAAAATAAATAAACATTTAAAAAAATAACTGGGGGGAACAAAGTCACAGAAGTCACGCAATTATTCTGCAGATGGGGCGCCTGGGTGGCTCAGTCGGTTCAGCGTCTGACTCCGGCTCAGGTCATGATCTCACGGTTTGTGAGTTCTAGCCCCAAGCTGGGCTCTGTTTTGACAGCTCAGAGCCTGGAGCCTCCTTCCAATTCTGTGTCTCCCCCTCTCTCTGCCCCTCCCATGCTCATGCTCTGTCTCTGTCTCTCGATAATAAATAAAAACGTTATAAAAATTAAAAAGAAATGAAAAGTGTGATGACTTGCTGTCTCCGCCAACCTCTGGCAGTTTTGTCCCCTCCCCCAGGCCCCCTGGGACTGCAAGGCTAAGAGGGGAAGCTTCAGGGTCTCCTCCGGCCAAGCATTCGATATCTTCTCTCCAACACTGAGCGCCCCCTTCTCAAGGACCCACGACCCCGGGCGTTCTGCCCTCACCGTGCAAGTTCAGTGCAAAGTCCAGGGGACTAAACCAGCCCCGATTCGCCTCCGCGTCTAGCAAGCTCCTCTCAGAAACCACCGTTTTTTAACCACCAGAAATGAACTTTGCTTTAAAAATGGCTCTACGCCCCCAGCCTCTTCCTCCCCCGGGGACGTCCCTTCCTAGCCGCGAGGAGGTGTGGGGATTGTCGCTTCTGCCCTTCCATTCTTAGATGTTTTCCCTGTTCCCCCCTTTTGTCCTGGAGTCTTAAAGGGCCAGGGAGGCCTTGGCATCTGTCATTTGCATGGCCGTAGGTGGTAGAAACCCCAGGTACAACCGTCTGCGCAGGCGGGCCTTGACCCAACTGAAAATCAGACATACTGAAGAGAAGTTTGACGTAGTATTAAAGTGACAACCAACAAGGCAAACATTTAGCAGTGCCAGGGCGAAGGGCCAGAAGCATCTGGGGCCAGGAAAATCGGGGTGGCCCCGCTCCGTTGAGTTGGCTTCTGAGCAAATGGGCAAACACCAGACCAGCCAGCCCCACCTGCCTGAACTCCTGCCGTGACTTAGCCTGGGTCACTAACTGGGACTCAAGGCCACCTCCCGCAGTCCCCTGGGCAGGAGAAGGCTGGCTTCTTACTAAGAAGCTGCCTATCACCGGAGGCCGTCTAGGAGAATCACAAAGTGGTAATTATTGGAGTGGTTTTACTGCCCAGGACTTTTCTTCAAACAGCTTTAGGAAAATAGGTGTGGGTAGGTGGGAAGAGACAGAATCAACCAGCGGCGTCCTTACATGCTTAACAGCCAAATGACATATTTAGGAAAGAATGACAGGGCCATTATACCATATGCCACAGAGGACCCTCCTGCCTGGGGGGTGCGGAGGGGGGTGGAGGAATCAACGGATAAATCTTTGTTATACCAATAAATTCACCCAAAGAGCGGGGCCCACGCCCACTGTGCAGTATTGGAGGAAACATTTCATCTCCAAGGGTCTGGGTCAAGAGTCTTGTCCATAAAATAGGAACAGGACTACCTGGGGATCAGCTGGATTATTAAGATTAGAGACAGATGGGGAGGGGGGAGGGGAAGTGCGGGAAGGTGATCAAAAAGTACAAACTTCTTTTTGTTGTGACATAAACAAGTACTAGGCCGGGGCGCCCGGGTGGCTCCATCTGTTAAGCATCCGACTCTTGATTTCCGCTCAGGCCACCATCTCATGCCGGTGACATCGAACCCCGGGTCAGTCTCCCCACAGAGCACCTGCTTGGGGTTCCCTCTCTTCCTCTCTCCCTCTGCCCCTCCCCTGCTCACGCTCTCTCTCTGTCTCTCAAAATAAATAACATAAAAGGAAAACAAAAAAACAGTTCTAGGGATGTAATGTACAGCATGATGACTATAATCACCATGGCTGTGTGGTGTATGTAAAAGTTTTCCAGGGAATAGACCCGAAGAGTTCTCATCACAAGGAAAAATAGTTTTCCTTTGTCTTTTCTTTTTGTTTCTGCATCTGTAGGAGGCGGTGGATATTAAACTACGGAGGATAATCATTGCCTGATCTATGGAAGTCAAATCATCCTGCCGTATAGCGTATACTTGCGTCATGCTGTAAGTCTACCATATCTCAATAAAACGGGAAAAAAGATTAGAGATGATATATGTCAAGGTACCTAGCACAGTGCCTGACACACGGCAGGCACTCAACCAATTGTAATGAAATTACCGCTATGATCTTCATTCTCAGGCTCTGAAGAAATGGGCTAAAAAGCTATGACGTCGTGCCCGAATCCACGCTGACCACACCCCTCACAGCCCTGCTTGTCCAATCAAGCAACCCCACAGGGGTGTAACATGCAAATGATTGCTCGGCTCCTCCCTCCCAGTAGCGTGGGTCCTCTAGTGGGTCCCCTAACAATTTCCTTCCCTTCCATAAATCCTGGAAGCCCAGCTACTTGCGCACATAAGAACACCCAGCAGGCTGCCCAAGGGGGTCACTAAAGGCAAACTTGGCAGGGACGACCATAAATTGCCCTGGCGCTCCCCTCACCTGCCTGGACCAAAGCAGAGCATGCTACACCCCCTCCCCACCCCCACCCCCACCTCGCTGTCTCCAGCCTTTTTCACGGGGCCTAACGACAATCCTCTGGAAGCCTCAAACAGAAAACTCCTTCCCTGCCAAAATGAAGTGCGTGTCCTACAATTATCACAATGCTGCAGCCACGTTTCTCCAACGGGGAAAATAGGTCAATCCTGAACCATTTGGACTACACGCAGCAAGATGATCACATTTCTAAAGTCCAGACTTACAAAGGCCCAAGACAATAAAGAGGGATGGATGAACAGGGCCTAACACACTCTTTCTACTTTGTTAATGTAAACGCCTCTCATCAGAAGATCTATCACTGTACATTGTAGGGTAAATATACCTGAAATATTGGCTCTCTCTCTCTCTCTCTCTTTTTTAAAGGAGGCTTCACACGCACACGAGTCCAATTCAGGGCTTGAACTCATCACCCTGAGATCAACACCTGAACTGAGATCAAGAGTCGGACACTTAACCAACCAAGCCACCCAGGTGCCCCTGAAATACTGGTTTTAAATCCTGGATCAGGTTGTTACACTGACAAGGAAGTGAGAATGGGAATGGAGAGAGAGCGCTATACCCATTTGCTTCATATTCACATCCCCCTCCCCCCTCACATAGATATTATCAGCCCCGGTTCAGATAAAGAAAGGCAGGCTCAAAGAGATGATCTGCCTTATCCAAAGTCACAGCACCAGGAGTGATTCAAGTGGGGCTTGCCTAAGCCCAAGGCCAAGTTCCTTCTGTGAGTTTGTCCCCAGACAGCACATCACATGCCATTCAAAATTACTTTACTCAGGGCGCCTGGGTAGCTCAGTCGGCTAAGCATCTGACTCTGGCTCAGGTCATGATCTTCCAATGTGTGGATTTGAGCCGGGTATCAGGCACTCTGCTCTCAGCCCAGAGCCCACTTCAAATCCTCTCTCTCTCTCTCTCTCTGTCTCTCTCTGTCCCTTGTCTACTCGTGCTCTCTCTCTCTCAAAAACAAATAAACATTAAAAAATTACTTTATTCATTTTTATGTATTCAGATGAAGAATTTAAGTTAATTTTATAGGGGATGTTTGGTCTTTTCAAGATTTGAGTGACTTTACCTTTGAAGCGTTTATGACGTTTAGGATACAGATTCAGTTGTGCACCTGCCTCTATCAGCTAAGAATGCAGCACATTTGGTGGAAGCCCAGGATGCGTGGTGGACAAGGAGGGAAGCCCTTAAAGGTAGCCACACTCCTTCCTACAGTAGGGCAATTTCATCGTCAACTAAGAATCTGAAGTTTGAGGGCTTTCAAAAAAGTTTAGGCCCTAAACTTGTCACCGCGAAGATCTTTATTTTCATTTTATAGCCCCTCCCCCCCTGCTCCCCACCACAACACGCAAAACTGGCCTTTATGATGTCGATATATTTTTAAAACATTACAACTGGTCAGGTCTGGAAAACCTTAACAGTAAACAGTCATGTGTAAAAAGAGACCACATATAACGACAAAAAAGGAGTTCTAGGGTGAGGAAATGACCATGACAATTTATGTAGAGCTGATCGGTGTCAGAGCCCAGAATGGAGTTCTTTCTTTTCCAGGAAAGGTGATCTATAAATCATACAAATAAATACGTCTCTTGTCCTCATTCCTGAATCTATCAGAACTTTCCTTATAAGCTGGGTTTTGACCTGCTCATAAAACACGTTCACCATAACCTGAAATTCCATATACGTGCATTCCACCCACCCCGGACTTGGAATTTACCATTCTCTAGTTGGACTAGGGGTTAAAAGGAAAGACTATTCCATAGCTTAGCTCCCTGACTCAGTACAAAAAGAATCTGAAATTCTCAATATTCACATGAAGTGGCAAAAGTCCAGAATGGGGCGTAATTACTTACGTATTCCAAAGTGGAATAAATGACAACGGTTCACACCCAACATCTCACAACTCCATCACGGTGCAAGTCTCCCAAAACCAAAATTACTGAAAACCTACAGCTTTTACAGGACATACACTCTTCAAGGACAACCACAGTCTTTCCTAATCATGAAATATCCTTTTGCATGAATATAGAAGCAGTGTCAACTTGAAATTCTAGGGGCGCCTGGGTGGCTCCATCGATTAAGCGTCCAGCTTCGGCTCAGGTCATGCTCTCATGGTTCGTGGGTTCGAGCCCTGCATCAGGCTCTGTGCTGACCGCTCAGAGCCTGGAGCCTGTCTTGGGATTCTGTGTCTCCCTCTCTCTCTGACCCTCCCCTGCTCATGCTGTCTCTCTCTCAAAAATAAATAAAACATTAAAAAAAAATTTTTTAACTTGAAATTCTATAAATGAACCCCATGAAAACCCATAAGCACCACGTACCACTGATGTAGCTACAATTTGGGATTTTCTATCATGCCCTTTTAAAAAGCCATTAAAAAAATACTTACTATTTATTTTGAGCAGGGGAGCATGAGTAGGAGAGGAGCAGAGAGAAAGGGAGAGAGAGGATCTCAAGTAGGTTCCGTGCTGTCAGAGCAGAGACCGATGCGGGGCTTGATCCCACCAACGAGATCTTGACCTGAGCCGAAATCAAGAGTCAGAGGCTTAACCACCTGAGCGAGCCACCAGGCACCCCTCTATCATGCGCTTTAAAAAAGGGGTAGTCACAGATCAGAGCAAGTCGGTGGGGGGGTAGTCACAGATCAGAGCAAGTGGGGGTGGGAAACTTGCAAAAAGTGTAATCTTTGTTTATTGCAGAAGGTGACTTCTCCAAGACACACAGAATCATTATAGTACAGTGGCCAGCAGCTTGTTCAACCAGACTTCCTTAAAGAGCCTGGCCTCGGGCTCCTTCCCCTACCTGCTCTTTACACATTCCCCAATTCAAGAAGGCCAGAGCCTAACTAGCTGGGTCACTGTAGGTCCACCTGGGTAAGCAGAAGGAGGAAGTGGCCAGTTTGTGGAGACTCGAGGCTGCCAGAAAGCCTTAAGGCTTTGTGTAAAGATAAACATTTTCCCCAAAATGGAACACGAGCTATACATAGCTTTAAAATCTCAAGTCCAAAACCCTCAGTCTGTAGAGCATGTGACTTTTGATCCTGGGGTAGTGAGTTCAAGCCTCACATTGGACGCAGAGCTTCCTTAAAAAAAATGAAATAAATAAAAATTTAAAAAATAAAATCTTGGGGTGCCTGGGTCAGTCAGTAAAGTATAGAGAGTTACACAAACTCTTGATCTCGGCTCGGATCATGATCTCGAGGTTCACGAGTTCAAACCCTGCATCACGCTCCACAGGGATGGCACGGGGCCTGCTTGGGATTCCGTCTCTGCCTCTCTCTGCCCGTCCCCTGCTCGTGCTCACTCGCTCTCTCTCAAAATAAATAAACTTAAAAAAAAAAGAGGAAAAAGGTTTTTTAAATAATAAAATCTCAAGTCCAAGAGCCTCTTACAAGTCAAAGCTGCGTTCTTCGGGGATTGTCCGCCTTGGATACAAGGATGCTGAAACGTAACAGCTCAGAAACCTGCCTCGTCAGCTAAGGCCGCAGGTTCAGCTCCTACATCAGGTTCACGATTCAGCCTTGAACACAGTCCCCATGGGTTGAAAGACACGACGCCGCAAAGGCAAGTCAGAAGCACGTGGGATACGGGAACGCTGGGCGATCTCACGAAGCGGACGCAGCACATGGACAGAAAGAACACAAACCCTGAGGCTGAAGTCATTCCTCAAGGCACTCAGACGACACTGGCCACGGGCGTTTCTGCACAGTGGCATAAAACGCGCTGGTTCGGAATCATGGATGGGACGGCCCCAAAAATTTTCAAAACAATAACTTCTGAACTGCCTGCCAAGACCAGTCACCGTGCTCAGAATCCAAGCGGGACAGGGGCAAGGAGCGCATGGGCTGCATTTCCTACCCAGTGCCCCCAAAACCCATCTCCCACGGTCTCCTTGAAGGAGCACAGTCAGCTTCCGTGGAAATGGAAAAGTAAGCCAGACTCTGATGAAAACAGGTGGCTGCCTCTTACCAATTATCCTGGATAAAGCAAACAACGGAACCACACACTGCAGGCCGAAGGGCCACTAGATACATTTTGGTGAGAATGTGAACATTGAGCAAGACCCTTCCTGTTTGAACACTTTCCTAGGTATTTCATAACCAGGGAATTATGCACTAAGTCTGATATCGGAAACATCTCCTATTGGATTGCTCTGGTTATCTGAATTCTCACCCTCAACTGGGCGAGAAGGACTTGAAAAGAACCACTTACGGTACCTAGTTAAGGGGCTTGTCCCCTAGAAAGTCCTCGGCGCTTTGACTGGTTAAAATAAACAGGCAAAACACACACACTGAATTCGAATCAGACGGAGTGAGTATGGAGAGTTACACAGAACACCAATTCTCTCGGCCTGCCCGATTTTTGCTCTCGGAGTAATGTTTAGCCCAGTTCTTTGCCTACGAATTGTGAAATACTTTATATGCTAATAAAGAATGTGTACTTCATTGTGTACTTAACAGCATAAGCCTGCGTTTGGTTTAATAGACCAGGAATAAGTCCTTGTTCCTAAGCTGACGCTCAAACTCCAGTCAACTCTTAAATATTAACACTCGCATTGAGGAACAAAGATGCAGATAATACAAAACAGAAGATTATTTGAAATCATTCACTCATGGTATGCGGATATATTCTTTTTTCTTTTAACTTGCAATTAAATGCGTATGGCTGACATTATGGCATTCACAATACTTGTAACAAAGGACTGAAACCATGCTGGAAAAATCTGATTTCCACGTGCATCCCTCATTCACTGATCTGCTATTGAGTCTGGGACCATCTCACACATTGGTCCGGACGGCATCACCTTTTAGAAGGTTGCTAGAAAAAATTGGTTAAAAAAAAAAAAAACAACCACAAACTACTTTCTTCCCAGGTTGTCGCTTTTCAGAATCACACTTTGTGGAGGGTGGGAAAGTAATTAAGGGTTTGGGGCTGGAAAAGCCCTTTTATTTTAGCTCCTACTGGGAAGGTGTAAACAAAGATATCATTAATGTCAACAATGACTTAATTAACCAGAGTAGGTGACAAAACGTCAGAAAAAAACTTGAAAGAGTCACCTCCTCCCCAGGATAATCAAGCCTGATTATACTTTAAATAATTAGAATATTAATCAACAGAACAGTACTTGGCATGGAAGACGACCTGCCTTTGAGTGGGTAACTGAGATTACGTAGCCTTCAGCCATTCCCCTAAAACAACGAATGGCCAACTGAAAATACTCTTTTTTAACCTGGAATACTAACTAAAACCTCCTGGAGATGATTTTCTTCTTATGTCACTTGGGTAGATCCAACCCTACTGTTGCCATTTCAATGTCCAGAAGACAAAGGACAGATGACAGACGA
The DNA here is from genome assembly GCA_004023785.1 of Mungos mungo. Taxonomy (NCBI): domain Eukaryota; kingdom Metazoa; phylum Chordata; class Mammalia; order Carnivora; family Herpestidae; genus Mungos; species Mungos mungo. The sequence continues at coordinate 130,487 of PISW01003174.1, read as the reverse complement.
TACGATATGATGATATATGATAATACTGTACAGAGCCGAGAAGACGGGGAAGGATTCTCTAGTCTCAGGGCACAGGCTCCTTCCTGGTACTTAGTCACATTTTGCCCTAGACACATTTCCCTCTGGTCCAGCCCAATGCACATCATCTAATCTGAGCCTCCAAACTAACAAACCAAGAAATCCTCCAAGATGAGGCCTTGTGCAATAGAAGATTAAGGTCGAACTTCTGTTAACCAAAGCTATAGCTGGACTAAGCACAGGAGACACACTGGGACTGACAGACACACACTCCCCCATCCCTCCTCCCTCCCTTCCTCTCTCCCCCCAGCGGGGCAGAACCATGCCCTAAACTGGAGCTGTCCTGGTCGGTCGGTCTGCCGGTCGGTCTGCCTCCTCCGGTTATTAACTCCTTCTTCATCTAGAATCAGACTACCTTGCTAATAATAACCTCAGACGCGAAAGCAAAACTCTGGCAACGAAAGAACGCAAATCAATTGTGGATACGGTACTTACAGACCAGGCCAGCACAGACCCTACAGAAAACAAACACAGCTTCCTGGAGCCCTGAAGGGCCTTCTCCGTCCGAGTGACCTTCTTCTCCACTATCCCCCCAAAACCTCCCCGTTTCCTGACACCGTGGCAGCACTGGGCCCCGAACAGAGCAGGAATTGTGCCCATCTCATCGGGAGCACGGATGAGAACAGGTCCTGGGTGCTTATGTGACACCAGGCCGTGTATTGCGCTGCTCTCCGCTCCCAGGGACACTGGGACAAGTTGCCACAAGGCTCCGGAGGACATCCGCATTCACTTAACACTAACAAAGACCTTAAAGGTCATCTTTTCACACCGTCAGATGACAGGAAGGGAAACTGAGGCCCGGGGGTTTGTATGCTTTTCCAAAGTCATTTCTTGGCAGCTTTGCGCCTTCCGTTGCAACCTCTCTCAATCCTGGACGCAAACCTCGCGGGAGCTGTGAACCCGGAAAAATGCGTAAAATGACATTTGCAAAGTATTTCCTCCAACTTGGGGGAATTCACGAGCACCTCCCCAACCCCCAAGTACATCCACGGATCCCAGGTTGGGAAGACCTGCTTTCAACAATACTCACATTGTTGGACACAAATGTTCACACAAAGAACCACTGGGGGGAAGCTCATTGCTGCGCAGGGTTCTTCCCCTCTCTGCCCCCACCTCTTACTTCCTGCATATCTTAAACTTTGTCCGATAATCAAATACAATAAAACAAGTCCTCCGGGACCATGTTACACTTTATATGTTGTGACACACTCCCAATAAGGCTGCCCTGAAAGTCCATATGAGAAATGAGTTTTTCCCTAACCTGGGCCCTTCCTGGGCTCATCGGGCAGGAAATCCGGGCTCAGCAGGGCCGGTGAGGGCTGAGCCACGCACTCCAGGGAAGACCATCAATCAGGAAAAACATCTACTGTCATGATTAGCAAAATCAGAGAACAGGCTTGACTTTCAGAAGCCAGCAAACTTTTCTCTCACATGAAGCCATTTAAAAAGGGCATCACCTGGGCGCCTGGAGGGCTCAGTCGGTGAAGCGTCCAGCTTCAGCTCAAGTCATGATCTCGTGGTTTGTGAGTTCGAGCCCCGCGTCGAGCTCTGTGCTGACCCCTCAGAGCCTGGAGCCTGCTTTGGATTCTGTGTCTCCTGCTCTCTCTGCCCCTTCACCGCTCATGCCCGGTCTCTCTCTCTCTCTCTCTCAGAAATAATTTAAAAATTTTTTAACAATCATAAAAATAAATAAACTAAAAGGGCATCGCCTCTGCAAATCACATGCATGCTCTGTCACAGCTCGTACCACAAGGAGGCAGTGTCATCGTCAGCGGGGCCAGAGCACACATGTGGAGGCCACTGCGACATCACGGCACCTGTTTGCACAAAGCCTCCACCCCTCTGAGTGACACGGGCACCAGCCTCACCCTGGCCAGTGCCTGACGGCCTCCCAATAAGGCCCGTTTTAGAAAAACGGTTGCCATTACTTCTGCTCCTATGACCGGTGCCTGGGGCCTCATGGGGAGTCCCCCCTCTCGGGGCTCTCGACTGGGGGGCGGGGACACTGCCCTCCCTCCAGTGCTGTCCCAACCGGCTCTCGGTCCGTCTCCAGCCTGCGGTGCGGGGTGCTCTTCCAGAACAGCTGAGCTGACCCCCGACCACTGGGGACCACGACAGCCCCCAAGGCTTAGCAAGCACCAGGTGGGCTCTCGGCAAACAGGTTCATTAAGTGGTGATGAGTGCTGGGATCTGCCGTTTATTCTCGGATTACCACGCGAAAACTAACTCAGCTCCCAATATTCCCTGCTGATGACAGATCCCAACGCCGCGGCAAGGGGAGGCTTGGCTACTGTCGGCTCAGAAGGCCCCGGGGAAGAAGGCTCCAGCCCTGTCCCGCTGAATAACTCAGCCCCACCGAAGCGCTCCCCAACTGGCTTTATGCCTTGAAACTTAAATTTCCAGTGCGTGTGGCCTGCTCGGTCTGGAAGTTCTCAGACATGTGGGAGACAGCCGGGCACCTTCCCTTGCAAATTCACCTAGAATACCATCTGCCAGCTTCTGTGACGTACTGCTTAGGTATCATTAAATACGAAGGCCAAAAAAAGAAAAGAAAAGAAACAAACCCACTAATATGCCTCCCATCTCTGTGCTGAACTTCAGAAGTTTCTTTTTCTCCTTGGACAAGGAACATCAGATGTCAGCATTTCAGATGCTGGCAATTTCCCTTAGCGGCTCCTTGTATCAGAAAATAGCAGTTCTTTACATCATGAGCAAGACTCTCCCTCCGGCAAGAATGCTCCTTGTGCCCCCTCCCGCAGCACCGCCGGGCACCCGAGGGGGGTGAAGAGCAGGCCGTCTCCCTGGCACCCAGAGCAGAGAAAGGCACACACCCGGAAACCACCAGAACTGTTCCATCCTGCCTGCAGGGCCACCGCAGGGAACCTTCTCTCTGCAATCTCTTACTTGGGGGTGGGGGCGGGGAGGGAGGCGCAGAGAGCCCACCCCCCTGGCTCCCAGAGCCTCACCTCCAATGCAAGGGCAGCGATGCTGAAACAGGCCTTGACCTCGGTGCGGTGCGGCCCTCCCCCAGACAAACGCCCCCAAACAAACGTGGGTACCCTGAGAGAGAAGCGAAAGCACGTACCTTCCGGCTCTAACGTGGTATCCTCAACTAAATTGAAGGAGGGCCGGGCCAGGGCCAGGGTTGCCATGGTGACCACGACCAGGCAGAGGAAGCCACCCGAGCCGACCACGGGCGCGGCGGCGCCGATCCCCGGAGCTCTTCCATATCTGCACGTGGACGCTACTCCCATCTGCACACCTCCTCTGCGCGCATGGACCGCCCGCGACGCCTCCAGCCTGCGGTGGGCTCCGGGGCCAAGGTGCTGCTGCAGCCGCGGCTCGTCCTGCTGCCGTGCTGCAGCTGCTGCAGCCTCTAGAGGAGAGAGATGCGGCGAAGTCAGTGAAATCGTCCCCAATGCCAAGGCGCTGAAGCCCCAAGCGGGCTCACACAGTGTCTCAGCCTCTCCCACATATATGGGCCAACAGGTCCTTTTCACGATCTGCAAATGCCTCGCGTCCATCCGCGCCCCAGAGCCCAGGTGTTTCCACCAGCCCGGTCCACACGCGGGGTGGGCTGATCATGCAAAAGCATACTTTGGAGAAACAGGAGAGTGGCTACAGGACACGGATCCGGGCGGCCCCTTCAGAGCCGCGTGCACAGTCTTCTGCTAGCCACTGTCACCTCGACCGCCCTCAAAGAGCAGAAGCAACGTGACCTTTGTTTGAGGGCAACTACAAAAGCGAGTTAAGGATGCTCCGGTTGGCATAAGCGGCCTTGTTAACTTCTCTTAGGCCAACAGGGCTTCGGACAGCTGGGTCGTGGAGGCGTCTGCTCGCTGACTTATGTCTGGGGCTGCGGCGGAGCGGCTGCCCCCCCCCCCCACTGTGGTTCTTGGGAAGAAAGGAGACCAGCAAAATACACAGGACCCCAGGAAGGCTACCAAAAATCCCCACCGGTTTACACTTGTCAGGATTCATTTCCCGACGCAGACGTGTATTTCAATCTTTCGCCAGGCGGCCACTTACGAAGAATGAGAGGAATTGAAATATAGTCACAGCAGCTGATCCACAAAAAAGAGATGCAAAGCCTGAATCCCCTTCCACTGTGACTACTGGCAGCTCCGGCCTTGTAAATGTCTTCAACCCATACAGGGCGGGCTAAGGAACAGAGCAGACGCACACTCTGAGGAATAACGCAGGTGTTTCTGAACGATGATGGTGACGTGTAAATTACTGTCACGGTATGTGACTGGGCCAATGACGTTCGATACGCTAACCTATTGGCTGAAACTTCGGAGTGGAAGTTGCAGGGGGTGCTCAACTGCCTGCTCTGTTCACCCATTTGACTCACAGGCAAAGAGAACCTTCCAAGCTTAAATATTCCGAATGACTTGAAATGTGTTCATTCACCTCAACCACGAAGTGTGGAACCGAAATGCACAAACTTGAGAAAATTTGAAACAATCACAGATTCCATACACTCTATAAATGAGCCACACTTTAGGGATTAGGGGGTGAGACCTTTAATATAAAAATCTCTAAACCCTGGGCTTTTCCCATGCCAACTTGATGCTTCAAATTATACCATCAGATTTCAACAGGCCCTGAGCCCCTCCAAAGCTACATCAGTGTTCCTTTTAGCCTTGACTGAGGATTAAAATGGGAAAAGAGAATGGTGCACCGTTTTCTGAGAAGGAAAAAAGCCATTCTCTGCTGCAGAAAGAAAAAGCACATGGGAAACGGTGTGATTCACAGCAAAAGCAAGAAGAGCTGTGAATGTGAACACTCCCTCTATTTTCAGATTGCTTGAACGATGTATTCTTTTCCCCTGACTTTTCTTTCCTCTTGAAGTTAAGAGCCTCAAAAGATAGCTCCGTATCTATTTCTACACACATGGGGGAGGAAAGTACACAAGCATGCTCACTGATTTACTAAGCATTTCCAGAATGCATGGGAATTTTCCGCCTCTGACACAACTTCACACACCACCTTAAATCCTCATAGATTTCCCTCCCCCACCCACCCCCAGGCCGCTTCCTTCCCTGGCCTCATCACCCACCTGTCCGAGATCAGAGGGGCTGCCTTCGCTCCACTCCACGCACAGAAGGACCTGTGCAGTGACCTCCGCTAAATCTCAGACCATGCATTCATGCCGTCAGCTTGCACCAGAAACGTGAATTCTTAGCCATTACCAGGTCCCGGGTCCCAGGCCGTCCCCTACCCAAATCTCTGGAAGGCGGAGGTCTAAGGCAGCAGGTCTGCACAACTCCTCACCAGAGTGGACAAAAGTGCAGAGGGACCTCCTAGGCAGGATAATTAGGTCCCGAGGCTCGGTGTTGGGAACACAGGCCCAGCATGCCGCTGGCGGCCACAATCCCGGCTTCCTGCCTTCAATACCATAATCCTTCCTGGAGTCTGAGCCTCAGTGAAAGCCCCGGCGTGTTTATTTTTCCCCTTGAAAGGGAACTCTCTTCTCAGCCCAGGCCCGGGAGGCGCTGTCACCCTTCCCTGTGATGGACGGCTCTTCACGGCCGCCAGCCCCCCTGGTCCATTTTCACCTCGGCACAAACCTGCCCCCAGACACAGGCCAAGTGACAAGCCAGAGAGGCTGGCTGGCAACTGAACCCTATGCCAGGTTTGTCCTGGGCTCTTCAATTTACCAGAATATTCCCAAACCCACCCACCTCCCAAAGCTTCCAGAAGGCAAACCAACACAGGGCCCGCCTTAATTGCGTTTCCAGGCTAACTCTCTGGGCACTCGGGCGCTTTGTTCCTGGTGGATTTCACGTCAGGAAAGTCAACAGGGCCGCAGAAGGTTGGGATGCCCAGGTCCCCCCAGGGGGCAGGCCTATCTCCCAGCTCAAAGCCTCCCTCCTGTTCCCCTCCTCTTCCCAGCTGAGTAATGGGGGGAGCTATCAAGGGGTCAGATCTGGGTGGGGGTTGCTTAGCATTCTGAACTCTCAAAAAAATACAGGCTGACTCAGGACCGCAAGCCGTCCCCTGGTTCAGGCTTGCAGGCCAGTGAGAACTTGCAGCAGCTTTCGGGAACTCCTAACCACCAGCCCGGTTTCATTGGGGCATTTCTTTCATTTAGCCAGTGTTTCTCCCCCTTCTTGGGGCGCTAAAGAGCTCAGAAAAATCTGCATTTTAATTGACATTCCAGGGAGAGGGAGAGGGGCGCCTGATTGCTTTTCTATTCAAACTAAACAGGCTTTTCAGATGAAAATGAGTCGCGGCCAGTGGAAGATTTACAGGGATTTGGGACCAGGGGGACAATGGGGTTTTAAATGTTGATAGCGTTTCACACCAAACACATAATGGGTGCCCCGAGTGTGAAAGCAGGTTTGCTTTTAAGGGTAGGCTTTTATTGAATTGGGCCAGTGGAAGGCAGGCCCGGAGAAGGGCGAGGTGAGAGCGGGCTCGGAGGGGAGCGGCGGAGACCCGGCGCCCCCCCGGGCGGGACCCCCGACGCTGACCCTGCGGCCAGCGCCTCGCAGGGCCCTCGGCGGACTCCCCGGCGCTGAAAAGAATGAGCGCGCAAGTTACAACTCGCTTGCGCTTTCGACATCCCCGAGCGGCTGCCGGCTGCACAGGCGGCGAGCGAGGAAAAGTCGGTCCAGTTCGCCCCCTAGCCCCAGGCGCGCTGCGCTCCCTCCGGCGCCGAGGGCGGCAGCGAGTTAGGGGCGCCCGTTTCCGAAATCGGGGAACCGAAGCGGCCTCCTCCCCAAAGGTGCCACCCCCGCGAGCACAGCCAGCCCGACCGACAGGTCGCCGGCGCCATCCAGAGGCTCCGTCCCGGGAAAGGGCCCCCCCCCCGCCCGGCCTGGATGGGGACAGGGCGGGCGCTCCCCGGACCCCGGATTGAGGCACCCCGAAGATGCCCCCTCCGAAGCCGGGACCTGCGGGGCCGAGCCAGCAGCGAGGCAGCCCCGCCACTCGCCTGCCCGCTCTGGGGTCGGAGGGTCGCGCCGGCCGGTGGCACGGCACCAGCCGGAGTTTGACAGGGAGGGGGTGTCAGTGCCAGAGGCAGATGTCAGCATCTGGACGGGGGGGTGATGAGTAAACGCAGACCTTCCCGAACCGCCGCCGTCAGCACGCATCCCGCTCCCCCATCACCTAAGCGGCCAAAGAGGGAGGACGGGGACCAGGCTCCACCGTGCCGGTGCCTCCGCGCCCTCCGCTCGGGGGACGCTGCGCCCGGCGTCCCGGGCTCCCTCGGCCCCAGCTTTGCAGGCGAGCGAGGCTTCCCCGAAGCACCCGACGCGGCGATTACCTTGAATGGCAACGCTGCCCGGCGGCCGTTCTGTCCCCGCTCCCGGCGTGGGTTGGGATGGAGCAAGCGACGAGCTCGGGGGGGAAACTCCAAAATCAGAGCGGTCCTCGGGTCCTCGCCGGCGCCCAGGCTCCGAGGCTTCAGGCGCACCCCAGGCTGCGGGGGAGCGCGGGCATGACGCCCGCCCGGCTGCCCTCGGGTTCGGGGAGCGAGAGGAAGAAAGGACTGCGGCTCGGCGTCTCCTCCACCAAACTTTGCTCGCCAAGTCGCGAACGCGCAGGGCGCCCAGGAGGGAGCGGCGGCCTCGGGGCGCCCGGGGCCCCGGCAGCCCGCGAAGGAGTCGCCGCGCCGGGCCGACTACGCCGCGCGCAGACCCCGCGGCGCCCGAGCTTTGTGGCGGCCGCGCTCGCTCGCTCGCCGGCTCCGCACCCGCCGCCCGCCCGCTCGCTCGGCTCTGCGCGGCGCTCTCCGCCGCCGCCGCCGCCGCCCGCGCCGCCCCCGCCCGCGGGTCACGCCCCCCCTGAAACCCGAGCCGTTTCCTGGACGGCGGCGCCCGCTCTGCCAATCAGCGCCGCGCGCCCGGCCGCCCGGACTCCGCGCGGCTCCCGACGCCCGCGGGCCGCCCGGGACCGCCGCCGCCGCCGCGACCGGGAGGCTGCGGCGACGGCCTGGACCCGCGCCGCCGCCCCCTTCCTTCCCGGGGTGCGGGTGGGAGGGTGGGAGGCGTAGACCGACGGTTCGCCGCGTGATCGCGTTGCGTTGTTTTAGTTCAAGTCAGAAAACAAATGACTGCCTGCCTGGGCAGCCCCTAAAGCGACCGCATTTTGTTAATAGGGGGGAGAAACTTAATGCCGCTGGGACTTTCGGAGGAGAGCATGCAGCTTGGAAATGTCTGCAGGACGTTTGCACTTTTCTGGCCTGCAAAACTCCAGCAGTGAGGGAAGAAACCAATACCTAGGGAGCCCCCAGCATGGGCAGGGCGCACTGACCCGGTTATTTGTCGCCGGCACCGCCGTCCTCTGCACAGTAATGATCCTCGTTTCTAATAAGGAGACAGGATGAGAGAGGTTCAGGAATTTGTCCGGGGCCCCACAGCTGGTTATTGGCAGGACCTGACTTTGGATCTGGCCTCTCATCGAAAAAGTCAAAAACCGCAACAACAAAAAAGGGTTGTTTAGTAATATATACTTGCAGTAATAAAAAGAAATTGGAAAGATTCTAAAGGCTCAACTCTGCTCTAAATAGCTGTCTGACCTTGAGCAAAGCAATTCTCTTTCTGAACCTTAGATTCTTGGGCTGCAAAATCAGACAGATTCATCAACTGAAGGCAGGGCTGCAACTGGTTAAAGTTCGTATTTTCTTTCCATTTACCTTGCTCACTAGGCTCCGTCTACGGGGTAATTTATTTTTTAATATACTTTTCTCCTCACTCATCCAGCTCCTAAGCTTTTCTGCTTAAGTCCAAGACAATATAGATTAAAAAAAAAAAACCTTAATTATTTTTCCTTGGAAAAGGTCATTAAACCCAGTAGTGCTTTCGAATGTTTTTGAGGCCTCAAGATGGAGCCGTGAGTACAAAACCGACCAGGAAAATCGACTTTTCCAGCATTTAGAAATGCAGTTGCTCATGGGTCACTGGCATAGCACACTTCAATAACACGAAAAAAATTTTTGAGGGTGCCACATCATGAGAAAATCATTTTGCTTCACAATACACAATAAAAAACTTTTTATGTAAATGACTTAAAAGCCAGGAGGAGCAAATCCACTGGAATGCTTCAGCAAATGGCTGGGAAATTATATTCTGGAAATGTGACAGCAAAGGTAAGAGAATGATTCTCAAGCAAAATTATTGGTCCACAGGCTCGGGTATGTGTTTGGTCAAGTCTTTTAACCCGGATCAGTCCTAAAATCTTTTAATTAACTGACGGCTCAGCCACCTGGCCATCCCTCACACCTGCGTTGCTCTGAACATACCAATACCTTTTCGAGTTCTCAGACCTGTGGTCCCAAAAAGGGAGGTGGCGAAAGGTCTGCCCACTCAGCGCCTGGCACGTCCATCTTTACATTCCCCACCAACGGGGAAGCTCAAGTGGCTCAGGACGGAGTCCCTTCTTATCCTGCAACATATCCATCAGCCACTGAAAACGCTGTTAACACATTCTCACATAAATTACTGGTGCAGGAAGCCGTGGTCCCTAACCCCATCCATCAACAGCTTTATGTACCCCGAATAAACAGGCACGCTTCCGCTAAAATGACAAATCAGAACACCTTCTTTCATGTCCAGATGCAGTTTGCAGCATTTATTCTGTATAGGGATGAAAAGACACCAATCCATCACAGGACCCTTATTCCTTCTGAAGAGTGTTCATTTTTAAGGAAGCAAAGCCCCCCAGCCCACAACAGCAAACTCTTCGGTTTTGAGAAAAGCAAAAGCATGTTTGGAATTAAAAAAAAAAAAACGCACACACACAATTCTGCCATCATATTTAGACTTCAAGTGACCTCAGAGGGTGTAGGAAAGCTTTCACACCAGTGAGGCATCTGAATGAGAAAACAATCTCCGTACAGTTTTTTTCCTCTTCCCTCTTCAAGTGGCTGGACCCCCTTTTGTCAATGGCCTCCCGTGAATGGTGTTGCTAATAAGCCCAGTAATGAGCTTCCCCGGCAGAGTGTGAATAGGTAAATAAGCCCCAATCTGTTGAGGTTCAGGGCCGAGGGCAGAAAAGCCAGCAAGAACTAAAGGTGACAGTTTGAACTGAAATACGAAATGCCGGCACCAGGTTTCTGCTGAAAGGGCTGCCAGACAAGGCCACATTCACCACCCCTCCGCCCCCCACTGGGGCGCCTTTTCTTCACGATTGCCCCCCTTTACAAAATGTCTTGAGTAGCCACCCTTTTTTTTTTCAAAAGCCCTAGAGACGCCCTTCTTTTTTTCACTCTAGTAATGATACATCAATGGAAGGAAGAAAAATGAGGACACCAGAAGTCCGAGATGCCTCCTGACTTTCAAGAAAGTAAGTGTGCTGCTTGCGTAGTGCTCGCGGGGAGGGGTGGGGGAGGGGTGGGAACCTTCACTGCCCCTGGCCATTCTCCTCCAAAGATTCAGAATTTTTTTTAATAATTTGTTTTTTAGTAGGTGGCTGCTCCTTCACCCTATAGAAGAGTTAGATGGATTCAGGCTGCTGCCATTTCGGCGCTAATGAGCCCTTCCAATGTGGTTCTGAGCTCCCTGCAAGACTATGAGTTTCATTCTTTAGGCTACATCTCAATAATGTCCACGGCATAAAAGAAGCGTTGGAAAGGAGAAATACAGAACAGTCAAGGTACTGTGGCTGGTGCGGTTGCCTCCTGGGATGAGGGGAGGCTCTGTCCCTTCTTCAGGGAACGGATGGTATTTAACTGAAGTGAAAGCATAAATCCTAGCACTTAGCAGGAGCGATGATTCTAAACTTAGGACAGAATCTCAAAGTCAAGACTTCCCTGGGGACAGAGTCCTTCTGAAATCTCTGCCTCGCTTTAAAGTGAGGGGGCTTTGGTTCCAACAGGCAAGGTGCGGTTGTCTTCACTCATTTGCTGTGTGACCTCGGGCAAGTTACTTAAGTTCTCTGAGTCTTCCATTTTTCTCAGGTAAAATGAAGACAATAGTGAGACCTGTCTTGTAGTTATTTAGGAGGGTCACTGAGAAGGTGAAGTGAATGAAAGTGTGACAAAACCTTTTTTTGTTCAGATACGCCTCATGGTTCTGGAAATGCAATGTGTCTCCTGTGATTATTATTAGCCATTCTGAATATTCCTACCTCCTGGATCTATTGGAGGGATTCAGGTGTTTCAGTGACGAGCCCAGAACCCAGCGGCTCCACCTGCATATCAGTACGGACCAGTTTTCACAGTCTGGAGCCATAACTTTCAAATTCCCCATCCCCGTCCCCTGCCCCAGCTGAAGGAGCTGGTGGTGGGTTTTGACCCACCTGGAATGGAATGTGGCTGGGCAGGCAGCCTGAGTCACACAAATTACTATCCAAATGCAATGCTTTCTTGTACCCAGGGCTTCCCAGGAGCCGTCCCTGGGGGTTTCAAGAGAGGAGGGGTAAGGTCACATACAAGGCGTTCTAACACTGGCGAACTATTCAGCCCCAAAGAAAGAGCTTTACATGAAAAACACCTGAATTAAAATTGCCAGTATGTTCTGCTCTTAGGGTTTATTGGATATCCTAGTGTCTTAAGTGACACATGTAGGTCTTCCTAAGGAGACTAGACCCAAAGGTGAGAACCTGTGTGTGTGAGAAGAGCAGGGCACAGAGAGGGCAAGTGATGGGCCCCAGGTCACCCCGCTGGTGAACCAGAAATCCGGTCTCCCGATCGGGCTGGGGGTCATTCCAGTGGCCACCAGAGCTAGTCAACCACTTAAACCTACCCGTGCCAGGCGATGGCTCCTTCTAGGTAGTTCAACTCAGTGCAGCGTTGGAATATCTTGAGCAGAATTCGTTGCCTCCCAAAATGTTAATACTTCCAGAGAACAGCTACCCGCTCGCCATGGGCTAGCCTACATCTTCGCCTGCTCCAGGAAATTGGTTAGGGTCAGTGTCGCCGTGAATGTTTCCAAGAACCTTCAAGTTCAAGTACCTCAGATTATTAGACGTCTTGGACACACCTACAGTTCGTCAGCTGGATTTGCAGTCTTCAAAATCAGGGCAGAAGTAAGGGCCAACATTTATGGTCCATAAATTGAGTCTCATCAGCGATATTATGAAAACAAATAGAAGTGGAAAATAAATAGAAATGGAAAAGTCTGAAGAATTGTGCTAGAGAAATTAAGCCTGAAAAATCTGCCTCACATTTGCTATTTACGACTGGGTAACCAGGTCCGTTACTCAAAAGGCAATGAAGGAGCAATTTGGGAACCCTGACTGCATTCTAGTTCAAGAAAAGCAAAATTTACTATAAAAGGTAGTGGGAGAGGGAATCATTGGGGAAATTTTACTCTGGCCTCAACACTGCCCCCAGGTACACCCTCCCCCCCGCCAGCCGCCCCCAATGTTGCAAGTTTCTACCAGGCATCTCCCATGTATAAAGGAAAAATGATTGGTCAGTTCGCTGGTTGGCCTAACCAGCCAGGTGTAAAGTCTACAATGCCCGAAATCCCAGGGTATTTGACCGGGAACGTTGTGCCGTAGAAACAGCACCAGACCAGGGCAGGACACCCAAGACTGGGTCTGTATCCCGACGTTGCCCCAAACGGTATGATTCTGGGAAAGTCATTGAACGCAGCCCCCACCCCTTGGCCTCACCCTCTTTTGCATCAGTGAGGTCTCCCCCTTTGAGCTGAAGAAATAAATGGGTCTAAGACCTCCAGCCTCTCCGATCGCTGAACACTCACCGTGAAACTGAAAAGTTGTCATTTACCCATCACAGAAGAGCAACCCGTCTACAGGAAGTCAGCATCCTCTTTAAAGTATTTTGAAACCGTAGCCCAGGAACCCTGCTGTTGACCCCTGTCTACTGGTAATGGTATCTACCGGAAAAGTCCTCTAATTCCTGGCCCGTTGCTGCTTAAGGGCAATTTATGACATGTCATTGCACGGCTGCAAGGCTGCCTTCCCGCCACCCTCGCCCTGTCTCGGACCACCTCCTCCGTAACAACGGCTCCCTGCAGATCAGAGAGGAAGTATTCGGGTGCGTTTAGCCAGTGTGGGGTGATCAGGAAGAGATGAACAGTGGGGTCCCATCGCCCACTCTTGCTCCATCCCCACCCCCGCCCACCATCACTGCCCAAAGCTGCGCTGTTCCTGTCCCACACAGTAGCCACTAGCCAGTATGACTATTTCATGTTAAATTCATTAAAACTAAATAAAGTATACACTTCAGGCCTTAAGGAGTTGCCAACCACATTTCACGTGCTTAATAGCCATACGTGGCCAGGGCCACCAAATTGTGTGGTGAAGGTATTATAGGAAATTGTCCCCGGACAGTGCTCTAGCCTTCCTCTTCCTCCTCCGAGATCTCCTTAACCAGGGGGGTCCCCAGGAACTGCTTCTGCCTTCCCCCAACTCCCACGGACTCTCAGTGGCCCACCCTACCAGAGGAGTTTAGGGCTGGGGACCCCCTCCTCAGCACGGGAAGAGTGCTGGAGATTCCCAGGAAAGCTCTTCGTTGGACACCTGCAACTGAATTTAAGTGATGTGTCTATAGCCCGACCTCCCGATTCTGGGGCCCACTCGGAACAGCCGCTGGTCTCAGTGGGAGTTCCTGTCGACCCTCGGCTCCTCTCTGGGGGGCCTCCTGCTCCCTCAAATTCGCAGGAACCCACAGCTGTGGAAGCAGAGCCATGAACCCAGAGGGAGAAAGGCTGGCTGAACCAAGATGGCAATGCCCTTGGAAAAAGTTCCCCCTTGGAACTGACCTTGGACAAAGCCCAGTGGAAAGTGACCTTGGCCGTCAGTTTGGGGGGAGAGGGGTTAATTGGGGACCACTGAATTATAACACCCAGAAAGCTCAGCTTGCCTCTCCCATCTTGCAGTTTCAGGGCTGGGCACACTGCCTGGCTAGCCTCTGGCAGTTTATTAAGCTGCCTTTGTGCATACAGGCCCTCCATAGACACTTGATTGATGGTGATTGTAACTTAGCCTCTTTTGGGGTTTCCCAATTAAGGCATCCGGGTACATTAACACGGGGGTTTGCACCTAATCGAAGAGGTATATTTCAAAGTTGGAGAATAAAAGCCGTTTTAGGGCAAGGCTGACCTAGCCGTGCAGTGGAAGTTTCCCTTCCTTGCAATGAATGACCCGATTTCCACGGTACTTCCCTCCTTCTTTTCCCTTTATTTCTGCGTTTAGTTTGTTGCCATTTTCCGAGACTGTGTCTACTGGGGCCAAACGCGAAAAGAAGTTCACTTTAATAAACCAAAGGGGAGAAAAATGATGCTGCCAGGATCCTGGTAAACTCCGGGAAGGAGACGGAGAATACAGAGCAGGACGCATTGTAAAACCACAGACCCAGTAACCCTTTTAGAGTCCCAAAGCTCTTATATTTTGTCCCCAAGCAGGAGAGAACGGCCATCAAGGGAGGAACGATTTCTTTAACAGATTTCTGAGAGCAGCGGCGAGCAAAAATTAACTCCTTCGCGGGGGCCAGATGCCGGCGGTGGCGCTCAGCCCCGCGGCCCGTGGAGCAGGTGGTTCCAGGTGAAGGAGGCCAAGGTCCTCAGGGTTCCTTTTGTTCTCCGGGCTCTGCGCAGGTACGCGCGCAGCGGGCGCTAGCGCCCCCGTGTGGCCGCGGGAGTCCGGTGCGCGCACAGGGCGGATGCAGGGGCACGAGGCGCCAGGGAAAGCGAGGTGGGGAGGGGGTGCCGCCGTCCCAGAGCTGGACTAGCGATGGGGATGACGCGGCCGGGAGGAGGGGCGCGCGATCCGTCTACGCCGGCCTCAGCCAGAAATCAGGGTTCCGACTGTGAGGTGAGGAGGGATCAATATCGAGGTGTGTCCGCAGCAGGTGCTTGCTGAATGAAGCACCTCGGAGACAGGATCCTGCAGGCACCCTGGGGTGGCATTGGTTTCCCCTTCCCCCACCCCAGGCCTGGCTGGACCTATCTCTGGCTTCCTCTGTGCCCACACCATGGCGCGGCAGCATCTCTGCACCTGGATCCTCAACAAGCCGGAGAGCTACCTTTACTGGCCTTGACTTCCGGCGCCCTTTTGGAGCTTCTGGCCCCAGTGCCCACCTGCGCCGCCACCCTCCAGCCTGAGCATTGCCAGCTCCGCTCCCACCAAGGCCAGTCCATGCCTAAATCTGGGCTGTCTTTCGAAAGCCACGCACCCCGATTCTTTTGGGTGTGTTTATTTCCTAGTGTCGCTGCAGGCGTCACGTCTAGGATCCTAGGGCAGCTGCTGGCTCTAATCTCTCTTCCTTGCCAGCCACTCTGCCCAACGTGGGGACCACTGCTCTGCTCCTCCATTAGGTCACTCGGAACCTTGGTGGCTCTTTATTTGCAAGAATGCTGTCAGAGAGGGTGCGTGGTGGCTGACATTTATTAGGCGCTTATTATGTTCCAAGCAATGTGATTGTGGCCTTTAAATGAATTATCACATCTTGATTACAAAGACCCTATGAGGTAGATACCACGATGATCCCAATTTTACTAATTGGGCCATGGACACACTGAGAGCCCGCCCAAGGTCATTGGGTGTTGGGGGCGGGAGCCCGAGGTGGGGGCCCATGGTTTTCACTTATGCTGCTGGTTTTCCCGGAGCAGGTGAGTGGGCCAGGGACTGGGAGTATACTATTTCTAGACTAGAGGCATTCAGACCTTCCTCTCTGTAGCCCTGCCCTAACCCTGGCCTTATTTCCTGCTACTTGACTTTGCTGTATGACCTCGGGCAAGTTACCCAGCCTCTCTGAGCCTCTGACCTTATTCGCAAGTTGTGAATATTGGAGGTAACCATACTCCAGACTCCCCTCTAAGTCTTGGTTCCGGCAGGAGCTGGGACTGTCTAGGGCAGCGCAGTTGCTCCCTTTCTTCCGCCTTCTCAGGATCACACAAATTCATTCCAGCGCCTGCTCGTCATGACCATCAGCGGATTCTGCACTTATCCAACTGGTGCATTGTTTTGTCCTATCCTCTGGGGATAAGGAAGGGACACATTCATTTTCTTTGTAAAAAAAAATAAAAATCTGTGTGCCTCAAAGCGGGAATCAAGATATTTGTTAGCCTTGACTCCTCCGTATAAAACAAGACACCACTTCAGAACGTTGCTGGGTTGGGGTAGCAAATCTCGCTAATAAAAATGCAGGCACCCAGTTGAATTAGAATTTCAGATAAGTAACAGATCTTTCAATGTTTATTTATTTGTTTTTGAGAGAGAGAGAGACAGCTCAAGCAGGGAAGGGGCAGAGAGAGGGGGAGAGAGAATCCCCAAGCAGACGCCACACTCAGTATGCAGCCTGATGCGGGGCTCCATCCCATGCCCCTGGGATCATGACTTGAGCTGAAATCAAGAGTCAGGCACTTAACCGACTGAGCCACCCAGGTGCCCCAAGCGTAAGTATCCCCCCATATTGTACGAACAAATATTCCATCGGACATACTTATATTAAAAGTTATTGTTTTTCTGAAATTTAGATTGAACTTTGTTTCTCTATTTTATATGCAAGCCTACCCTGGGGAGAAGTCACTCCCACAGGTGGACGGGCTGGGACAAGTCACAGAGAGGAGGGCATTCTTCCCGGGGGCCTCTGGGAATTACCTGCCTTCTCCTTCCATCCTGGGCTTACCCTGCTTGGTCAGGCCTGATCAGAAACTCTGTAACGCTTTCCCTCGGCTCCGTTTCTGGGGCCATTGTTTGGCAGCCCTGGGCCTATTTTGAAGTGATTCAGTTATATATTGGCAGGGCTATTTGAATATCTGGTGTTAATGTCAATAATCTTATAGAAGGCCATGTTTCCATTTATTTGTTTAATTAAAGAGATCTTTTTTCAAGGATTTTATTTTTAAGGGGCACCTGCATGATTAAGCATCCGACTCTTGGTTTCAGCTGAGGTCATGATCTTGCAGTTTGTGAGTTTGAGCCCCATGTCTGACTCTGGACTAATAGCATGGAGCCTGCTTGGGATTCTCTCTCTCCCTCTCTATCCACTCCTCCCCCTTCATTCTCTCTCTCTCCCCCCCCCCACCCCTTCCAAAAATAAATAAATTTAAAAAAAAGTAATCTCTGTAAAAAAAAATTTTACTTCTGTGTAATCTCTGCACCCCACATGGGGCTCAAACTCACAACCCTGAGATCAAGAGTCCTTTCCTGCCTGGGCCAGCCAGGCCCCCGCCATGTTTCCTATTGAATGAAGTAGTAGCCGGGGAACTGACTGTGGTTTGAGGGTGCTCTGATGTTGGGGCATCAAGCGTGTATATGAAATGTGTGGCTGTGGCTGGTCCCCTGGGCAGAGTCTCGCCGCAGTGGACAATCTCCAGGGGACCCCAGACATCGAAGGGCCGGGCAGCTTCACCAGGAGCCGGAGGGAGCGATTACCAGCAGGTCCTCAGCGGAGACGCGCTGGTGCCTGCCCACGGGAGCAGTCCTGGCCACCATCCATTTCTCAGCCACCCAGTGGCCGTGTCCCCAAGGAATGGCGCTTCGCCGGGCTTCCTGGGTCCTCCTTCCTGCCCGGGGTTGGGGTGGACGTGGGGGGGCTTGGCCACGAGGCCCTCTCACCACCGTGGTTCCTCTCCTGGTCTCAGTTCTCCTCGGGGGAGTTACTTTATGGGGAAAACGGAACTTCGCTCCAAGACGGAGGCAGAGAAGCCTCCCGCCATGATTGTGCCCTCACACGCTCGGTCCATTTTTCTGGCTGTTTCCAGTGCCAGCGCCTGCCACACTCCACCTGGTTCCGCTTGGCAGGGCCGGCTCTCTGCTCGAACCTGCTGGCTTCCCAGCAACTTGTCCTGACTAAATGCAGGAATAAAGGGAAAGGGAGGAGGGAAGAACCGTGGGAATCGGGTCATTGCAAGGAAGGGAGGCTTCCGCTGCACGGCGAGGTCAGCCTTGCCCTGAAATGCCTTTTATTCTCCAACTTTGAAATATACCTCATCGATCAGGCGCAAACCCCCATGTCGGCCACCTGCTGTGGGCACCGTTTCCCTACCAGTGTGGGGATCGCAGGCCCTCTGCCTACCCACCCCCCGTGCCCCACCCCCACCCACCAGCCCCTGGCACGTCACATCAGGTGACACTCTCTGTACCAGGACTCACTTCACCTGTCCTTCACCTTTGGCATAGATTCCTTCGGTCACGGGCGCTGGTTTCAGTCTCACCCGGGTCCCCATGCCAGCTTCTCCACCAAGCCTCGGTCTGAACTTGGGCAAAGTCGCTAACCTCTCTGGGCTGTAGTTGCTGCATCTGTGTTCTAGATGGTGCATAGGTCCCCGCGCTGATGGTGCAAGCTCTGTGGCTTGCAACAACACACACGTCTTCATTCACAGTTCTGTAAACGAGAGGTCAAGGCGGGGTTCAGTCAAAATCAAGGCATCGGCAGAGATGCGTTCTTTCTGGAGACTCCGGAGAAGGAGGGGGCAGTGTGGGGGCAGAATCCGGACCGGGCACATTCGGGCTATTGGCAGAGCTGTGGTCACAGAGCTCACGTGCTGGCCTGGCCAGCAGCCGGGGGCCTCCCTCCGTCCCTGTCCTCCATTTTCAGAGCCGGCAGCCACACATGAAGGCCCCGTCACACTCCCGGTCTCGGTGACTTGGTCCTCTGCTGCATTTCCTCTGCTCCATCTGGAGAGCGCGCTCTGCGTTCCGGGGCTTGTGGGATCGGGTGGCGTCCACCCGGGTCATTGCCCTATTTAAACCTCGGTAACTTTGATGTCATCTCCAAGTCCTTTCACCAGACTGTGGGACTTAGAGAGTGGACATCTCAGGGCGGGGGCCGTTATTTGCCAACCACGATAAGGAGAATCTCTTTTCTCCGGGCTCTCGGTGGTGGGTGGGAGACGCTGGAGTCCCGGGCGTACGGCCGAAGCTGCCTGCGTCACGAGTCACAACTCGTGTGTGTCTGGGTCCAAATCTCCCTCTTCTTCTGAGGACGCCTGTCACGCTGAAGGGGGGTCCACCCTCACCACCCGTCTTAACTCAATCTTGTCTGCAAAGATTCTATTTCCAAGTAAGGTCACCTTCATAGAAATTGGGGTTAGGACTTCCACAGGACAGAGTTCCGCCCAAAACACAAGGCAGTGCCCGAAAGGCACCCAGCGTGGGGCCTGACCTCTGGCCAGGGCTTAACCAGCAGGGGCAGTAGGCATCGGGAACTCTACTGTCACAGTTCTGGGGCCCGGTGGACACGGACTGGGCTAGGTGGCACACCTGTGCCTCCTTCTGTCCCGCCCCCATGACTGTTACCTTTCCATCATGTGGCAGCTTTCCCTACAGCCCTTTATTCAGGCCGCCCCCTTGCCTGGGGTGCCCCTCCCATCCCTGGGGCTGTCCACAACCACACGTGGGCCACTCTCTACCTGTTCCGGAAGGCCACCAGTCGTGTGCTGTGCCCTCTGGCACGTTGAGCTGATTCAAGAGGGAGAATGAAGAGGCTGTGCCACCCTGGAAAGCCCGCTGCTCGGCTGGCTGGGAAAAGCCTTCCTGCTAGGAAATGCAGATAGAAAATAGGAAGACAAAACACAAGCACCTCAGCCCCGGCAGGCAGAAACGAAGATCAAGCAAGGTGCTGACTCAGTGTGAAAGGCTCAGAAGACGAGCGATTTTCAGGCAAGAAATTGCACCCTCTGCCTCTCCCGGCCCGATAATAATCCATCTTGTAAACGTGAACTGCTCTTCCTAGAAAGAAAAACAATAGCATCCAAACACGCTTGCCAAGTGAGCCCTTCCAGGAGGCTAATTCTTCGGGGAATCTGCGTTACATACGAGGCCCTGCGTATTAGCCGATTACCACCCCTGTGCATTCACGATGTGGGTCTGCCTTCAAACGCAAGGAGGAAAGGTTTGCTGGGTCCCGTTAGCAATGCAGGAATGTCACTCCGCTGCCGAGCGCCTCCACGGTTAATAAATGGGAACACGTGCAAACACAGAGCAGCCCCACAAGCGGCGTTCGGTGGGGGGCCAGGGCCTCAGCGGGCGTTCCCCAGGATGACTTCCAAACACTCCAGCATCCTGACCTCTCCTCATTTCCGGAAACGTCCTTAAGCTCACTTCCCCCGGCCCAGATGGAATAGGGCGGGAGGGCGAGGGGCAGCTGTCGCTGCTGGAGAAGTGAGGGAGGCCGGTGGGTGGAAGGTGCTTAGGAGGGGTCACCACCCCCCCCAGGACACTGCCCCTCGAGGCGCTCCCCTCCGGGGCAAGGGCCTCCCAGGGGCCGGGCTGACCGTCTTCACGTCACCAGGGGCCGGCACAGGGCCTGGGAAAGATTGACATCAGTTTGTGGAATGAACCTGGGAGTGATTTGAGGCAACCAGGTAAGATTCTGGAAGCCGCCCCCACCGGCAGCCCAGAGTCAGTCTCAGCCCCATCTGGGTCCCAGAACGCAGCCTCTCCGCCTCCCACAGGCCCCACCCCAAGGGCCGGCTGAAGACAGAGCCTCCCAGAAAACGCAACCACCTTTCAGCTGCACAGGTCAGAGCTGAGAGCCGCAGCCGCATGGGGCGGGGGAAGCTGTTTGCAGCTGTTTATACGATGTGTATCTGGTAGATAAATAAACCTCATTTTCCAGGGCTGCCAATCTCTAAACACGAAGAAACATACATTTGCTCGGAAACTTAAAAAAAATAAACAAATGTGATGTTGGAATCTTCCTAGCGTCAAAACCCTGGGACCTAAGCTACTTGCCTTTCAGCTGGTTCATAAACCTAGTTTATGGATCCCCCCCACGGGCCTGCGTGTGAAAGTTCCGCTCGGCGGAAATGTTCCCTGTCAGGTCGTGGGGGAGGGAGAGTCTAAGCCGCAGATCCTTCCAGTGCATCTCGGGTGCGATCCAGGCAGGCCCACAGCGTCAGCCAGCTGACTCTTCAAACGGTCCAGGAGGTGGCCGCCAGCACCCGCTGCCCGCAGCCTCCACTCAGCCCGAAGCAGGTGCGGTTGGGGGGCCCGGTGAGAGGCCAGCCGGGACTTGCGAGCGGGGACCTCCTCTTTATTGTGACCCTGAGGCACCCTCGCCCACTGCTGCCCGCCCCCCATGCCTCTGTCCCCTCGTGGGACCCACACGCAGACCAAGGAGGAGGGGGGCAGTTCAGTCTTGGGTTTTACTCCTTCTCCCCCTCAGGATGGAAGAAGGTACCTGGAGACGTCACCTCCTCCTCCGGTGACCTCAGCCGTCATGAAGACCGCGCTTTGATTCCCGCATCTCACAACGTACATTCCCACAGTGACCCCCGGGAGCCCTTTAAGACAACCATTCGTCCATTCATTCGTTCATCCATTCATTCATGGGTCCATCAGGTCATTGAGGACCCAAGAGGGACCTGGCCCGGTCCTTGGCTGCCCTTGGCTGAGGGCAGTGACAGCTGCTTTCAAGGGGCTTACAGTCCAGGGGATAGAGACTCCAGGTTTCAGGAAACAGAAACCCTGAGAAGTCTTGGGGGGGTTGGCCAAGGTCTCGTCTAATAGGAGGAAGAAAGAGTTCCAGGGTCTGTGTTTGATACCTGGATGAAGGTCTTCCTGCCACTGAGTGGGGTTGAATCCTACCCTCCTACTAACTTAGAGTTCAGGGTTTTGTGTTAGGAAAGGGAGTTGGGGAAGGAAAGGAGAAAAGACAGGGACGGGGGGCGGGGGGGCAGCGGGGAGATGGCTTAAAGGATGCAGCTCCCCCACCCCCGCCCTTCTAGGTGAGGGGCCTGAAGGTGGGAGACAGGAAGTGCTGCCCCCTCTCCCCCCAGGCTCCTGAGCGTCACGACAGCACCGCACGGCCCTGAGAACCTCACTCATGTTTCTGGGCTTCTGGGTTTCTGGATTTTCAGACAGTGTGGCTCCAAAATGCAAACTGACCATTGTGTCTGGTGCTCAGAGAACAAGGTAGAGACGGGCTCCAGCCAGAGGCAAGCCCGCTGTGGCAGACGGGCTGGGAAAGCCCCTCTCCAGAGATCCCCGAGGGTCATTTTGACCAAGAGACTTTCGCCTTCGTGCTAACCTGGACCCTGACCCGCTCCCCTCCACAGCTTTCCACAAAAGGGGCCACTGGCCCAGCCGCCAGTGACCCCTCGCACACAGGAGGACCGCGAGGCAGCAGAGGGCCATGGTGGGTGCTGCAGGGGCCCCTAGGTCCGCCCTCGGGACCCAGGAGCCCATCCCCTCAGCCGCTGTGGGCGCCCGCAGCCGCGACCCTCCGCCTGGCCCCTAGTGGTGCTGAAGACAGAAGTCCCTGCCCCGGAAGCCATGCCACCCCAGGCACCCGCATCCAATGGCTGGTCATTGGCAGGGTAGCCAACTCCTTTTGGGACTGAAGGCCCACAGGCTGGGGCCCTCGTTGTTGGGGTGGGTCCCCAGAAAGCCCGGCCCCCCGCCGCATGAGAAACACCCCTGAGGAGCCACCCTCCTGCTGGGGTCACCTGCACCTCCGCTGAAGGCTTCGCTGTGAGCACATCCCAGTCTGCTCTCCTGGGTCCTGTTCCCTTTACTCCCCCATAGAAGTGGGTCCCAGGAACACCCCAAAGTAAGCTCCCTGTGCACCTCTGCTGTTTCAGCAGGAACCCCGCCTGGGACGATAGCGAGTGGCATTTTGGTTAGGCAGCGCAGGACGGCTCCTAGCCTGCTGTCCCCTTCCACGGGGTCCTTCCCTTCCTATCCCCTCACAGCCTTATTCCACATAACAGCAGGTTCATGTCCTTTAGCTCTGAGGTCCCCGTGGCACCTGGGCGGCTGCTGAAAGATGAGCACAAGGCGCCAGACAGCGAGGAGACAGCACGGAGGTCCTGGGCACCCCGGCCTGCCCCCCACTTTCCCTCATGTCGGAGATGAATAAAGATGACCGTTGGCATTTTGTGGCCATCGGCTCCAAGTTTCTGCTGAAAAGAAGCATCTGGATGCTGCTGGCTGGTTGGAGGTAGGGGTGAGGAAGGTGGGAAATACTGTGCAATCCCCATCACACAAAATGGCCTGAGCAGATCGCTGAGTAAAAGAAAGGCTTTCGTGATGCCAAAGTGAGGACAGAGGTCGCCAAGTGGCACCGCGACCAGGAATGTCGCCTCCTGTGAAATGAAAGATGGATGGCAAGGTCTACAAGGCCCCTTGGCTCTAACTTCGAAGAGTTCGCCAACCAGGTATGGTTTTCATGGGAAATCTGTATCCTGGCCACACCCCACGTGGTAAGAGATGGGAAAAAGCCTTTCCCAGCCTTCAGAAGTCCTCCTCGCAAGCCTGTCTTCGGGTCTCTCTGTGATCCGTTCGTCACTGGGTGACAATCCTTCCCAACGCGCAGCGCCGGCAGCAACAGCCGGTCGTGGTCCTCACTGCCGTGTGGGCTGGCCGGGCTCAGCTGGGGTCCTTCTGGCCTACGGCAGTGCCACCCGGGCTGCGCTGTCTGGAAGCTTCGCTGGTGGGAATGCCCACTCTCGCGTTCACTCATGTAGCCAGTGATGGGTCCAGGCCGTCATCGGGGAGTTCAGGTGGGCAGTCAACAGAGAGCCTCAGTTTCTCTCCCTGTAGTCACTCCCCAGGGTGTGGCGCTGGGCTCCGAGCCGGGAGCTGCCGACCTGTGAAGACCCAAAGGAGTCAGGCCGGCCCAAAGCCAAGGGCGATAGAAAGGGACTTCCCCCTTTGACGGGAGGATGAGAGGGCAGAGGATCTGGAGCCATTGCTAACCCAGCCCAAGAGGCCATCGTCGGGGGATGGAGAATGACACTCTACCTTGGCCACGTTGTTGCTAAGGACTCCTGGCAGCCTGGCCAGAAGGACCAGCGGCACCGCTGTCCTGGGTCAACACTGAAAGGGCAGGGAGACCAGTAGCTGGAGGGGCAAGTCATGAAAACAAGGAAATTGTCCACCTTTCCCTCAGTGGGGGAGAGAGGGCAAGAGGAGCACGGCTTGGCGTTGAAGCCCCACTGCGTCCGCCTCGTCACTTTTCTCTTCTCCCTCGGGGTGGACGCTCCTGGTGCGAACAGGGAGCTCTCTCACTGATCGGAAATACCTACTTTAGTCTACGGGGACCACAAAACCCACTCCTGTCCACACCTCTCGATCCCAAGCTCCAAACACACTTGCCAGTAAGTGTCTTCAGGTGACAGGGCTGTGATCTAAATCAAGTGGAGCTTGAGCCGAGGGCTGGATTCACATGCAGTACATGTAAGACACACGCTTGCTTCTTTGTTAACCTCATTTCCCCCCTCCCTGCCTGATTTCACATACACAGACTGCAGATACTACGTCAGCTCAGCAGGGATCTCTGAGCTGGGTCTGTGAGGACCCCCCGCATACCCAGAAGGCCAGTCCAATCAGTTCCTGCGAAAAGCAGGGGGGGACGGGTGTGGGTATCAGAAATAGCTTTACATGACTCCCAAACGGTAATGGGAAAACCAAACTAGGTTTCCAGACAGCGATTTCTCATCCTCAAAGCGATCCTAGAGCATGGAAAGACAAAGCTTCAGACGTGCGGGGAGAGCCACGTGCACACATCTCCTTGCTCCACGGTGACTAACAGTGGAGCCGGTCGGCCATCTCGACATTTCCTTCTTTCCTTTTCGAGGTGTTCCCAAAGCCAATGTAAAAGCAAACAAAACAAAATAAACAAAAAAAGATGGTCGGTCTCCACATCAAGGTGTATCTGGGAGGCAATTGGAGCATTTGATAAAATGCATGGACAACGGGGCTCCCGGGAGGCTCAGTCAGTTAATCCTCTGCCTTGGACTCAGTCATGATCTCACGGTTTGTGGGTTCGAGCCCCGTGTCCGGCTCTGTGCTGACAGCTCGGAGCCTGGAGCCTGCTTTGGATTCTGTGTCTCCCTCTCTCTCTGCCCCTCCCCTGCTCATGCTCTGTCTCTCTCTGTCTCTCAAAAATAAGTAAATGTTAAAATAATTTTTTAAAAAAAATTTTTTTACTGTTTTTATTTATTTTAGAGAGAGAGAGACAGCATGAGTAGGGGAGGGTCAGAGAGAGAGGGAGACACAGAATCTGAAGCAGGCTCCAGGCTCTGAGCTAGCTGTCAGCACAGAGCCTGACGCGGGGCTCGAACCCACGAACCGTGAGATCATGACCTGAGCCAAAGTTGGACACATAACCGACTGAGCCACCCAGGCGGCCCTAAAATAATTTCTTAGTAAAAAATTGTAAAAATACATGGACTGCAGTGAATAAGCCAGAAACTCCAGACAACTCCCACTGACTTGCAGATTGGTTTATTCAGTCATTCAACCAACGTTCATTGAGCAGCTGGGATGCGAGAGCCAGAATCAACCGTGAGTGAGATGCCCCCGTTGTCCGGGGCTCGTGGTCAGGGGGGGACACAGGTGCTCAGGAAGGAATTACACGTCGGGAGAGGGCCACACAGCAGCTTCTTGCTGCCAACTCAAATCACGCCGTTGGGTCTGTATGTCAGTAAAAAGTCACCACAACTTTGGCTCTGCAGCCCAAAACCAAAGTCCTGCCTGAATAAGTAATACATTACGAACAAACGATTTGTGCATTAACGCGGTCTGGGGCTGCGTTTTGATCGACACAGTCCTACACGTGATAAAATGACCCAGCCGCACCAAATATCATACAAAGATTTGTCTCGATTTCACAACGTTCGACGGACACTCGACCGTGGAGAAAAACAAGCCAGCCCTCCGTCGCCCACCCCTACGGCCCCTCATTCTAGTGACTCTCCCTGCTTTAGTCTGTTCAGGCTGCTGTAAGCGAATACTTCGACGTGGGTTTAGACAACAAATAGTTATTTCTCACAGTCCTGGAGGCTGGAAAGTCCAAGGTCGAGGTGCTGGCAGATTCGGGGTCTGGAGAGAGCCCACCTTCTGGTCCATAAATGACCATCTTCTCACTGTGTCCTCATGGTGGAGGAGGGAGCGCTCCGGCTTCTTCCATCAGGGCACTAGTCCCATTCATGAGAACTCTGCTCTCATGACCTAATCCTCTCCCAGAGCCCCGCCTCCAGGTCACCTCGCACCAGGGATGCAGTTTCAACTATGAACTTGGGGGCAGAGGGGATGCAAACCCTCAGTGCTCAGCACCCACTACTGCTCCGTTTTTTCTTTCTCCCTTTCTTTTTCTTTCCTTTTTTCTTTCTTCCTTCTGCCTCCCTCACTCTTCCTTCCTTTTCTCTCTTTCCCTCTTCCTCCCTCCCTCCCTTCTTCCTTCCCCCCTCTTCCCTTGCTCTTTCTTTTTCTTTCTTCCTTCCTTCCCTTCTCTTTCTCCCTCTTACTCTCTTTTCCTTCCTTTCTCTCTGTCTCTCTCTCTCTCTCTTTTTTTCTTTCCTGCCAAAAGACAAGCCCAGGCTGGGGAGGTGCAAGAACTGGACCTGCCCCAGGGGATGGCAGTTCGCATCCAAGCTTGGCCACTGAGGGGCCAAAGGCTTGTTTTCTTATCTGCAGAAGTGGGTGGAAAAAACTGCTGGTTGTGCTCCTTCACCCAGCAGCCTGGAGGCATGTGGGGGGAGAGGCTGGTCCCCAACTCCACTGTTGTCTGGGGACCTTTCTGCTGTCCCTTGTCTAGCAAGCTAGAAGCCCACCCTGCACCAGCCAGGGAGGATTCTGGCTCCAGGGAGACGTTGGCTGCCGCCCCGGGTGCTCTGTGCCCAGGAGCACAGTCAGCTCTGCCGCCACTCCAGTCACTGAGCCGCACTGTGAGAGGAGACACACAGGGGACTCTGTGTTGCATTCTGAAGAAGGAGAGGGTCAGAACAAGAGGGATGGAAGTGAGGATGTGTCCAGGCCACCCCACCTCGCCCCAAGAGGAAGACCTGGCCCCCATGCAGGGCGCCTGGAGGCCTGGGCCAGGCATGCCAGTGTCCCCGATCTGGACCCCGTAACCCTGGTTATGCATGTCATCTAAGTAGGGCTTCTGCATCAGATTTCATCTGCAAAGGAGCTTCCCTGCTGACATGAACACGACAGGCCCAATGCTAGACGCCTGAAGGGTCCCACTGACAACCCTGGATCTCTTACAACCCATCTGTAAATGTCACCCGTTTCTACTAATGGCCGCTTTGTGACAAACAGCAATAAACAGTTTACAAGCAGCAAGCGCTGCCTTTAGGGGATTTGGGAAAAGGAGGGCCCCTTGTCTGCCCAGCCCCCTCCCTCCTTCCTTACTCCTCTCGCCAGATTAATTCATTCGTTCATTCGTTCATTCTCATCCAACCCACCAGCCAACCTACCAGTAATTTTTGTGCATCTGCCTTGTGCAGAGCTCGGGGCAAGGCACCGGGAATTCCGCATTGAATTAGACGACGTGGTCGCTGGCCCCGTAACATCTATGTTCTGGAGGAGACGGACAATAAGCGAGTAAATAAGTAAACAAGACAAATTCAGACACAACAAGTTGGAAAAAGAAAATAAAATGGTAGACAGCAAGAGTTCCTGAGGGGCCTCATCCTTGTGGTTTGGGATCCCACCCTTCCGCAGGCGGGTGGCCGTTTCTAAAGAGGGTCTCAAACCTCAGTGTGCACACAAAGCACCTATGGATCCTATAAAATGATATGCAACCTGATACACTAGTTCTGGGCTGGGGCCTCAGATGCTGCCTGTCTTACCGACTTTCAGACGATGCTGATGCCGCTGGTCCAGGGGGGCCCTTAGCAGACCCCCCAACTCACATCTCAGCACCCCGCCGTTTTACTCTGCACAGACCTGCCTCTTTGCATCCCTGAGTCTCTGAGATCTGTACTCGGTCCCCAGGTGCCCTGGGTGCTACGGGAAGAGCCCTAGGGTGGGCTCCCTCGAACTTGAGACCCCGACTCCATTTTCTAGCAAGCATTTAGCCTCCTGGCCCTGGTGGCCCATCGGTACATGGGGCCAAGAATGTAGCCCTGCTTTCCTTGCAGTTTCTTGGTGCGATCAGAGAAAACAGACATCATTAATATAATGAGAAGTCAGATCTAGAAGTCTGGCATTTACCCAGCCTTGAAACAGACAAACAGGTGGGCATCCTGAGTTAGGGATTTGAAGGAAGAGGTCAAGAGTCAGCCTTCGCACGCAGGTGTAAGGATTCAGTGCAGGACAAATGAATCTGCAGTAGGGAGAGAAAAAGACAGCCATTGGGAGTCACAGAGAAGCCTTGTCTAAACATCACACAGAACCAGTCTTACCTGAGAAGGCTCTGCTGTCCTTTTAAGCCCCTGGTAGGCCTCCCTGGTTGTCTTTGACATCAGGGTTGGGCATCTCTGGGAATCTGACCCACATCTATGCACGATAAAGAACAATTATCAAGCAGACACATGCCCTGCACCAAACACACCTATGTAATTGGTGCTTTACTTCAGCTAATGTTTCACATTATTCTGGCCTCCCCAAAGCATCAAGCTGACAAGGCAAAGCTCATTTGCTCCAAGATTCCCTGAAACCCGGCTGTGCTGGGCATGTGCACCACACGTAGCGAGAGCCTCCAGCACGTGCTGTGGGCACGGGCATCGTTAATGATGCTTTTCACGATTAGCAATAACCAGCTTCACATGCACAGTCTTTTGAATCTGTTGCTGGAAACCTCTTCTGAACGAAAGGACCAGGATAGAATAACAGGCACTCTATAAATGTTTGTTGAGTGACTGAACGACAATGAGGCAGTGAAGCCTGATGGCTAAAAGAGACTAGAGACCTTGACTTCAGAGAGAAGGATCAGGGTCTATTACGTCTGTCACCGTCTGTGTGAGCTTACATTCTCTCAGCTTATGTGTTTGTACATTTAAGTGATTAAATGAAACTAAAATCATTACGTGGAATCAAATTTATAAAGCACGTTACCAGACAAGTAGTAAATGCTTGAAAAATGTTAGCTGTTGAAGGCGACCACATACTCTGCTGCCCAAACAGGGACACTTTGGGTAGCAAATAAAGCACTTTAATAGTCGCGCCCAAACAGCAGGTGTCAGCCAGGATGGTCCCAGGTAGGCGAGGGCATGTGGGCACCCCAGCTGTCACGGTTTAATACAAGAGACCCTTAGAGATAATCAAATGCAGCCTGTTTATTTAGCGCATAAAGTTAGTGACTCTTGGGAGGTCAGGAGGGACCGGAAGTCACGATGCCTGTGAGCAGCACTTGGGTTCAGGGTCATGCTACGGGCGCTGGGATCCTTGCCCTCCACGACCTGAGCACTGCCGAGTGCCTCTGTGAGGAGGTGGCCTCTGTCACTGTGCCGCTGCAAGGTCCCGTTCTGCAGAGGATGACAGTGAGCCTCAGAGAAGCTAAGGAGCTTGCCTGCGGCCCCGCAGCGGTAGGTCCAGGGCGGCCTCCGGGACTCTCTTCCACGGAAGTATGGGATGTCACTCAAGGCTTCTAACAGTCCCTGTGTCCCCGTGGTGAGTAGTACGCTGATGTCGGCTGCGATTCCAAGTAACTTCCTTTAAATTTTTTTTTAATTTGTTAAAATTTATTTTTGAGAGGAAGAGAGAGAAGGGGGCGGAGAGAGAGAGGGAGACACAGAATCCAAAGCAGGCTCCAGGCTCCAAGCTGTCAGCTTAGAGCCAGACGTCGGGGCTCCAACTCCCAACCTGTGAGATCATGACCTGAGCCAAAATGGGACACTTAACCAACTGAGCCACCCAGGCGCCCCCACTTCTTTTTTTTTTTAAGTTTATTTATTTTGAAAGACAGAAAGAGAGCACGAGAGGGAAGGGCAGAGGGAGAGGGAGGGAAGGAGAATCCCAGGTCAGCACGAAGCCTGACGCAGGGCTCCAACTCACAAATGGTGGGATCATGACCTGAGCTGAAATCAAGAGCCAGATGCTCAGCCGACCGGGCCCCCCAGGCGCCCCTCCAACTCACCTCTCGCCTCTTCTTCCAGGGAGCCTGTTCCCGAGCTCACGGATGTGTCACGATCACGGGTGTGCCGTGCAGACCCCTGGTCAGAAGTCACCACTGCTTCACCTTGCGGCCGCGCCTCTCCGGGTCCTAGCACGATGAATATGCTAAGATAACACACAAGAATATGTATCATGCAATAAGGTACTAATACATAATAACACGTCCCTCTCTGGGGCCTGCAGGAGAGGCTAGACCTGGCACAAAGGTGGTGTCGTGGCCTCTTGAGTAGATGTTTGCTGAACCTAACTGTTCTAACAGTCTAATTGCTGATAATCCGATACAAACCGACAGTGATCCGACTTTGTCCTGTTAAGACATGAAAATTCTCAGAAAGGGCCTCAAGCCTCCCTACTGGCATGTCCTACCTCCAGTAAAAAGTGATAGGTGACGGCCCTCCCCGTAAATCCTGAGCCTGGTCCACAGCCCGTGGGTTTCTCTGGTGCACATGTCTGTCTCTCTCTCAAATCTCAAGAATCATTATTTTTTATGCGGAACAGAGCTGGCTCCTCACTCCCAAGAGCCCACTGAGAGCACCTCCTACTGGAGCCATGTCCAGAGAGTCCACATGAAGAGCTTGAACATGGCCCTGGCGGAGGATCTATACCATGGAAATTGACAAAGGCTATAAATTACAGCCTTTTTTTTTCCCTCTTGGAGAGCCAATTGTTAAATACTTACCAGTCCACTGCTGCTGCGTCCACAGCTCCGCACCCCACCTGCTCCTCCCAGTGTCTACCCATTCCCTCCATCCTGCTGCCCTTCCTGGCGACCCCGGGCATCAGCCCACCACTGTTACAAAGGATCGAAACATCACCTGGAAAAAAATCCTTTACAACCAAGTTTCCCCCCAGAACAAGGTCGGTTAGTCTGCTGCTTGTAAAAATGTGTTTACAGGGACCCCTGGGGGGCTCAGTGGGTTAAGCACACAACTCTTGATATCGGCTTAGATCATGATCTCATGGTTCATGGGTTCAAGCCCCATGTCAGGCTCTGTGCTGACAGAGCAGAGCCTACTCGGAATTCTCTCTCCATCTCTGTCTCTCTCTGCCCCTCCCCTACTCACGGCTGTCCCCTTCTCTTCAAAACAAATAAGCATTTAAAAATATTTTATAAAAAAATGTGTTTACAAGGGCTCCCGGGTGGCTCAGTTGGTTAAGCGTCCATCTTCCACTTAGGTCAGGACCTCAGTGTTCGTGGGTTCAAGCCCCACATCGGGCTCTCTGCTGTCAGCGTGGAGCCTGCTTGAGATTCTCCTTCTCCCTCTCTCTCTGGGCTCCTCTCCTGCTCTCTCTCTCAAAAAATAAATATTAAAAAAATGTGTTTACAGAATTCCTTTCAGATCTCTTACCCATGTCTTTACTTTAAAAAAAAAAACTATCCAGTTTCCCTCCACTCCCCGTCCCACAGCCCAAAGTGTGATGATCATATTTTTTAATCCCCAGCATGCCCTGGGTCCTGCCAGGGGTCTACATATGGGCTGAGTTTCTTTTAAAAGGGCTAAAGTTTCTCAGCTCTCTGTTCTGTCTTTAAGGATCCGAGTAGGGAGAAGGGCACACACCCAAGCGAGGCTGCCAAGAAAGGGCTGGGCGAAGCCCCCCAGCGAAAAATGTCTTCTTTTGAGGAACACTGATCTACAGAATTAAGTTACCACCCGACTGTGTAAACGGATGGTCTCAGACTGTGGCGAACCTCTAAGACTGAAATCTGAGCTGCCGTTTTGCATGCCCAGATCGTGAGTTTTAGCCAGCCTGCTCAAACAGAAACGCTGGTCTCAGCCCTACCTTTCTGGTCGGTCAGTTTCCACGCCCCGGGGGTCAGTTTCCACGCCCCGGGGCTCCCTGGGTAAGACGCCGCAAGGCTGGGCTTCACCGGCACTCGCCACGGACATTTCTTTATGACCGTTTTAAAAACCAGAGATAAAGCTTTACCCCGAAAAGAAATGTTGTTTAACCCAACTGCCCTCCCCCCCCCCCCCTTCCGACTCTTGTTAGAAATCACTGTTCCATGAGATGGTGTTGGATCTTAAAGCCATGAACTGATCGCTCCTTATTAACTTAGCTGTAACTCAATTATTTTGGAAACAGAATTCAGAGGCTGGCAAAACTTACTAAAAATAGAAAGTCGCTGCACTGGCACAGTTGGTTTTAGGACAATTAATTAAGCAGCAGTAATGTTCCTAATCATCTCTAAAGGAAGCCATTTGCTCATATAGCTGGAAGAAAAGCAAGCAGAGACCTCACCAATAATGTCCTTTCTAAACTCATCATTCGAGGCCATTGAGGGCTGGTTGCTTGTTGAGTTGTGCTGAGTCAGTGCCCGGGGGGGGGGGGGGGGGGGGACCATGGGAGGCGGAAGCCATGTTTGGGCCACCTGGGTATCATCATTGATTGAGTGGGAAGAATGCATGTTCCTTCAGTCATTGTCTCTCTTCATCGGGGAGGAAAATCCCAACACCTACCCGGTGTTCCCTGCGTGTCACTGAGCAAAAGCCCTGTGAGGGAACGCACAAGCGGGTAGACTCTGATTTCAGGAATTAACAAGAGCCTAAATAAACTTGGGACCCAAGAGCACGCACCTCTCAGATGCCAAGTGCTACCATGGTCTGGTTTCAACCATTCACTGCATAGATGGTTCTCATTTATTGGGTGCAATGCAACACACTGTATGCAATCCACCCGTTTTTTATTATTGTGGTAAAGTGTCTGCTGCAGAAAACGTATGTATTAGACCGTTTAAGTGTGGAGCTCATTGGCAGTAAGTCTGTTCATCTTGTTGTGGGACCATCACCATCACCGGTCTCCAGAACTTTTTCATCAGCCCAAACTACACACATCTTCTCTTTAATCCTGTGAGGCGGGCTATTATTATCCCCATTTACAGATGGAGAAACTGAGGCACAGAGTGGTACAAAAACTAGTTCAACATCCCACCGCTCGGGAATGGCTCTGACTGGGTATAAATACACCCATTGTGCATCTGGGGTCCACACGCACCCCCACACCCGGAGGGAAAGGACTTGCCAAAGTCACCAGAATGGTTTGTGGCAGAACCCCCCACCCGCCATCTCTTCCTGTCCCACCCCCCTGCCTCCATGTGGGGGGACAGTTTCTGAGTCAGGGTTCCGATGTCCAGTTGTATCCTTCTTGCAAAAAGCAGCATGTTTTTTTTTTCTTTTTCTGAGAGAGAGTGCACACACCAGCACGTGAGCAGAGGAGGGGCAGAGAGAGGAGGAGAGAGTCCCAGGCAGGAGCCGTGCTGTCAGCGCAGAGCCCGACATGGGCTCAAACTCACCAACCATGAGATCATGACTTGAGCCGAGAACAAGAGTCAGATGCTTAACTCCCTGAGCCCCCCGGGTGCCCCAAGCAGCGTGCATTATGCCTCAAGGGCTCAGCACCCCTTTTCTTCGGTCAGATAGACGTAATTTTGACTTTGTGGACCATCTGGTCTCTGTCACAACTCCTGAAGGCTGCCATTGTAGCAAAAGGAGCCAAAGATGATCCGCAAGCGGCTGGCCACTCTGTGTTCCTATAAAACTCGACGTACGGACACTGAAATTTGAATTTCACAAAATGGTTTCATTGTGATAAGACACACGTAACAGAAATGGGCCAGCTGAACCACTTTGACCATATGGTTCTTTGGCATGAAGCACATTCACCACCAGCATCCCTCTCTGGGGCTTTTTCGTCTTCCCAAACCGAAGTTCCGACAAATCAAACAATAAGTCCCCTTTCCACTCCCCAGCCACCGGCACCCACCATTCTACTTTCTATCTCTATGAATTTGACTAGTCTGGGTCCCTCACATACGCAGAATCGTACACTATTTCATCCTTTTGTGTCTGGCTTATTTCACTGAGCATGACGTGAATGTTACATAGTTTTGGTATGTCACAAAACATTCTTCTTCTTTGGGTTTGTCCAATGATTTAAAAATGTTAAAACCTTCCTTACCTCACCAGCTATATAAAGCTAGATCTGACCCGCAGGCCCTCGTTTGGCAAACTCTCCTCTAAAGAAGGTTTCCACAAATGCCAAGTCTGACACTCGGCTTTGTGTAAATATTTTTTTTAATTTTTTTAATGTTTTATTTATTTTTGAGAGAGAGGGAGACAGTGCGAGCAGGGAAGGGTCAGAGGGGGAGACACAGAATCCGAAGACAGGCTCCAGGTTCTGAGCGGTCAGCACAGAGCCTGACACGGGGCTCAAACCCACGAACCGTGAGATCATGACCTGAGCTGAAGCTGGATGCTCAACTGACTGAGCCACCCAGGCGCCCTTCTGTGCAAATATTAAAACTAAGGCACAGAGAGGCCAAGCAACCTGTCCATGGTAACACAGCTACATAGAGGCCTGACTCAAATGGGAAGCTGAGAACCGACACCCCAGAGTGGGTGGGGAACAAAGAAGCAAAGTTCAGATCCTTGAGTTGTTTTTGCCGAAAGTGGGTCCAGGCTGGGTGACCGGCTGCACAGCGGCCGGCGACCACGCGGCGGTTTCTACCAGCTTCCCATCCTGCAGCCGGATTGGCAACACATTAGACAGTCTACTTGGAAAGAAATGTCAAGTACACACTCATCCTTCTGACTGTCGTTCAAGTCAAACACACCAGGCCAGACGGTGAACAGTCAGCTTTATCGCTCAAACACTCCCCTCCCCGGAACATGCTTTACTTTACCCACGGGGACTTCCCAGATGAAACAGTAACAAGCAAACGCTCCTCTGTCCCTATCTGGTGGCGGACGGGATCCTGGGCTCTCGGCAAATCCACCCTTGCTCTGCCTTTCTTCCCCCCCCCCACCAGCCAGAATGTTCACACGTGGACTTTTCTGTTTTTTCTTTTTTTTTTTAATGTTTATTTATTATTGAGATAGAAACTCCTCTATTGAATAGAGGAGGGGCAGAGAGAGAGGGAGACACAGAATCGGAAGCAGGCTCCAGGCTCTGAGCTGTCAGCACAGAGCCCGACACGGGGCTTGAACCCACGAACCGCGAGATAATGACCTGAGCTGAAGTTGGACGCTTAACCGATTGAGCCACTCAGGCACCCCCCATGTGGGCTTTTCTCTGGGCCACTAATGGGGATGGGACCCCATGAAGAGGACCCGGGGTGTGGGGGGCACGCGCAGGGTGGAAGTCAGCCTTCCCCAGGCCTGCACAGCATTGTTTGAGTTGGGTTGTGAATGCATTTCGACGCCCCACACTTATAGGTCAGTACCGGCAAAAAGGGCGAGCAGAGCTTATGTGCAGGAGAATAAATGACTTGGGTTCATTTCCATTAATTCTCCTGC
The DNA here is from genome assembly GCA_004023785.1 of Mungos mungo. Classification (NCBI taxonomy): domain Eukaryota; kingdom Metazoa; phylum Chordata; class Mammalia; order Carnivora; family Herpestidae; genus Mungos; species Mungos mungo. The sequence continues at coordinate 95,400 of PISW01003174.1, read as the reverse complement.
AAAAGCTGGAAATAGAACCCGCAGGGCAGGAGGAGAAGCATCGCTATCTTCTGTTGTCTTTCTGATGGTCCCGCCCCAGGAGCGGGAATGTCACATCTCAGTGGAGGGTGTTTCTTCCCAGGGACTTGGCTTGACTTCTGCAGTTTGGGGGTAACCCCCCCGTGACACCGTAAGCCAGATCCTTGGAGGACAGTGTCCCTCAGGCCTCCAGCCGAGCAGAACGCAAGCCTTCCTGCTTCCCACCGTCACTGAACTGTTGCATCCCTTTTGGTCCACAGTCCTGGCCAGTCCTGTGAACGCTGATAGGGTAGTGCTGTTGGGGAGCTCCCGCCTGGAGTTCTCTCCTCAGGAAAGCCTGCAGATCAATGTAACTTTGGATGGATTTTTCATACTTGGTAACAAAGAAACCCTGTTTACAGCAACACTCATCTTTGAGACAAAGGTGGATGGCTGGGAAAACCCGGTTTCTTCAGTGATTCTGCTTGATTGTAATTTCCAAATCAGAAGAACTACATGATCAGTGCAGCCAACTTGGGGAAACAGATGCATCACCACCATCATCATCATCAGGAAACGGAGGAGGAGGTTTCTATCTTGACAATGAAATGCGCATACGCCCCCCTAAAGCACTCGTTCTGCAGGAAGGCTCCGGCAAGCCAAGTGCAGCGTTGGGTCCTCAAAGGGATGCAAACCCATGACTCCAGAGGGGTGCAACCAAGGAGGGAGAAAACACCTGTGTGTTAGCTACCCTGACACAAAGCAAAGCATGCTACTGAGCAGGTGCATAATGTGTTTGGGGGGCTGGGAGCAGGGGGAGATTGCCTGAAACGTGGGGTGGGGTGGGAGGTATGTCCAGAAGGTTAAAGCCTGCAGGTGTTTAAGTCTTCAGAGCCCCTTTCTGGCAGCGCTGTGCTGCGCCCACCCCTGGTTTTTGGACCCTGGCCTCGCTGTTCGTCATGACCCGGCTTCCTCAAACCTGTCAGCGGTGGGGCTCTCAGCTGACTCCCCCACATTGTCCATGACTGTAGAGACACCACCTCGTTCCCTCTAGGTGTCCCACAGAGGGAGTCCAGACCTCGGGCCATATCCTCTGGGGACCCAAACCTACACCTCCTATCTGCAGAAATGTGGGCAGGAACCCAGCTGGGAAAAGGCGGCCTGTTCAGGACTGTTGTTGGTGCCTGGTGTCACCCCCACCAGCACTGAGACAGAGCGCGTCTCCCTGATCTTTCCCTCCACACGACCTGGCAAGCAACAGGTGCCCCAGAAGAGAGAAATGGACCACGGCAGGTCACCGACATCCTGGGGAGAGATGTAAGCAAACCGCAGCAGAGCCAGGGTGATCAGTGACCCTGCGCAGAAAGAGCGATGCCGGAGAGCCCGTTTGCCAGGTCACATGCCTGAGCGTGTCCCCTACGCTGGGATTCAATAGAAACGTCTGTATATTACACCATATACACACGCCTCTAATGTTTTTAAGGAAGATTTTGACAAACCAGGTGACAGAAATAAAACTTCTGCACAAAGATCTCATAAAAATTAGGTGTCAAACCAGGAAAAAGATTTATAAACTACACAATAAAGGGTTACTATCCTGTGACATAAAGAGCTATTCCAAACCAAGAAGAAACACATGACTTTTTTTTCATATGGCAAAATTGATGAAGATGCAGTTCTTAAGAAATAGAAATGACTGATAAGAATTTAAAAGATCAACCTTCCCAGTAATCAAAATATTTCACATTAAAGCAACTTTCAGACATAATTTTCTACCTATGAAAAGGTTTAAGAAGCTAACAGCATGCCTTCTTAGCAAGTTGTAGGGACAAAAACACCCATGTACTTCTTGTGGGACTAAAATCTGGTCAGTTTTCCTGGACGGCAGTTTCTGATATCTGTCAAACATTGTTTTTTAAATGTGTTCAGGGGCCTGGGTAGCTCAGTCGGGTGAGTGTCTGATTCGTGGCTTTGGCTCAGATCGTGATCTCGCATGAGCCCCACGCCCGGCTCTGTGCTGAGCATGGGGTCTGCTTAAGATTCTCTCTCTCCCTCTGCCCCTCCCCTGCTCACACACACTCTCTCTCTCTCTCAAAATAAATAAATAAACATTTTTAAAATGAAATAAATACATAAATAAGTAAATTTAGTTTCTGTCCGAGCAACTATACATGGAAAGAAACATGGTGTGTACAAAAGTGTATTTCTACAGCACATTCGCTGCATTATGGATTATAACAGTGAAAGACAGGAAAACATCTAAATAGCCAAAAGTGAATTAACTAAAAATAATGAGCCAAATAATAAAACAGTAGAGTTTAATGATATGGAGAGATGTTTACAGTAAATTAAGTGAAGAAAAGCATATTGCAAAACAGTATGGAATTGTGACGTTCTTGTTTAAAAAAAAAAAAATCCCAACTGGTATTTATACAGAAAAGCATCTGGAAATACACACTCCAAGGTGTTAATGGAAGTTGTTTCTGAATAGGTGGAATCGTGTGATTTCCCCCCTCTAAGTATTTATATTATTTGATTTTTCTGCAATGATCATCTATTTTTGTAAAGAAAAATATACTATTTTAATAATTAAAACATATACATAAACAAGACTAGGAATAATATCTACAGTAAAGAAGAAATATGTTGGAGGTTGTGAAAGCCGAAGGAACCCATTTACATACCAATGCATAAAAATGGAACATTATAGAAGACATTTCAACAAAGGTTGATATATTCCTAAATTAACAAAGACATGGAAAAATATTCAGCATCATTAACAATGCAAGAGCTGCAAAATTAATAAATGAAAGGGAATAACACCCCAATTTCCAATTAATTGTAGCATTTAAGTTTAAAAAAAAACATATCTGTTTTTAATTGAGAATTGTCGCACTTGTGCTTTATAAAAAAGTTTAATCAACATGAAAGGTTCAAAGGCATACCTCAAACCCCACCAGCCGGAAATCACAGCATTAATATTTGGTGAATGTCATTCACAATTTCTGAAAGGATAGACAGAAGGATCAGTAGAAATAATTTCATAGTGTCTATATATATAATAATGTTATTATATAATAGACATGATATATGATATTATAATACTAACATATTAGTAATGCTATATTATATATGATATGCCATGCATCATATATATCAGATGATATAAAATTAATATATTAATAATGCTATATGTTCTATATTATATACAATGTGATATATGATATAATATTAATATTATATATATATATATTATATGTTGTTCTTTTTTTCTCTCTTCAGTTGACTCAGTGCTCAGAATACGTGTTTGGCACACAGGGGCTCCAAATAAATATTTCTTGAATGAATGAGCTGAGTAGTATATCATATCATAATACCATTTTAAAATAAAAAAGAATTTAAATTAATTTTAGTTTTTTTAGAAAGGTATCTTTTTTAGTGTTTATTTTATTTATTTTGAGAGAGTGCACGAGTGGGGGAGAGGCATCAGGACAGAGAAGAATCCCAAGCAGGCTCCACACTCAGCACGGAGCCCGATGTGGGGTTCAGTCCCACGACCCTGGGATCATGACCTGAGCCAGAATCAAGAATTAGACACTCAACTGACTGAGCCACTCAGGTGCCCCAATTCATTTTATTTTAATCTTATGGAAGGTAAGAAAGCTGAAAAAAAATTCTGACCTTCAAATGAATGTTTGCAGTTGGCTGAATTTCCAAAGGAAATATTAGTCCTTGTAGATTCCTCCAATGTTTAAAAAAATAGTGATTATAATTCATGAAGCGATCGGAGTCATGAAGCTTTTTTTCCAAATTTTTATGTTTTAAATTGATTTTTTTATTCTTGAGAGAGAGAGAGAATGCAGACTCGTTTCCTTCCCACCTCCTGGGTTTTGTTGAGTGAATGACCGTCCTAGGTCTTCATGTGGACTCGTGTCTCTGGTTGGTGGGGCTCCTTCCAGAAGAGCATGCAGGTGCTGGAGGTCCTGCATGGGTGTCCGCCCACTGCTCCTTTGCTTGAGTGACAACTTGCATCGGTCTAATATTTTTGGATTTCATGTTCTTTGCTTCAGAACACTCCAGACATTGCTCCTTTGTCTTCTCTTACTGAGTCTGGGAAAGCTAGGCTTTTCCTGCCTGAATGTCTAAGAAGTCTTTGCGTGTCCTCCAAGTTCAATATCTTCACCAGGATACAGCTGAACGTCAGTACTTGCATACCATTTTTTTCCCCTGATGCCTTTTTGATCTAACAGTTTGTACTTTCTTTCTGAGGATTTAGCTCTCTGAGCATATTATCCCTCTCATTTGCTGGGTCCCTAGTTCTGAGAGCTCATGACCAACAGTGTTGGACCATCTTTGACCTCTATGGCTCTCAAGTGCTCCAACCGACTTCAATATTGTCTTCTTCCTGTGCATTTACCATGAACAATTCCAGCAAGTCTTCCTTGTCAATAATTTGATTTTTCAGTGGTGTTTTTCTTATTCCTGACTTCCAATGTATTAACAATGTCATTGATACTGTTTTTTTTTTTAATTTCTCCATGTGTTTCCTTTACTCCAAAATCTTTAATTTCTTTTTTTACATTTTTTAAATGTTTATAAAACATGAAAAGAGAGAGAGACAGAGTGTGAGCAGGGGGAGATGCAGAGAGAGAGGGAGACACAGAATCCACAGCAGGCTCCAGACTGACCTGTCAGCACAGAGCCCGAGCTGGGCTTGAACTCATGAACTGCAAGATCATGACCTGAGCTGAAGTCGGATGCTTAACCAACTGAGCCACCCAGGGGCCCTGCTCTGAAATTTTTAAAAATCTCATTCTATGATTTTATAGCATCTCACTTTTGAGGTCTTGTTTTACTGGATTCATAGTCTTACTACGTGCTTCTATTCAAAATGTTCGGGGCGCCTGGGTGGCTCAGTCGGTTAAGTGTCCGGCTTCAGAGCAGGTCAGCGGTTTGTGGGTTTGAGCCCTGCATCAGGCTCTGTGCTAAAAGCTCAGTGGAGCCTGGAGCTGCTTCAGATTCTGTATCTCCCTCTCTCTCTGACCCTCCCCTGCTTGCACTGTCTCTCTCTGTCTCTCAAAAATAAATAAAAAATATTTTAAAAATTAAAATGTTCACAGGTTGTTCCTGGAATATGTTTTCATCCAGGACCGGCACTTTACCATACCCCCCCCCCACTATGTTCCTATTCTTCCCTGTGTTGCTATCCTACATCTGCAGGATTGCCACACCGCGTCTTCTCTTATTCAAACTGAACACCTGCAGCTATGTATGCACCTAATTTACTCTGAAACACTGGGGGGATTTTCCCTGACCTCCTGTTCACATAACTGAAGGCTAATCATACCACAGACTACACCAGGGTGGGGATTTGACCGACTCTCCATAGGAGTCTAGGGAAACCAGCTGGGGAAGGAGCAGGCCACGGGCTGGGGAGCACAGCCAGCAGCCTTCTCTCAGAAGCCCGGGCTCTGCTCTCTTCGGGGATGTCACTGGATGCCGTTAGTCAAGGGCCAGCCCATCCAGCCAGGTCTGTGTCACACTTCTGCAGCCTTTGGCTTCCTCCGCCCTGGCAAACCTTGGCCGAGTTTAAGCATCCAACTCTTGATTTTGGTTCAGGTCATGATGTCACAGTTCATGGGATGGAGCCCTGCATCGGGCTCTGCGCTGACGGCATGGAGCCTGCTTGGGATCCTCTCTCTCTCTCTCTCTCTCTCTCTTTAACTCTCATATAAATAAATAAAAAGTAAATAAGTAAACCGATTAAAAAACCAAAACAAAAAAGAAGGGGTCCTGGATGCCAAGCAGACAGAAACTATGGTTTTTCATGGACTGAGCACCAGAGGATGACAGCTGTCTGGCACATCACCAGGCCGTTTTCCCCTTAGAAAAACATTCGGCTTCTAGAGGGGCCTGGGTGGCTCAGTCAGTTAAGCATCTGACTCTTGATTTCGGCTCACGTCATAATCTCACGATTCGTGGGCGGGAGCCCCTCATCAGGCTCTGTGCTGACAGCACGGAGCCTGCTTGGGATTCTCTGCCTCCCTCTCTCTCTGCCCCTCCCCTGCTGCCTCTCTCTCTCTGCCCCTCCCCTGCTGCCTCTCTCTCTCTGCCCCTCCCCTGCTGCCTCCCTCTCTCTCAAAAATAAATAAAATAAGCATTTAAATAAGAAAAACACTTGGCTTTTAACAACATGTCTCTCTCACACACACCTGTGACTTCATATTATGTTATGTGGGGGATCAATTTCTCAACAAATCCTAAGCTGTAACAACACTTCATCGTCGGAATAACACAGTCTGGAGCTTAGGCTAAAGAAGCGAGGCAACTTTGATGGGAGGGATACGTTTAAAAACCACTAGCCTTGACTGGATGCGGGGAAATGCGAAACCACAATTCAGCATTAGAGGAGCCTGTCCATGGGTAAGCCGATAATTCTGTAGAGAAAAGAACAAGTCAGAAAAATGTAACAGAAGCAAAAATAGGCGATCAACTGGCTTTGTTGCTCTAAGTGTGGCTCACAGACCAGCCATAACCCGCGTCCATGTCACCTGTGACCTTATTAAAAATACAGAATCCCAGCCCCTCTCCCAGATCTACTGAGTCAGAATCTGCGACTTAACAAGCCTCACAGGTGATCTGTGTACACACGAAGCTTTGAGAAGCACAGATTCAGAGCACAAACCTTCAAGTCCAACTGCCAAGGTTAGCAAGCGGTTGATTTGCGAAAGCTTCAGAGGAGTTCAGCCAAAGAGTAGAGATCAGGATGGCAGGATGAGAAAGATCTCTATTCGCTGACAGAAGGGACCTTGACGGTGCTCACCACGGCCGTGGAGACAGACGAAAGACCAGTGGGGCGCTGGGTCATGGGGTGAACAGGCTGACACCATCTGACCCACCAAACAGTTTTCCCATCATTTAAAATGGAATCACCAGGGGCGCCTGGGCGGCTCAGCCGGTTAAGCATCCGACTTCGGCTCAGGTCATGGTCTCACAGTTTGTGAGTTCAAGGCCCATGTTGGGCTCTGTGCTGACAGCTCGGAGCCTGCAGCCTGCTTCAGATTCTGTGTGTGTGTGTCTCTCTGCCCTTTCCCTACTTATGCTTTGTCCCTCTCTCTTTCTCTCTCTGTCAAAAATAACCATTAAAAAAAAATTAAAGCAAAATGGAATCACCAGACAGCTCACATAAGACAGAGGGAGGAGCATGGCACCCATGAAAAATTCTTTCCAGAGAATGAAACCTGAATGGAACCCACTTTGAAGGAAATTTGGGGGACAGAGGAACATGTTAAATGACACCACTGAGGTATAAACAGCAAAGTCTAGAATATTTCGCCCATGGGGAAAAGTGGGAAACCATTAGCCTCACCCAAGTGCAAGGTCGGGTGGTTGTTCCTTGATTCAGATGCACCAACCGCAAGAGGACATTTTGGGGGTGATCAGGGGAACTGAACATGGACCAGGTGTTAGATGATATGAAGGAATGATGTGGGGAGCAATTGTCATGTTATATAGAAAAGGAAAATTCTTTATCCATTCCATAAACTTCCTAAAGTATCTACAGGGGAAATGATATGGTGTCCAGGATTAAAATGCTCCCAGAAACAACAAATGTAGGGAAGAAGAAAAACAAGGTGGCAGAATGTCGACAATCATTGAGAAAGTAGGTGATGGAAACGTGGAGGTCCATTATGTAATTCTCTCTACTTCTGTGTATGTTTGAAATTTTCCAGCATAAAAAGTTAAAAAAAAAACATGTCTGGCCTCGTATTTTGGTTCCAACGCTCCCTGGCTGCATGGGCAAGTGAAAGTTACTGAGCCTCTCCAGGCCTCACTGTCACCCTCTGTAACATAGGAATAGGACGGCACCTGCACCAGAGGCTTATGGGAGGACCACGAAGGTGATACAGGCAGAACGCGTTAAAAACATCTGGCACGTGGCAAACACCCAATAAACAACCACCACGGATTCAATACTGATGGACTGGCTCACGTTCTGCCCAGAAACAAATCAAGACAGGCATCTTGGAAAGCCCTGAATCAATAAAACCTTGTAAAGACTGAGGCCTCACCTTATGGAAACGTTAGCAAATACAAAGCCGTCAGCTTGTTTGGATTCCGCTGGAAGAGAGTGGGAGCCTGACTCACTACCTGCTCTCGACTGGAAGATCCTAAGCCTGGTCTAAACACGCCAACCCCGCGCAACTGCAGAACTCTCCCTGCACTGAGTCTCCAAGCTCAGAAATCATTGCCTGAAGAACCCACAGCATCCTTCTAGAAGGGCATCCTGTGCTATTTTTCTCTATTGAGATTTCATCGATGTTCTGTTTCAGTTTTGAAGAGTCCACGTGCTAACACCGCACAATCCCGGACGTGCAGCTCTAACTACGGGGTGTCCCAGAGTCACCTGGGGCACTTGGCGAACTGCTTACAGACCCCTCCCTTCTGGTGGCCACATTGTGACTTTAAATGACTACCTCCTCTAAAGAGCCTCAGTTTCTGCATCTGTAAAAGGGGCATAAAAATACCAACCTTGCAGGATCCTTTGAGGATAACTGAGTGAACACCCCTAGAGAGCTCTCACTCCAAGGCAGATTCCTGGGGACAGCTGGTTCTTGCTCAGAGGTGATTCCTCGCACGCCTCAGCCTTTCCCCACCCCCTCTCTTGCTCTAAAAAAACAAAAAAACAAAAAAACAAAAAAACAAACCTTCATATTCCCGACTCTCTGGGCAGCCCCCTGGCCTTGACCTCTTTGCCCTGAATTAGAAGAACAGGAACATTTAAAGACGCTTCACACAGTTCTTTCTCACACTGGCCACCAGCCTCACCGCGCCCCCCACTTTTAAATTTCCAGCTGAGCCTTGGTCACGTCTCTCCCTGCAAGGCGTGTCTGACATCCATGGTACCCGGATGGAGACGCACACTTGTTTCCTTTTCCAAGAACATTCCTATTCCCCTTGAAAGAAAGGGAAAGAACAAAATAAATGCTTTCTGGTTCTCCATACCATTTCCTAGAGGAAACCGTGGCCTCATAAATTTTGAGCAAAATACTAAGTCCCAAGGCCCAGCGGTGGAAGGACAGGGAGCAGAGCGTGGGCGCTGCTGGGCCAGCAGAAAGTGGGGTGCCCGTTCCCTGCATTCTCACAGGATTGGAGCGTGCATTCTCTTCTGCTTTTAGAATATTCCAGATGCTTTGGTGTACTGCATAGCCTCGGCAATGTGAGCACCCCTCTAGTAGACCCCAGAGCACCGGCTGGGGGACCAGGTGGTTCAGGATCCGGCCCAGGTGACCCCAGGAGCGGGAGGGGGCCCTCTCCCTGTCCTTTGTGACATGGTGCAGTCCATGTGACAGTGACGCAACATCTAAAATCACACTAAAAGTGGACATAGACTGAAACTTACCCTTCCCATGCTCAGATTCCCACCCCTCCCGTGTAGCCCTAGAGCCCCCCACCCATCCGCATCCCCATGGGCTGAGCGCCCCTGTAGCCTGGGCAGTGCCCAAGGATGAGAGAGGTGACCTCCGGCTCAAACCAGCAGATGGAATAGCCCACAGGTCTCCTCCAGGTCACCAGCCATTAAGGCGGCCAGGCTCCGGCTCGTCCCATCAGCCGCTGGTCACCACCGTCCAGACGCTTTCTCCTCATGTTATTAAGAAACACCACTTTCATAGCACACCAGCAGCGGAGAAGCCTCATTAGGGATTTTCTAGAAGCTCCTGTGCTGATGGCAGAGTACTGCACACACAGCCCAGACAGGCAGGTAAAGCACACGGTCCCTTGCTGCCCCCGGGGTGCTCCAGGGGACCGGCTACCCAGTGTCACCCGGGAGCTTGTTAGAAATCCAGGCTCTGGGGCGCCTGGGTAGCTCAGTCGGTTAAGTGTCCAGTTTCGGCTCAGGTCATGATCTCACGGTTTGTGGGTTCGAGCCCCACGTCGGGCTCTGTGCTGACAGCTCAGAGTCTGGAGCCTGCTTCGGATTCTGTGTCTCCCTCTTTCTCTGACCCTCCTCTGCTTGCGCTATCTCTCTCTGTCTCTCAAAAATAAATAAAAAACATAAAAAACGAAATCCAGACTCTCAGGCTCCACCCAGGCTGCTGGACCACTTCTACATGTGACCTGGTCGCAGGCGGTTTGCAAGCACAAGAAAGCCCGAGAAACAGTCATTCATGAAGATGGTTGCGTTTCAGCCAAACCATCCGAGGGAGCCATCAGCTCCTGGCTGTATCCTTTGCACGCTGGCTCTACCCTCGAAGCCGTGGGGAAATAGGACGTGGGGGGGGGGAGGGGAGGAAGTGCTGTCTCTGGTTTGGATCTTGTTACACGCAGACTACACACCTACACACGGGTGTGCCGGAGCCCAACTTTCTCCAGGTGCGGGACGGACCAGGATGCCGGGAATGCTGAGGATCCCGACACAGAGCCGCTGGTGGTGATGCTGAGCTCCGCGTTAGACAGGGCCGCGGGTCCCGCCTCAAACTCGCGGGGACACGGGAACCCACCCGGCAGACAAGCCGGCCACATCTTTGCACTGCTCTTTCCAAGGCGCTCCATCATAACTGCAAGCGTGATTATCATAGTGGTCACAGCCACACTTACAGAAAATTTAAAAGCCCAAAAATGTATGTAGTTAAGTCTTGTAATTGCCCATGAGCCCTCGTTCGTGAACCTGTGGTCCCACGGATGGCTTGGGCTGGGAGCTCGGTGATCCGGAACACGGGGAAGGTTTTAATGAGCTTCAGAAGGCTCCACGTGGCAGGTGGAGGGAGAAACAAGCTGAGAACACAAAGCTGGATGCTAAGCCTGGAGCAACCCAGCGCCGGGAATGGACAGACTGGAACTTGGGGTGAAAGACAGGAGGGCCCGGGGACCCACATCTAAGCTGCACAGAGAGGCCCACACAGCCCAGCTGGCGAAGTTCTCCCACAGGTTAGCAGTGAACTTGAGGCAGGGCTCACAGAGCATGGTCTGCTGACTCTCATCCCCACTGGCCTTTCCTTCTGGTTTTATTTGGGTTCGCTGAGCATGCCCAGAACAGGCAAATCCAGAAAGACAGCAGATTAGTGGTTGCAGGGCTGGGGGTGGGTGGGTAGGGAGAGGGCATTGACTGCTAACAGGGAAGGGCTTTCTTCTGGGATGAAGATGTTCTGGAACTCTCCGTAGGTGTGACATAGCGCATCACTGTGAACATAGTGAATGCCACCAAACTGTGCATTTTAAAATAATGATTCCTGGGTAAATTTTACTTCAGTAAAGAAGTGAGAAACTGTAAGGCCCCAGAGGTCATGCATTTAAATCTCAGAGGGGGCCCCCGGTGCCTCAGTCAGGTAAGCTCCGGCTTCGGCTCAGGGCATGATCTCGCGGTTCATGAGTTTGAGCCCTGAGTCAGGCTCTGTGCTGACAGCTCGGAGCTGGAGCCTGCTTCATGGATTCTGTCTCCCTCTCTCTCTGCTCCTCCCCTGCTCACATTCTGTCTCTGTCTCTGTCTCTCTTGCTGTCTCTCTCTACCAAAAATCAATAAACATTAAACCTATGAGGATATTTTTCTCGTTTGGGAGGAAAGGTCTTCCCGGCTTCGGTTTGCAAGACCCTCTCAGATCCCTCCCTAGTCGGCCACAGCCTCAATGCTCACAGGTGCCCCCCACACAGGGAGGGAGGCAGGAGGCCGTGGGCTGGGCTTCTGGGCTCCCTCCCTGTTTGTGTGACCCTGGGGCAAGACATTTAATGTCCTCAAGCCTCAGTTCCCCTCTATAGAATGGCTGCACCCAGGTAATTTCTCCTGTCTCATAGGTGATTGTAACAAACAAATGGACCAGGCGTGTGAAATCCGTCCAGACACCCCGTGCAATCATCAAAGGAGGTTTGCTGTCAGGCAAGGGGACTAGAAGCAGCCTGCTGATTGTAGGCGAAAACCCACACAAAGTAGATTGCAGGGAACCCCGAGAATCCATTCGGTCCAGCCCCCAGCCTCCGGGGGAGAATGGCCATGCTCGGCTACGGGGCTCTGATGCATTGGATTATTCGAGAAGTATTTTGGGGATGCCGATTGTAGGCCAAACCGTAGATGTTGTTGTGAAAAGAGAACAAAAATGGATGAGTGAGATCTCTGCCCATGTGGAAGGTGCCTTCTGATCCCAGGGACAAGCGGTTGGCGTGGGCTGATGGCCCCAACACGCACCGCGCTCTCTCTCTCTCGTGCACGCCTCCATCAGGCGAATGTTCAGGAGTCACCCCTCTGTGCCGATGAAAGAAGACAGGGCCCTGCTGTGGGCAATGCAGGGTGATCGTGAGGCCATACACAGACTCATGTGAACAAGGCGGCCACCCAATCCACCTGCCCATCTCGCAGAAATGCCACTTCTTTGAGACCAGCATTGGCCCTTGGGCTGTGCCATTTAAGTTATAGAAGCCCCGTGACACCAGAAGCCATAGCATTGGTGTGACCAGTTTACCAGACTGCTGGTCAACCCAGAAAGCAGAAAGGTGGTGGTCGGTAAGATGCAGGTATACACTGGGCGCCCGGAAGAGAAGGGAGCACAGAACAGGAGGTCTGGGCCGGAGTATAATGTCCATCCCTGGCCAACCTGGCTCATGGAGCCAGAATGCCTGCTGGGTCGCCAGGAGAGCAGGGTGCTCAGGCTGTGAGGAAGAGGGGGAGACAGAAAGCCAGGGAACATCTTCTAGATCCACAGCCACCAGACCAGAGCCAGGAAGAGCCCCAGTAATGCCAATTGTGACATGAGAGGGACAAGACATTGAGTCACTGACTCCAGTGAAGACATCAGCCCAGATAAGCTCAGATCAACCAGACAGTTCACTAAACAAGAGCTTGGACCCAGAAGCCACCCGCCCAGCAGGGGTAAGTCCGGATGCAGAGAGGGGAGGGGTCAGGGAAGCAGACCAGGGAGGGACTAACCTGCAGACAAGGGGTGCGGGGCACGGGGGTGGGAGCACAGGCCAGAGAGTGGCTAGCCTGGGGGCGCAGGGCTCTTGGGGGAGGGGGGGCAGTGGGGAGCAGCAGACACCTGCTGTACAGGCTGTCCATGAATGATGGATAACGGGGGTGGAAGGGCAGGGGGAGAAGACGGAGGGAGAGAAAGGGAGAGGGAGACGGGAAGGAGGGGGCAGTGGGGAAGGAAGGGGTCGGCACGGAGGCTGGGACTGAGCGCAGAGAAGTGGACATGCCACTCACGGACCCAGGAGCAGCCCGTGCCAGCCCCGCTGCAGCCGGCTTGGCTCTTGGCCTCCCCAGCCTGCCCGGAGCCCATCAATGCGGCCTTTGTGCTCCAGGTACCAGACCAGCCCCTCCTCCACCACCCACGGGGAGCTCAGCTCAAGGCCTCGCATCGTCTGGTACCCCACGCGGCGGGTCACAGGGCAGGGGGACGGCCTCGCTCACTGGCACCAGAAGCTGCAAACAACCAACTCATCACTGCCCCTTTGTGTGGGAACAATGGGGTCCCCAAGAGCTCTGCGGCCAGAAACAGGAAGTCTCAGGACAATGACCTCCCTTCCCCCGTTTCCTCCTCTGCGTGAAGCTGTGGGGATGGAAGCCATCTCAGTGTTGGAGGCGCAGTGGCTCAGTGACCCAGGCGGGCCCAGGTTCCCACCTGTGTATTGTCATCACCTCCGACTCAGTGACCGGCTGGGCCATCATCTTACCCTACGTGTGGCCTCCAGGGCCCCTCACACCTCAGCCTTCCCCCCTGCTCTATTTTCATCCCTGCTGGACACCACAGTCTATACCTACTACTTTGTTGTCTGACTCTCTTTACTGAAACGCAAGCTCACTAGAAACAGAATTTGTCTCATTCAGCACAGAATTCCATGGCACTTAGTAGGTGTTCAATAATAGACGGAATCTACCCCCTTCACTTCCCACAATGCATTTTGCTCTCCCCCACCTCTTAAAGCTCGGAGCTCCGCTCATGCCCTTCCACGGGCCCAGAACACACTTCCGACCCCTCCTTTTCCTGGACGGGTGTCATCTAGTCTCCAGTGTTCAGCTCAAGGGATTCACAGCCTCGGGGTGGGCTCAGTGCCTCCTCCAGGCCAGTGGATTTGCCACATTGTATTGAAATGATCAGCTTGGCCGCCTGTGTGGCTCAGCCAGTTAAGCGTCTGCCTTCAGCTCGGGTCATGATCTCGCGGTTTGTGAGTTCGAGCCCCGCGTTGGGCTCAGCACAGAGCCTGCTTTGGTCCCTCTCTCTCTCTGCCCCTGCCCCACTCACCCTCTCTTTCTCTTTTAAAAATAAACTTAAAAAAAAAAAAGTGATCAGCTTATGTACAACTGTTTCATCCAACATGACTAGAAAGTCCTCGCGGGCAGGAGAAAACAATGTCATCTTTAGTTTCACTAACCTCAAGTTAATATTCAGTATTTCCATCAGTCATGAACACAGGCGCCCACACCACAGCGGTATGAGCGGTATCTGTGACCAAAGCCCACCTGATAAGTGTTGCAGACGTTGTAAAATAGCATTTACCTCCTCATTACCTTGAAATGTAGTTAGTGCCATACTTGTTCCTACAGTCATTATACCCATACTGACTTCCATTAATAAAGAAGCATATGCATTATACCACACATTTTTAATATTTTCATAGTCATTACATTGTATCTCAGTACCCTGGTGTTCTTTGTAATCTTGTGTATTTTATTTAAACCATTATTCCAGGGGCACCTGGGTGGCTCAGTTGGTTAAGCGTCCGACTTTGACTCAGGTCATGATCTCACGGTTCGTGGGTTTGAGCCCCGTGTCAGACTCTGTGCTGACAGCTCAGAGCCTGGAGCCTGCTTCCAATTCTGTGTTTCACTCTCTCTCTCTGCCCCACCCCCACTTATGCTATCTCTCTCTCATAAATAAACTTTAAAAAATTTAAAATATTTAAAAAGTAATAAACAAAACCATTATTCTAAGAAGGTCACTGGATGACCGAGGGGAGCCCGACCTCCTGGAGGTCAGCCACCTCTAGGATTTGGGTCTCCCACGATGAAAAAGAATAGATGAATCTCCCCTAGACCTGTGCTCTATGAGGTGAGACAGAGAGTGGACATGTGCACAGGTGAATACTAATGTCACTTCCATCGTGAGCACCGCTGTAAGAACACAGAGCAGGGTAAGGGGTTCTGACAGAGGAGGAACTGTCTGGATGGTGGGTCAGGAAAGGGTCTCAGGAGGCAGGATGTTTGAACAGAGACCTGGAGGAGAAAACGTGAGCAGCACAAAGAACTGGACGGACGCCATGGCAAATGCAAAGGCCCTGAGGTAGGCCTGAGAGGGGCATGCTGCAGCGTGGCTAGAAGAGGCAGGGTGGGGGGGTGCAGATGGGGATGGCAGCCGGCTGGGCCAGGCCCGCAGCACTCTGGTTCAGGGCTGGGCTTTCATCCCGAGTGTGATGGGGTATGATGGGGGCTACCCAAGGCATGACAGTAAAAACCAGACATTTCCCAATCAAATTTACAGTCGAAAAGATCATTTTGAGGGCGCCTGGATGGCTCAGTCGGTTAAGCGTCCAACTCTTAATTCACGGTTCGTGAGATCAAGTCCAGCAACAGGCTCTGTGCTGACAGCATGGGGCCTGTTTGGGATTCTCTTTCTTTGTCTCTCTCTCTCTCTGTCCCCCTTTCCCCCACTCACACTCTGTCTCTCTCAAAAGAAATAAACATTATTTTTTTAATTAAAAAAAAGATCATTTTGACGCCCGAGGGCGATGGAAACAGAGGCCAGTAAAGAAGCCATTGTATTCGCCCAGCCAAGAAACAATGGAGCCTTGGACCAGCATGGGAGCTGGAGAGAAGATACAAAGTGGTTGGATCTGGAATATATTTTGACAACATAGATGACAGGATTTCTGATGGCCTGGAGGCGGTGCCCCCGGGGGGGGGGGCAGAGCTGAAAGAGAAGGGCCTAGCAGCTCCCGGCTGGGGGGCCTCAGCAGAGCAGGGGGCAGTGCCAGGATGGAGAAGCCAGAGAGAGGAGGTGGTGGGGGCAGCGGGGCCTGGCGCTCTGCTCCCGGCCACATGGGTACCAAGTCCAAGTCCCCAGGACCTGGGCCAATGACATGCCCGTCCTCATCCACCCTACCCATCAGGCAACTCTTCTGTCCTGGCCGAGTCCGTCTGCTTCTGAACACTCCCTGTCTCTCACTCCACTCTCGCCCAAGGACCCCCATCTTCTACTCACACATGGGGTCCAGAGAAAGCCCCCTCTTCCACGCAGACTCCCGGAAGTCCTTCTTCCTCCGCACCCCTGTGCTTCCAGATCCCTCCTTTTGACTCGGCGCGCCCTGCCTGCGGCTGGTCACCTCTCTTCCATCCTCTCTCAGTTCTGTAGGTCCCTTTGGGGTGGGAGAGGTGTCCCCAGGATGCTCAGAAGGGCCCCGCGCGCCGCAGGTGATCCTGGGCGGGTCTCATGCATCTCAGATGCCCTGCGACAAATCAGAGTGTCCTTGGGTCCGCCGGCAGCTGAGCCGTTGGTTTTGAAATCTTTGCTCGGTAGTCTCTGCATGTGAACAGTGAGTGAAAAACAACTAACCGAGTTATTCCATAAAATTTTATTTTTTATTTAAAAAAATTTTTTAATGTTTTATTTTTGAGAGAGAGAGAGAGACAGCATGAGCAGGAGAAGGGCAGAGAGACAGGGAGACACAGAATCCGAAGCAGGCTGTAAACTCTGAGCTGTCAGCACAGAACCTGACACGGGGCTTTAACCCATGAACTGCGAGACCATGACCTGAGCTGAAGTCGGATGCTCAACCGACTGAGCCACCCAGGCACCCCAAAATGCCACATTTTAGAGTGTCTGGGAGGTTCTGAAATTCTTTTAAGGATATTGGCATCTCAAGCAGAAAACCCACCACGGAGTTAGTCCTATCAGTAGGCCAGGTGGCTGCCAAAGCAACACCTAGCTTGTTGGGAATTTCTTTTTTATGGGTTTTTTTTATGTTTCTTATTTATTTTTGAGAGACAGAGAGAGACAGCGTGAGCAGGGGAGGGTCAGAGAGAGAGGGAGACACAGAATCGGAAGCAGGCTCCAGGCTCTGAGCTGTCAGCACAGAGCCCCACATGGGGCTCGAACCCATGAACCGTGATATCATGACCTGAGCCGGATGCTTAACTGACTCAGCCACCCAGGCGCCCCGCTTGTTGGGAATTTCTTAACCAGCTTTCAGATCTTGCTGGCAAAACACGGGCATTTCCTTTTAGAGGCGCGTCTCCGTCTCTACGGTGTCCTCACGTGAAGGCGGGGAGAGATGATTCTCCATGTCTCCAGACTGTCGGTGTCGTCTCTGCCCCGGTGGTCAGGTCCGTGTCTCAGCAGGTGATCACAGGTCCGCAAACACTGCAGGACCCTCTTCCTCCTCAGCAGGGATGCTCCAATTCCCTGCCTGATTAGAACAGCCCTCTGCTGTTCGTAAGAGACAACCCTAAGAGTGGCCACACCTTGGAGCCAACCCGCAAGTTCAAAAGTACAGTCTGTTTCTATCATGAGAGCCCCTCCCTTCCCAAGGGTCCACCAAACAGACAGCCGGCTGTGCACCCGCAGATTCGGCAAGAAAACCGTCCCCCACATTGTGGTGACCCAAGGCAGGCTTTCACCTGGTGATCTCAGTGCATCTTCGACAGAGGGACGGGGTGACTGGATGCCGCACTCATTCAGGGCTCCACCAAAGACCAGAGAGCCTTTGAACACAAGAGCAGCGGGGCAGGTGCAGAAAACTCTGGCTGGTTCTCCTCCTTCGATGTATTCAAACTCTAGTCCAGGAGGTGAGAGACGTTCACCGGCCCTGCCCCCATGTGCCCGGTGGAGGAGGTACAGTCGCCAGCTGCTGGTCCAGCCACGGGGAAGGGCTCCAGGGAGAATTCGGACATGAGAAATGACCCCGGGGACCTGACAGGCGCCATGTTTCTGACTTTAGGCATCGGTTCTGACTGGCTCTTCCAAGTCTCTGCTTCTGGAAAGTGAAATTAGCTCAGGCTTCCGGGAAGACAGAATCAAATTTGTATCCCAGCCCAGGCAGGAAGGCACTTTTTCACCTGGCCACATCCTCCAGCTCTCTGATGCTCAGTTTCCTCCTTTGTAGAAGAAGCATAGTCCTTGCAGGGGTGCTTGCAGAAAAAAAGGAGAGCGAAATGGCTCTGAAGTTCAGAGAAGCATGCTTGGCCCACAGCATCTGCTCAGTAAATAGTGACTGTTGATCTTAGGAGGCAAGACCCAAACGGTAATCGGAAGACAGTCAACACTCTAGGGCAGGGTCTCAATAGGGCAGCCGTGAGCACAAGCCAGCCCACAGGTATCCCTAATGAGGTGCATTTGCTTGGTTTGTTTGTTTGGTTTTTTTTTTTTGCCACTCTTCTGGTGTCACTGCACAGGCCGTGTTCACAGCTGTGAACCGACCTGCCAGCCCCCCCGTTTCTTCACCCCCCCCCAGCCTGCAGTGCGCCCACCAAGCAGAGCGGGGCGGAGGGACGTCCGAATGCCAGGAAGGAGAAAGCCGTGATGAATGTGAAACCGACCAAGGAAAGCTTTGCAGGCCAGATAGATTTTTGCAGCCTATTGATTTTGGAAGCCCGTTTGCAGAACTCATCTAAGGCTCGTCCTGGAGGCCTGTCCACGCGCGGCGCCTGGAAAAATGAAGCGGAACACTTGCTAATTCCTTCTGTGGCTCTGTGACCACCGCACTGCGTGCCAGCCCCCACTCTACTGGCCAGGGGCTCGCGCGTCCCACACCTCTGCTCCTCCAGGCGTCCCGGGGACCGAGCGAGACAGCCAGTTCCCGGGCTGTGTCGCAGGAAACCGTGAGAGCGTGAGCGGCCCAGGGAGGCATCTAGGCCAGTTGCACGGATCCATCCCCTTCTTTCCATCTGCATTCTTCTCTGAACAAAACTGCATTTCAGAACAGTAAGAGGTAAGTGGGACAGTGAGCCTGGTCAATCTTAGGAAAATTGTAGCTTCCAAAATATGCACCAGTCACATTACCCGCGCCATCAGCTCCCGGTTAGAACAGTGACCCTCCTGGCTGGGCACACTGCAGTCACCCCAAATCTAGACCTGTATTCCGCGTTCTTCAATATGGACGAGGCAGATTCAAATTAAAGGCAGTTAGAGTCTTCAGACCCACTGCAGGTTTTACCTGTAGACATGAGGCCAGTTATAACATCTGATTTGCCATCTTTAAAAAAATTTTTTTTAATATTTATTTATTTTTGAGAGAGAGAGAGAGAGGGGAGAGAGAGAGAGACAGAACGTGAGAAGGAGAGGGTCAGAGAGAGAGGGAGACACAGAATCTGAAACAGGCGTCAGGCTCTGAGCACTCAGCACAGAACCCGATGCGGGGCTTGAACTCATAAGCCTTTGAGTCGTGAGATCATGACCTGAGCCTAAGTTGGCCGCTTAAGCAACTGAGCCACCCTGGCACTGCCCGACTCGCGTTTTTTTTTTTTTAATGTTTTTATGTTTATTATTGATACTGAGAGAAAGCACGGGTGGGGGAGGGGCAGAGACAGAGGAAGACACAAAATCTGAAGCAGGCTCCAGGCTCTGAGCTGTCAGCACAGAGCCTGACATGGGGCTCGAACCCACAAACCATGAGATCATGACCTGAGCCAAAGTCGGACGCTTTACCGACTGAGCCCCACCAGGTACCCCCCGATTTGCCTTCTTTACAGAGGCATCTGCTCTAGGTTCTTGTGGGTCTCCAGCTAGTTAACCAGACCTAGGCTTGACTCTCAGCTCTGCCGCCTACTAACTGCTCCATCTCGGGACAACAAAACCTCCACAGGTTTTGCGGGCACCATCTGGGAATGCTACCCGCCCCCCCCGCCCCGTGCAGTTCCTGAGAAATGTACCTCAGTGAAGCTGCGGTACGTCATTACTGAACCATCAGTGAACTCAGGAAAAAGACGCTGTCAATTAGGTCATGACGCAGTGCTTTCTTATCACCTGAGGGGAGGGGGGGCGATCAACCTGCCGTCTATTTCTGTACGGCCCCCGAATTAAGAATGGCTTTTATAGGGGCTCCTGGGGGGCTCAGTCGGCTAAGCGTCCAGCTTAGGCTAAGCGTCCAGCTTCGGCTCAGGTTATGATCTCACCATCTGTGGGTTCGAGCCCCGCATCGGGTTCTGTGCTGAGTGCTCAGAGCCTGAAGCCTGTTTCAGATTCTGTGTCTCCCTCTCTCTCTTCCCCTCCCCCACTCATGCTCCATCTTTCTCTGTCTCAAAAATAAATAAACCCCCAAAAAAAAGAAAGAAAAAAGAATGACTTTGATATTTGTAAATGATTTTCAAAGAATACACAACAAAATAATACTTCATGATGCACAAATTGTACGAAATTCAAATCTCAGTGTCCATGAAGGACTATTGTGGGACGTTTATCCACATAGAGGAACACAGTCGTGCCTTCTCCCTCCATCCATGTCGCCCACGGTGCCACAATGGCAGAGCTGAGTGTTGTGACAGAGATGTTTGGCTCACAGCCTAAAACACTTACTACCTGACCCTTTACAGAAAAGGGTTGTCAATCCCTGGCTTAGAATATTTATTTTATACCTATCAGAAGAACTCTTTTAGATGTATCTAGTTTTTTATTCATACACCATTCTATTGCATTCTTTTTTTAAAAAAATTTTTTTACATTTATTTTTGAGAGACAGAGAGAGACAGAGCACAAGTGGGGGAGGGGCAGAGAGAGAGGGAAACACAGAATCCAAAGACAGGCTCCAGGCTCTGAGCTGTCAGCACAAAGCCCAACGTGGGGCTTGAACCCACAAACTGTGAGATCACGACCTGAGCTGAAGTTGGACACTTAACAGACAGAGCCACCCAGGCGCCCCTCTCTTGCCTTCTTGATGAAATAAGATATATAAGTGAGCCTAATTGGCTACATTATTAAAGTTTCTTCTCATTCAGAGCCCTATTCTCAATTATTTTAAAGGTTTTACTTATTTAAGTAATCTCTACACCCAACATGGGGCTCACACTCACCACCCTGAAATCAAGAGTCACATACTCCACCACTTGAGCTGGCCAGCCACCCTCTCAATGACGTTTTTATTTATTTTTCATTGCTTTTAATGTTTATTTGCTTTTGAGAGAGACAGAGTGATCAGGGGAGGGTCAGAGAGAGAGGGAGACACAGAATCTGAAGCAGGCTCCAGGCTCTGAGCTGTCAGCCCAGAGCCTGAGACAGGGCTCGAACCCACAAACCGCGAGATCATGACCTGAGCTGAAGTCAGCAGCTCAACTGGCTGAACCCCCAGCGCCCCTCTCAATTATCTTTTTAACCGACACTTGTCACCATCCATCTTCTCCACACATCGAGCTCTGTGCCTGGTGCAGACCTAGCGCCTCTCAAATCCTCATTCTGGAAGTCTGTGGCTTCTCTTCAGGGTTCTCCTCATCGCTGGGATTTTCATTGAAGGGGCAGACTCGCAAGGACCGAGGTCCACGTACAGGTACTAAGTCCGCAGCTGGCTCTGTGGCGGACGCGGGGACAGAACCACACTGGTTTTCTTGTGTTAAAAAGGGCGGACGTCGGGGGGATGTGCACATCCGAATGTGTGAAACCCGAGGCCGGCTCGGTGCCCTGATCGAAGGAACCCTCGGTCCACGGAGGTTCCTCTCACCACACCCTCGTCCCCGATCACCGAGAGAAGTGGCCGGGACGCTTTGGCTGCCAGCCACCGTATCCGCCTTCCAGTGATGGAAGAGTTTCCTTGGAAGACGGAGGTGCTAACAGAACTGGAAGAAACGGTGAACATCTTTTCCCAGCTTTTAGGGCAGGGGGCAGGGCTTCAAGAAAGCCCCTGGAGAAATCTTCACGCTGGAGCAGGGCTGGCTGTGGACCCTGGGGGGGCACTGGGACTCGGGGAGGCAGAAAACGCCCAGCCCAGCTGGACGGGAAGCACGCACTCAACATCTGTTTGTTGGGTGCCGACCACCTGCTGGGCACTGGGGGGTGGGGAGGGGCATCGCTCAGGAAGGGTGGTGGGAGAAACAGGCGCAGGAGTAGAGGCCAGTTTCCGGAAGGTCTTAGTGTAAGAAGGAAAAGGCCCCCAGTCTTTATAAACAGGATCCTGTCCAAAGCCCTAGAAGGTTTGTTTGGTTATCCTGGCCCTAGCTTTTCACGAGCCGGGGGTGGCCGGTTTATTGGATGGAGCGTGTGTCATTGACTCTCCAGATTGATCCTATCTTCAGACTCGACTTGGGAGCACCCAAGACACCCCCCCTCCCCCACCCCCGCACCGTGGGCGCTGAGGAAAGGCCAAGGACTGGCTCCCTGGCTCCCTGGCTCCCGGGAAGGAGGGCTCTCCCCGGGCAGGAAGGTGCTGGAACGGGAGGCCGGCGGGCAGCCAGCGGCCTGGTGGTACAGCGCAGCCCGGAATTTCCGTGGGGAGAGCCAAGCGTGGAGGCAGCTCTGGAAGCATCTCTTCCAGCTGCTGGGGCAGCCAGGGGGCACGCGGCGCCAGGGGCAAGGCTGACGGGTGACCCAGGGGAGCGTCAGAATCAACACTTGGCCCCGGGGGGTCTGGCTGCGGGTCAGCAACAACAGCAGGAAGGGGGTTCCAGGGTTGGGGGGAGTGGAAACCCACATCCGCTCGGCCCCCTTCCTGAGAAACAGCACGACCTTGGTACCCCTTCCAGAATCACGGGAGGGGGGGGAGGGGGTGTCGGGAGAGTAGGCACTCACCTCCAGCCGCCCTCTGGGAGAAACGTCTTTTCAGGGGAAGCGGGCTGGGATGCTGTAACTCGCTACACCTGCAGGTCCGAATCGGTTGAGTGACTCCTTCCAAAACTTGTGCCATTGAAACTCTCCGGCTCCCGTGCCCTTCCTCTGAAGGACGCCCGAGTCCAGGTCTTTCCGGGTAAGGCGGAGGGAAGCGAACCCACGCAAGCCGTGAACAACGTGGAGCCTGTCGGGCCTGGAAGCCCCATGGAGTCAGGAATGGGGCGGGGCTGCTTTACGAACCACGCCCTCCAGAAGGTTCATCTCTTTGACCTCATAAAACCTCCTCCCTCCCCAACCAGTTCCTCTTCCTGAACCCCCAACCGTGTTCATTCAATTCAGTTTAGCCCATATTAATTGAGCAACTACTAGGAGGCAGGCACTGTTGGGGCTTTGGGGATACATCAGTGAATGAAATAGACAGACATCGCTGCTTTAACTGAGATTGCGTTCCAGGTGAGGGGAGCTTGGGGGACAATAAAATACATAATCAACATAATATACAGGTAATTTATATAACCTGGCACAGGGATCCTGTGGGCGTTAGCAGAATCGATAGATGGAAAACGTAGAGAGCCATGATTTTTCACACCCGGTGCTCATCAGGCAGCTAACAGCCGCTTATGCTGTCAGAGGAAGCGGAGTGTAAGGGCTGAGAGATCTGACTCCTGACCCCCCCTCTGCAGGACTGGGCGGTGGAGCTCCCGTCTCTGGGCTGCCGTCTCCCCTCTGTGCGAGGGGGAGAGCTGTGGTGCCTGGGCTGGGGGCTGGCGTGGGGATTAAGTGAGATGATCAGGTAAAGCCGTCAGTGTGGTTCAGGCCCCGCTTCCTCGCCCCGGGCTGGTCGGCCGTGGTGGTTAACCCTCTTTCCTCCACACCCCTGCACAGGCTGCTGACGACTGAAACCAGAGCCCTCCTCCAGGACCACTGCCGGGTCACCCAGCAGTCACTGCTTCGTCCGCCCAGGGCGCTATGCCGCTTTGTTTTTAAACTTCTTATTTTGGAATAATTTCAAGCTCACAGTTGAAAGAAAACATGCAGGAATGACAAGGAGACCTCCCTCTACCCCTTAACCAGATTCATCACTGTTTAACATTTTGCCACATGTGTTTTATCACCATCTTTTTTTTTTCTGAATCATTTCTTTTTTTTTAATATTTTTTTATGTTTTTATTTATTTTTGAGAGACAGAGACAGCATGAGCAGGGGAGGGTCAGAGAGAGAGACACACACACACAGAATCCGAAGCAGGCTCCACACTGAGCTGTCAGCACAGAGCCCGACGTGGGGCTTGAACCCACGAACCGTGGGATCATGACCTGAACTGAAGTCGGACGCCTAACTGAGCCACCCAGGCGCCCCTCTGGCTCATTTCATAAAGACCGCAGACATCATGCTCCTTTATCCCTTACACCTCTGTGTGTGATCCCTAAGAACAAGGACATTCTTTCGGGGAGCCTCAGCACATTGGAATTTCCCATTGATAATAATACTTGAATCGGAAGTCCAAATTCCAGTTTTGCCCATTGTCCCAATTACGTCTCTTCCAGCACGTTTTCCTGTAGTCCAGCATCCCACCCGGAATCACACACTGCATTGGGTTGTCACGTGTGCTTGGGGACTTATGATTCACTTCACAGCCATGGAGTCCCGTCCCTAACATTTACAGGACGCAGGCAGGAGCCCTAAAGGAGACACATGAGCCATAGATCTAAACATCTAAAGGCTATTTTTGTTAAAAAAAAAAAAACAAACACATTCATTGAAATGTGTTCTCTCCTCCTACTTTGACAGATATGCCCTCGTAATGAGTGGCACGTCTATTTTCCGATGTAGAATCCCTGGGATCCTTGGGGGTTCTGT
Source organism: Mungos mungo (assembly GCA_004023785.1). Taxonomy (NCBI): domain Eukaryota; kingdom Metazoa; phylum Chordata; class Mammalia; order Carnivora; family Herpestidae; genus Mungos; species Mungos mungo. The sequence continues at coordinate 70,810 of PISW01003174.1, read as the reverse complement.
GCTGGAATCCATGACTTGGGAAGAATGGCCCCCTGTCTCAGGCCTATAGCCTGCCCTCCTCCTCTTGCCATCCAGACTCTGTCCACATCGTTGGGAGCCTTGCACGCGCCTGAGTGGACACCCCATTCTGCACTGCCAAGTTTCATCGGCACCCCATAAATGGCTGCCCTTTGGACCACCGCTCTGCTCAGGGGTATGCACATTAGTGACGTGACAGGCAGGAGGCGTCCTCAGGTCCACGGGGGCCACGAATTCTGGCCTTGGTTACCTTTGGCATTGGCCATCTGTCGCATGACCTGAGAGAGGAGAAGCAGTGTGGGCTCCAGGTGACTATGTCCCTGGGGCCCCACAGACTCCTTGCTCTGTGGAGATGGGTGACGTGTAGGACCCTCAGAGCAGGGTCCTGAAATCGAACAGAGATCCCTCTGTGTAGGTCAGAGGGTGGTGTTGAAAACATGGTCTCCGTGGTCAAGAGCTAGGAGTCTGACAGAGAAGACACACAGATCATCATAATCCTGTGAGGTCAGGGCTCAGGGAGAGGTGGGCCCACGCTGTCACTGCTCCCTCAGGGCCCTTGCTTCCTCTAAGTTGGCAATCCTTTCCTTGCCCCCGTCACCGCGGCAACTCTGTCACCTGTGTAGGCGTCGTTCCCCTTGACTTGCCTTGATGATAAGAACTGGACCTTTTCGCTCTGCGTTTCTTTCTTTCTTAAAATTTTTTAAAAAATGTTATTCATTTTTGTGAGAGAGAGAGAGAGAGAGAGAGACAGAATGTGAATGGGGAAGGAGCAGAGGGAGGCAGAGACACAGGATCTGAAGCGGGCTCCGGGCTCTAAGTTGTCAGCACAGAGCCCGACATGCGACTTGAACTCATGAGCCATGAGATTGTGACCTGAGTGCAAGTTGGACGCTCAACCGACCGAGCCCCGCAGGCGCCCCTGGCTCTGCATTTCTTAGCACTCAGTGCAGTGTGTGTACCAGCATAGGCCTCGAAAACAAGGACTGGATGATTCAACAACGCACAGCTGATAAATAGATGCATAGGTGGGTGGGTAGATGGATGATTAGATGGGTGGCTGGGGGAATGGAGGGATGTTTGGATGGGTGAATGGGTAGTGGACGGACAGGTGTATGATTGGAAGGGTGTGTGTATTTATGGCTAGAAGGATGGATAGACGGGTGGACAGATGTTTAGAGTGGTGGACGATGGATGAATGGTCAATTTCTGATCTTTCCTTAATGGCAGATCAAGGGAAGGGCAGTGACAAGAATCGCCAGTCCTAGAAGGGGTCCGGAGGTGGTTATGTGACTGGCCAAAGTCACCAGAGGGTGTCAGCAGCAGAGCTGGAAAGAGAACCTGATGTTCTTGGCTTTCGGAATCACCACTTCCTCCACGGAATGGAGCGGCTTCCAACCTATAAGCATCTTAAAGACTGACTCTTCCCACTAGACCTATACAGAATCTCCTGGTTGCCTTCCCTGGCCTCTGTGTCTATGACCAGCCTCTCCTTTTGTTCAGCCCCAGTGCCCACCTCCTCCGGGGAGCCTCCCTGATCACTCCTCCCTTTCCATCACCCACAGTTGGGTCTGTAGTGTTGCCTTTCTGAACTTCCACTCAGCATAGAGGACCTGCCACGCCCCTCTGTCTACCCGCACAGCACATCTCATTTCCTCAACCAGATGTGGCTGTGTTCTGTCCCTGTCACACCCCCTCCTGAGCCCAGCGGGTGCTGCACTGTTGCTTCCCCGTTGGTCTTTGATGTCGGAGGTGCAGGACCCGTTGGGTTGAAGCACTCTATACCGCCATAAAATTGGGTCACCGACAATTAATCTCTCCAAGTTTCCATGTGAAATCTCCTGCTACATGCCTAAGAATTTTTAAGATTCTTTTAAAAACATATATTTCTCATTAGCCATTCCTGCCGCCTCAGCTTTCAGCAGAAACCTAGAGCATAAAAGCCAATTTACCACATGCTCCCAAACGATTCACAGATTTGAAACAGCAACAAAGACTCAGACTGGCCACATGCAGGAAAAAAAGGAAAGACGACAAAGAAGATTAATTGCTTTTGGAAATAACAGATAACCACGGAGAGCGCCAGGATAGTATGTGCCAGTGGGAAGGCGTTTTCAGAAACACCATCTCCGTGTGGCGGAGGGCTGGGCTCGAGCTCCCACTGCGACATCAAAGGGCCAAGTGCTGTGGCTGGTCAGCCGGGGCAAGGCCCGGTGACAGTCCTGCTCCTGCTGGCTCTGCACATTTTGGTACCAGACTGTTTCCTCCAGGGGTTGCCCCTGGAGAGGTTGGCAAATGGCCAGGTGATTGTCACCTGGAGACTTGTTCAGCTTTGGGGGCTTCTTAAGGGCTGGGGAGGGCCCTGAGGCCAGGGGTGGGGGAGGGGGACAGCAGTCAGTGGCCGCAGCATCTGACCCCAGGAGAGAGAGCAAGAGAAAGAGAAGGGGAGCGAGTGGGAGAGAACTCAGTCCGCACTCTCTCCTGGACCTCTTCCAGACCCCCAGGTGCCCCCAGCTCCCCCCCTTCCCTCCCACAGGCACCAGCAGCCAGGGGACAGGAAGCAGCAGCAGGACCACAGCTGGGTGCTGGGAAGCTGGCGCACGGGAAGCTGAGGATGGGAGGAAATTTGTTTTGGATGTGGGACCCAGATGGTGGGGGTGCCGGGGGGAGGGGGGAGGGCAAGATAAGAAGACGCAGTGATTTAACCAGAAAGTGGGGGTGGGTTACTCAGGGCCAGGAGTGTTTGATCCCTCCCATCGCAGCTGCAGAGGCCACCTTTCCTTCTGCCAGCTCGGCACAGCAACATCATGATTCACTCGGCCTGTAGTCTATGACCACCTATCCAATATGGCCGCCGCCAGCCACACGTGGCTGTTGAACACGTGACATGTGGCTCATCCCAATTGGGGTGTACCAGAAGCGTAAAATACACTCCTGATTTCAAAGAGCTAGTATGAAACAGAAATGTACAGTATCCCATTAATGATTTTTGTATGTATTACATATGGAAACAATACTATTTGCATACATGCTTTAAATAAAAGAAACAAACGTTGATTTTGCTATTTTGGGGTGGCTCAGTGCCAAGGGGCAGAGAGTGAGGGAGAGAGCATTCTGACGTGGGGCTCGAACTCACGAACCATGAGATCATGACCTGATCCTAAACTAAGAGTCGGACTCTCGGTTTGGGCTCAGGTCATGACGCCAGGGCTGTGGGATTAGCCCCACACCAGGCTCCATGCTGAATGCTGAGCGTCGAGTCTGCTTAAGATTCTCCTTCAAGCCGTTTGCCTCTCTCCCTTGCTGTGTGCTCTCTCTCTCTAATTAAAAACAGAAATTCACTGTTTTTCTTTTTTCTTGAATGTGGTGACTAAAAAATTGGAAATTACATTTGTGGCTCATATTCATGGCTCGTACATTGTATTTGCACTGATCAGTGCTGCTGGTCTGTAGCCTTCTTTTTAACTAACTCCACCTCCAAGCTCCAATAATTCCATCAAATTCAATAAATACTTGAGGTGCAGGATACCCCCCAGGGTATAAAGATGTTCTCAAGGCATTGCTGCATATTAGAATCACTTGCTGAGCTCTTAAAACTGCCCCACTTGACTGTACGCAGACTAATGATGTCAGAATCTCTAGGCATGCGACCTCAGTGTTCTTTTAAACCCCTCCACAGGGTTCCACCATTCAGTCAGATTGAGAACCAGGGCCTTAACGTATGGGGCTCAATATTAAGTGAAACAGAGGGACCTGAAATACTGCTGAGTGATGCTGTTTGGGATAATCAGTCAATGTGGGGGATGTCAGAGCCATGGGGGACAGGAGAGGAAGGTGCGGCTCCAGTGGGGAATCAGGGTGACCAGGGATTTGGATAAGGCCTTGAGTTGGGGGTGTCCATGTTGAAGTGGCCTGAGGGTGTGGGCGAGTTGCCAGGCAGAGAGCTTGCCAAGGACAAATCCCCACCTTCCCAGGCTAGGAAGGTGGCTGGGAAGCCACAGAGTGTCTGGGTCATCCAGCGCTCCGGGAGGAGGTGACTCTCCTGGAGAGATCGAAGTTGGAAAGATAGTGGGGCCAGAACCCACGGGCCATTGAAACCCAGGAATTCAGGGCTGAGGAAGCCTAGAATGGCTCAGTGAAGGAGTTGGGCACTCAGATGGCAATTTGGAGGGTGACGGATTTGGTGGGGGGGAGAAGGGAAGAGCAACAAGAGAGGCAGAGCCACGTGGCTTGGCTCTCCAACTAAAGGTCACCCCTCAAGGGTGGCCATCCCCTAGCCCAGTTCTGAGTAGGCTCTCAGGAAGTGTTGGTTGAATAAACCAAATGGTCAGAGTTTCAAAGAGACTGCCAGTCGTCGGCTGAAGAGTATGACCTTCAGTTTGCCCACAGCTTCCGGTTTTTCCCCCCAGAAGCAGTCCTTCAAGGCACTGGTGTTTGCACACAGTGATCTGCGGGGACCAGCTAAGGGCCCGTGGCGGTTGTCATGAGCAGGCCTCACATTGGCACCTGCGCCCTCCAGGCTGCGGTCCCCACTTGCCTCTGGAGGCACCCTGGAGACATCCTGCTGGAGCACAAGTACTTCCAATGTCAAGACTTTTTGTCCCCACGGGCCGCAAACCTGGGCCAGTGTACCCCACCCTCTCCCTCCATTTGGGAATGTGTGTGTCCTTGCTTACTGACTCGCAACATCTCATCCAGCCCGAAATTAGCCCATTCACTCATGCACAGCTTTGTTTTTAAGTTTATTTATTTTGAGAGAGAGAGAGAGAGAGAGAGAGAGAGAGAGAGAGAGAGCAAGCGAGCGAGCAGGGGGAGGGGCAGAAGTGAGGGAGAGAGCATCCTGACGGGGGCTGGAACTCCCAGACCATGAGATCATGACCTGAGCCTAAACTAAGAGTCAGACACTTAACCGACTGAGCCACACAGGTGCCCCAACCCATGAACAACTTCTAAGGCAATAAAAGCATGAACCGCTGCTTCAAGTTGTTGAAGCATTTAGAATCGCGTCTTTGAATCACGTCTTCTGGGAAAGACGTCAGTGGGTGTCTAAATGCTGTAGTCTGTCCACCTCAGGGCAAGGAACGCCCTTCACAAAATATTCAGTGGGCTGCTCCGTGTTCCGCAGGCTGACAGCTCTGGCCCAGCCCCAATAAGTAAATAGCAAATATCAGGCTCAAGGTGATCTTTAATGAAAGCTGGTTCTTGTGACCCATGGAATGGGTCCAAAGAAATATCTATTCATTGTGACTCTTTTGCTCAAACAGCCCCTCCCCTTTGCAGCAGGCTTTCCGCCAAGGAAGCACTGATCATTCTTGAATGGCAGAATTCCCCTGGGAACACCTGGTCTTCTTTCAGAAGGATGCTGTCTTTCCCTCTGAAGCTGGCTCCGCTGCCGAGCTGACTGTAATCTGCCTCCCTGGGCCTCCAGTGCCCGAGCAGAGAGCAGCTCAGGGAATTAAGTCCCGGGCACGTTCATAGGACGAGGACAGAAGAATAGACCCTTTGCCGAGGAGGCTAAGAACACCGTCCTCTCTGGTCTCAGAAGTCAGGCCCTGGGCTTTCCTTTCTGCTGCTCTATTCCATTAATGAATCAGTTGCCGCAGCAGAGAATGCTCAGGGCTGCAGGAGGAATTGAACTTTAACCCACCAAACCGGGAATGAGAGTAAAGGACGCAGTGCGGGAGATGGAGACGGTCAGCTAGGACAAAGACAGGGCGACCTCCGTCAGTTTGTCCGTGTTCCACCCACGCCAGGAGCCTGGAGGTGGGAGGACCCAGCCAGGTTGGCCCAGAGCCTGAGACCATCTGGGAAATGACCAAATGCATGGGTTTGTACGGCACTTGTCCCGGGGAAGGAATTGAAATGCGGACAGAATACAATTGACTGCATCTTCCTTGAAGAGATTTATACCTGTGTCTAATTCTCACTCTTACTTTACAGATCAGCAGGCAGCTCAGAGAGTTTTAAATGGTTAACTGAATCCACACAGTACAAACAGGACCCAGGCCATCCAAATATGCACTTGTTTGCAAGTGGTGCAAAATTGTTCCTTCCGTTGCAACTTGCTCACGGAGTCTTTCCTGCTGGATCCGTTCAGCTGATGTCTATGGATCATGCTGTCTATCGATCATGCTCACTGCTGCAGGAGAGTGTCCGGCAGACAGTTTTTCGATAGACATTTTTGATAAAAATGATAGAGAAGACAGAGTCATTATTCCTAAGGGACCTGCATACCAGTGAGGAGGGGGCTACAAACAAATCTTGGCAGTGTAGTGCGGAAGGTGCTGGAGTGTGTGGCGGCGGCGTGGCCTCCAAGGGAAGACAGCACAGGCTGTCCAGGAGAGAGGGCGGGATGCGGGTGTTGAAGGTGAGTTTGCTGAGTTTGCCCAGATGACAAGGGGGAAGGGCATTCTGCGCAAGGAAAGCCCACCAGGTTCATTTAAGGAAAAGCAGCAGATTCCTGCCTGTGAGTATAGTGCCACCGTCACCGTCCCAGGAACCTAGCAGGTGGACGAGCACTGTGGTGCAGCTCAGCACCAGACCTGTGAACGGTCAGTGTGGCTCTGGAGCTGATGAGGCCAGTTACACACCCGGTGACTGACCCCAGGGAAAAATAATGAACACTGCCTTTCTGAAGAACAGCCCTGATCCCAGCCGGCTTCAGTCTGTAGACTTGACTGGCTCCCTGCTGCCCCAGAAAATCCCCCCACATGCCGTGTGAGGCCCTATTAACTCGGCCCATGCCGCCCTTCTGCCCTCACCTCCAGCCCCCTGCCCAGTCCTCTCTGACTTGGCCATGCGGCTGGGTTGTACATACTAACTCTGGCTGGTTACCCCACCTGGACAACTGTCCCTGCTTCGGGTCCACTCAGCTAGTCATTCTTCGAGGCCCAAGCGAATCTACTCTCTGGAGCTTTCTTCAATGCTCTACATCAGTGGTTCTCCTGTCCAACTGTGTAGTAGGTCACCAGACCTGGCCCCAGACCATTGAATCAGACTCTCTGGGCGGGGCCTGGGTCTCACAGTTCTGGAGGCTAGAAATCCAAGACCAAGGTGTGGGTTGGATCGGTTCCTTCTGAGGCCTTGCTTCTTGGCGTGTAGATGGCATCTTCTCCCCACGCCTTCATGTTGTCTTCCCTCTGTGCCAAGCTCTTGGTCCAAATATCCCCCTGATAAGGACACTGGTTATATTGGACTAGGACACACCCTAACGACCTTGTTTTAACTCGATTACCTTTCTAAAGGCCCTATCTCCAAGTCAGATCATATTCTGAGCTGCTGGGAGGTAGAGTAGATGGCATATGAATTTAATGGATTGAATGATGGAACACAGCTCGGCCCCAGCAGGGATTGTAGTCACTCCTCAGGTGCGGCTAGCTGGCAGCCCGGCTCAGGACCTTGATCTAAGCTGACGGGGTGGCCAGCACCTGCCATGCTCCTGATAACACGCTGGGGTGTCAGGAATTCTGTGCCCCTTTGAGGAACAGAATTCTGAGCAGTGTCATTTAAACAAATCAAGAGTTCCTTTTTCCTGTGTTAAAGAAGCACAGAAGGGACGCTTGGGTGGTTCAGTCTGTTAAGTGTCTGACTCTTGACTTTGGCTCAGATCACGGTCTCACTGTTCGTGAGTTCGAGCCCCGAGTCAGGCTCTGTGTGAGGCTGACAGTGTAGAGCCTGCTTGGGATTCTCTCTCTCCCTCCCTCTCTCTCTGCCCTTCCCCTGCTGGTGGGTGCCACCTCTCTTTCTCTCTTAAAATAAATAATCTTTAAAAACATTTTTTAAAAGTTTATTTAGGAGAGAGAAAGAGACAGCACGAGTGGAGGAGGGGCAGAAAGGGAGACAAAGAATCTGAAGCAGGCTCCAGGTTCTGAGCTGTCAGCACAGAGCCTGATGTGGGGCTCGAACCCACAAACTATGAGATCATGACCTGAGCCGAAGTCAGACGCTTAACTGACTGAGCCACCAGGTGCCCCAATAAATAAATAATTTTTTAAAAATGCAGCACGGACACAGGAGTCCTGGCAGAGGGCCGTTCAACTTTCAGACCCCTCCCAAGGCTTAGCCATTTTACTTTGTATTTTGTATTCTTTTTCTCAAAAAAAGGCCCCCACACTCGAAGAGGCCTCACAAAAGCCTCACAAAAGCCAGATCTGTCCCACAGAACCACTCCAGGGTGGGGAGGGCTGCCTCACTGAGTCCCCAGGGACCTTGGCTCCTTCCAGTCCATCTTTGACCACCTCTAGTATGTGACTTTGATCCTTAGGGTCACACATGATTCTGTTCCCATTCAAGCTTCTGGTTACATCTTACTGGTCAGAACTGGGATGCCTGGTCCTCCAGCGGCAAGGGAGCTGGGACCCTGGCTCTCAGGCTGGGCTCCTTGCCTCCCAGAACAAGACGACAGACATGCAGCACTGTCCACCGTGGCTCAGCACACCTGTGGTGGCGCACTGGTCCCGTGTCTGTTTCCTGCTTAGATCGGCTCATTCCCTCAGCCATGTGGCCAGAGGAGGTGGTGGCCTGTAGCTGGGACGCGAAGCACAGAGAACACGGCAACCTCGGAGGCAAAAGTAAGTGCATCCAAGGGGGAGGGAACAGCATGAGCAAAGGCACGGGCGTGGAAAAGAACGGGTCTGGGGGTAGCAGGTAAAGGGTTCGTGATGGTTCCAGTACAGGGTGGTGAGACGGAAGGTGCGGACCAAGCAGCAAGGCCCTGGGGCTTCTGTGACCCTGACTCGCCAGCAGTGGAAATGGCACCTGGGGGTTTCCAGAGCCCTCTCCACCGAAGGACTACCTTTAGCTGCATGACCAAACCCGACAACTTGTTCACTCTTTCAGCTTTTCACTGTAAATCCTGGATGGGAAACAACCCTGGCCTCATTTTCTTTTAAAAATTTTTAATGTTTATTTATTTTTGAGGGACAGAGACAGAGCGTGAGTGGGGGAGGGGCAGAGAGAGAGGGAGACACAGAATCCAGAGCAGGTTCCAGGCTCTGAGCTGTCGGCACAGAGCCCGACGCGGGGCTCGAACCCATGAACTGTGAGATCATGACCTGAGCCGAAGTCGGATGCTCAACCAACTGAGCCACTCAGGGGCCCCTAAATTTTCTATAAAATTCCTCCATGACACGCCTGGATGGCTCAGTCAGTTAAGCGTTTGACTCTTGATTTCGGCTCACGTCATGATCTCACAATTCATGAGTTCAAGCCCTGCACCGGGCTCTGCACTGACAGTGAGGAGCCTCCTTGGGATTCTCTCTCTCCCTCTCTCTCTGCCTTTCCCTACTTATGCTCTCTCTCGCGCACGCGCTCTCTCTCTCTCTCTCTCTCTCTCTCTCTCTCTCTCAAACTAAATAAACTTTAAAAAATGAATAAATAAAATTCCTCCTGAAGATGCTTGTTTGGGAGAGAGGACATATTCCAGGCAAATCATCTCTCTATTGCATTTATTACCCTCCCCCTTCCCTCTCCCTCCACACACACACTTTGGACAAGCTCAAGGGCAAGGGTGCCTTTACCGGCCCAGGCATGCCGAGCGCCCAGTCTTGCTGCTGTCCCGGAGCTGAGGCGGCAGAGGTCATTGGTAACCGAAGCTGTGGTAAGACAGACAGAGGCCGCAGCAAGCAGGGGCAGGCCTGTTTCGGTGGGACACAGACTCCTGGGGCCACTTCGCCATCCCAGCTCAGGGCCGGGACAGAGCAAGGCGCGTGCTCAGCCGGGCAGCGTGAGGAGGGGGCGAGAAGAGAGCTCCTGACACTCTCCCTGTGGCTGATGCCAGCCCGGGGGGGCAGGGGGGGCAGGACATGCCTCCTCTCTGGAAGGGAGACAAGCGGCATCAGAAACTGACAGATCCGAGGCCCACCCCTGAGGCCACCTGTCCTCAGGCTCCCGGCGTGCCAGGAGCCCCTGGGGGAGACCGCGCCTCGTCCTGGGACATCCTGGGACGTGCCCTGGACCGGGCGTCGCCTCGAAGACTCACGTCACTCGGGCGGGACTGGAAAGTCTCCCAGGACACAGCCAAAGGCAGGGCAGGTGCAGGTGCTGTCTCCCTCCTCCCTGAGCACTGCGGGGAGTTGGATTCCTCCCAGGAGGAGCCGGGGGGCTTCCCTTCCCCCAGCTGGCTGCCCGGAGAGGCTGGGCATTCGTGTGCTGCTTCGGAAGGACACCGGGGCATGGGAGGGGCTGAAGGGGAAAACAAGTCCCCTTTGTAGGTGTTTCTTTGACTTTTACGGGACAGCCGAGCTCCTAGGCTGTTCCTGCCAAAACAGGTCCAAGGGCGTGGAGGCAGATCTGAGCCCCGAGCCAAGCGGCTTCTCACCATCCTTAATGCCACAGTTTTTTCGGTCACTGAGTGAGGTAAAAGTGCCCCTTTGATGAACACCACTGGCAAGGGTGACTGTGACCATGGAGAAGTCAGCAAGGTCTTCTTGGCTGAGTTCCTCAAAATGCCCATATTCCAAGGCTACTCATTTTTGTAATGTTTTATTTATTTTTTGAGAGTGAGTGAGTGGAGGAGGGGCATAGAGAGGGGGGACCGAGGATCCGAAGCGGGCTCAATGTTGACAGGCTGACAGTAGCTAGCTTGACACGGGGCTTGAACCCACGAACTGCAAGATCATGACCAGAGCCGAAGTCAGATGCTCAACTGACTGAGCCCCCAAGGACCCCCCCAAGGTCACTCTTATGCCCACCAGCTTGAGAAGCACTTGCCCACCCCTGAGGGGGGAAGTACAGCATAAAAGCTACAACCTGGGTTCAAACCCTGACCACTGTTGTGTGGCCCCACACTACTTGCTTGACGCCTCTGTGCCTCGGTTTTCTCATCTGTAAAACAGGCACGACACTACTAAACTGACTGTGTGGATGGAAGGAAATAGGGCATCTGATGTGCTTAGCATACTTCCTGGCACATGGTAGAGCCTCTAAGAAGAAAATTGGGGGCTCCTGGGGGGCTCAGTCGGTTAAGCATCTGACTTCTGCTCAGGTCATGATCTCGCCATTTGTGGGTTTGAGCCCCGTGTTGGGCTCTGTGCTGACAGCTCAGAGCCTGGAGCCTGCTTCAGATTCTGTGTCTCCCTCTCTCTGCCCCTCGCCCACGCATTCTCTCGCTCTCTTCCTCTCTCTCTCTCTCAAAAATAAACAAACATTATAAAAATTTTTTTAAAGAAAGAAATTGGCTACTTCTGTTGATGGTATATTAGAACATTTAAGAGATGCCTAAGCTAATGGAAATAGTTTTCTTCCTTGGAACGCAACGCAGACTGCCAACTTCCTAGTCCTGCCAGGGGTCATGTCCCTCTCTGTTCCTCTGAGTGCTATCTTTCAACTCAGAGGGGACTCTGCCAAACCTCCCACAAGCCATCACTGATGCATGCCTTGAGCAGCAAGATTTTGGTGTTAAGGAATGTGAATGGGCTTAAGGCAGTTTCCTTACCATGGAGACCCAAGGAGCCGAGGGCAAAGACCTGCCCAGGGAGGGCAGAGAAAACCACGTACAAATGACTTTACTTAAATATAAGGAGATGGTCAACCTTCGTCATGAAAAAAATACACGGCACAATTTAAATCCCATTAGACAACCATACTCCACCTTCCAGAAGAACAAGACTCAAAAAGACGGCAAACAACCCACATGTCCATTTTTAGGAGGCTGGTTGGGTCCATTATGGGTCATACAGACCATGAAGAAGAATGACAGAAACACTATCTGAGGTAATTTGCTTAAATCGAGCACCAGACAGTGAGTGTGAAGTGCTACCGTGCAGGTAAAAAGAAGTCGGAGCATTTGCATGTGTGATTGAGACTGTGTAGACCATCTCTGGAATGTTCCCACCACCGCAAGGGGAAGTGGTGGGGACGGGAACCAGGTCCAGCAGGGTCTGCTCTCTCTTTGTTACCTCTTGACTTTCTGCTTTGAAAACTTTTATCCTATTTTTTGCCTGGCTGGAGAAGAGTAACTTTAATATTTTAACCTACAGCAGCAGGGGGAAAGCAGGGCTAAATTTCAAAATAAGAAATTCTGAGTCTTTTCACAAAATAAACATGACACAAAGCCGATGAATGTGCATCAAAAATCAAAGCCCGTGCCAAAACTCCGCTTGCTTAATATAATGCCTGGCGGTGGGGCTTTGCAGAAGCCATTCGCCTTGGGACCAGATGGAAGTTTCTAGTGAAACTTTTGCCCAGTCATTGGGAAGCCAACTTTCTAACGCAACTCGGGCTGGAATGTGCCACAGAATCTTGCGAATTTTCTAAGCCCAAGCAGGATGTAACCTCGGGCACTCAGGAAGGACAACCATCAAACCGTAGCTCATCCTGGGGAAGACCCGGGCCCCTCACACACACCAGAAGGCTGCTTTGTGTCGCCGTGAACACAGAGGGTAGCTCTTGCTTTGATCAGAGCTGACAGAGAAAACCGTGTCCCATTCCCTTGGGTCCCTTGGTCCCTCTCCTCCCCCGAGTCTCCGTGGCCAGCAGAGCTGGACATTCACTCAGCAGGGCCCCAGGAGCGCCCAGGGTGAGCTCCAGACCAGGGTCGGGCTGCGGCTCCCTGGCCCCATGCTGGGGTCACTTCCCTCCATGGAGGTCCCAAGAGGGCGTGTCTTAGCTCAGACTGCTGTAACAAAATTCCACCGAGTCGGGGGCTTGAACCCACACATCCATTGATCACTTCTGGAGGCTGGAGGTCTGAGAGCAAGGTGCTGGAGAGTTCAGGTCCTGGGGAGAGCAGATTCAGTGTCTGGCTTCAAAAGGCCCCCGTCTCGCTGTGTCCTCACATTGGGATTAGAAAGAAAGCTCTTGTGTCCTTTCCTCTTTTTATAAGGACACAAATTCCCTCACGACCTCATCTAAACCTTAACCCCCTCCCAAAGGCTCCATCTCCAAATCCATCACACTGGGGGCTAGGCCTTCGACATACGCCATTTAGGGGGCCGCAAACATCAAGTCCATAACAGTGGCACCCCAAGGCCCACAAAGGCTGGAGAGACAAGTTCAAGGCTGATGCACCCCCACAGCACAGTTTGCCTTCAGTGCATGAGGATTTGGGTTTATCAGGTGATATTATGAACCTAGGAAAAAAGACCCAGGGACCCAGGCCCCTTAAACAATGGCATTTGTAAGAGACTCTTTCTATTCTGAAATAATTATAGACACACAGGAAGTGGCAAAAAATAGCGCAGAGAGGGCCTTCACCCCACGTCCCCCCTTGATAACATCTTGTCACTGAAGTACAACATCAAAACCAGGAAGCCGATGTTGGGACAATTCACAGCCCTCATTCAGATGGAAAACAATGGAATTTCAGTCACCTCTCAAAATGGCTCGAAACAATGTTTGTATGACCAACAACTTCCGCACTGCTCTTAAAATGACAGGGTGGGCACACTGGCGGTAAGGGTGCTGTGGGTGATCAGGGACTCTGGGTGCCTCTCTGCCACGGATTCCTGACAAGAGACTTCAAGGCAGGTGGAAAAAGACACCGACCCCTCCCTCCTTCCAGAAGTTTCTTCAGAAGTCAAGGAGAGTGGGCCGACGAGGGAGATGAGGAGAAACAGCAGAGGCTGGTGGCGAGCCTTCCTAATCTTGCCTTGCTGTTTAGTGCCCTGTCCTGGGCTTTCTAGAAACGTAAGGGATCCGAGGACATGGTGCCGAGGCTCCCCATGAATGGCAGGTCATCTAGTCTCTGGCCCTGCCCTCCTTAGGACATGTCCTTGACGTCCATGCCATTGCCTTTAGAGCGGCCCGTGCCTCAGTTTTCTTATCTGTGAAATGAATGTGATAACAGGACTTACTTCGTGGGACCGTTAGGAGGATTCCACGAGGTGATATTTGTAAAGAGTGTGGAACAGAGTGGGCACATAGTAAATCGATACAGGTGTCTGATGAGCTGATAATAAAAATTAAAATAAAATAGGGGCTCCTGGGTGGCTCCCTTGAACATCCAACTCTTGATTTCAGCCCAGGTCATGATCTCATGGTCCGTGAGCTCCGCGTCCTGTTCTGTGCAGGCTCTGAGTACAGAGCCTCCTTGGGATTCTCTCTCTGCCCCTCCCTGGCTTGTGCTCTCTCTGTCTCAAAATAAAATAATAAACTTTTAAAATATATATATCTATATATCTCTGTAAGTGACTTTTCTGGAAAGCTAAACTAGTGGTAAGGTTTTTCCACACAGCCTGGAACACATGAGGTTTTGCAAGAGCCGGGAGGTCTTTGATAGAGCATTTAATTGATATGGGGGGCTTTTTGCTTATAAAGTCAATATGATCTGGAAATAAATTGGAGATGATGGAAGATTATTAACAGCATGCTCTGAACACGTTTGTATTTTTTTTTTAATGTTTTATTTATTCTTGATACAGAGAGAGACAGAGCATGAGAGGCGAAGGAGCAGAGAGAGAAGGAGACACAGAACCGGAAGCAGGCTCCAGGCTCTGAGCTAGCTGTCAGCATAGAGCCCGACACGGGGCTCGAACCCACGAACGTGAGATCTGACCTGAGCCGAAGTCAGAGGCTTAACTGACTGAGCCACCCAGGTGCCCCTGAACATGGTTGTATTTGAGAACAACCATCAGTCGTGCCCCCCACGGGTCTTGTCTGTCTGTAACGTTTTCTGACCCTAGTCCTGGTCCCTGCCCTCCTCCCTCACAGAATTAGCAAGACCCAACTAGGCCAGGTCTATAGTGTCGCCATAGGTATATATCCACAAGGCTGGGGGTGACTCTGGATATTTATTCAATACTTTGTATCGTTGTTAGAAAGTCGGAGAGTCGGCCCTAAAAGGACACAGGCGGAGCGCTCTGGGGGAATTTTGAACAATGGGATGAGGATTCCGCTCCACGGCCATTTCAGGACGACCAGAAGTGATCAGATCCCGGAATGGGATGGGCCCTGGGCCCCAGCTGCTGACCGAGGCTTGTGGGAAAGGCCTGCTGCCCAGGCGTTGACTCTCAGCCGGATCAGGCTCTCCCTGGTGCCGTTCAGAGAAGGGCAGAAATCCTTTCACGCCAGACCACAGCAGTGGGGCCGGGGAAGGAGGAGGTCAAACAGATTATGTGCTCAGCAGCGGGGAGCCTCAAATAGGGCCTATTCAAAGGAGACCTAAGACCCAAGGACTCCGCAAACCCACAGTTCTTTATTTCATGCGAGTGGTTGGCAAGGGAAGCTGGGATTTTTTTTCCCATGGTGGTAAAATATAAGTAACATAAAGTTTACCATTTCCGCCAGCGGCATTAATTACATTCACAGTGTTGTGCAAATATCACCGCTGTTTACTTCCAAGTCTTTTTCATCCCCTTAAACAGAAACTCTGTCCCCATTGAGCGATAAGTCTCCATCCCTCTCTCCCGTGACCCCTGGTGCACTCCAGGCCGCTCTCTGACTCTATGGATCTGCCTACTCGAGACAGTTCGTGTAAGTGAAGTCACACAGTGCGTGTGCTTCTGTGTCTGGCTTATCGCGCCTGGCGTAATGCTTCCAAGATTCATCCACGGAACAGCCCGCGTCATTGCTGCTGAAGGCTGAGTAACACCGCATCGTGCGCACGCACCCCATTTTATTCATCAATTCATCCGTCAACGGACACTTGGGTTGTTTCCGTCTTCCGGTTCTTGTGAATAGTGGGGCTGCCGTGAACGCAGATGTGTAAGTGCTGAAGTCCCTGTTTTCAAGTATGTTGTGTATATACCTGTGGGCTGTGTGGTAAGGGAAATTTCGATTTTGCTTTAGAGCTTTACTTTTAAGGCTTGTCCTCGACTACCAGACAGGAGCCACTAGGGCCCTGTGTCACACGGGCCACACGTCCCATGGGCTATGCTGCGCCCATCACTTGATCCTCTCTTTGTTACAGTAAATGGCTCCCACCTGTGCATAGACCACAGCAGGACTAAGGCAAGTGAACCGAGTGAGACCAGCAGTGGAGGTGAAGGAAGATATGCACCCTCCAGGTAGGAAGCCTCAGGCTTGGAGAAGCTTCCAGAAAGCCATGAGGAAGCGCAACGCCGGGGCACAGAAGAAAACCCTCTGCGGGGATTGAACACCCAGCTCAGTGTGACTCATCTCTTCCTTAGAACCTACTGACACTTGTTTTAAATGGAGTGTTATCCTACCAGCACCATCAGATATGTTTTCATTACCAGTGAGTTTAGGAGAGTCTTTTTTTTTTTTTACCCAGCTGTACTTACTGTGCAAGGCTCCATGACTCAGGCTGATGGGTCCACCTCTGCCTGTCAGAAGCAGAAACCCTCTGGTACGTCCTGGCAAGGGAGCTCTGGCAGGGAATATGGGATATGGGATATGGGAATATGGCCGTGTTCCCATGTACCATGAGGATTAAGTGCGGGGATAGATTAGAAGCACCTAAGGGGCGCCTGGGTGGCTCAGTCGGTTAAGTAACTGATGCAGGTGGTGATCTCATGGTTTGTGGGTTCGAGTCCCACATCGGGGCCCACGTTGGTGGCAAGGGGCCTGCTTGGGATTCTCTCTCTTCCTCTTTCTTTACCAGGCCCCTCTTCGCCCGTGTGTGCGCTCACACACACTCTCTCTCTCTCTCCCACAAAAGAAATAAAGTACCTAGGGTAGCACCTGCATGAGAGTGAGTTTTGGGAAAAAATATTATTCAGGGGATATGACTGAGAAGGCCGGACCCTCATTTCAGGTTGTTTGTGGCCCAGGGGGGATGGTTTCTGGCGACGACCTGAGGGAGGTCTCACAGATCACAGAAGATGTGGCATTTGAGCTGGGGTTCCCGTGGGCATAGAGGGGGATGAAGCCCAGGCACTGAGCTTTGACCAGGGCCTTAGGGAGGAGTGTGCACCGGCCCCAAGCCACAGCCCCGGTGCTCCTGTGTGCACGTCATGGTGACCACAGGGCTTGTTAGAAACGCAGATTTTCTGGCTCTATCCCCAGAGAGAGCAGCTTAGGAGGTGTGGAGGGGGCCGGGAAGCTGTAGTTTTAGCCAGTCCTTTGGGAGTCTCTGGTGGGAGGGGTTCTCGGCTATGGTTTGGGGATTGCTGGCCAGATTGTAAGGGATGGAGTTAGGAGGGATCAAGTTCAGATGAGTCAAGACTCCGAAGGTCTTGAACTGGGCCTCTGGGTGGCTCAGTCAGTTAAGCATCTGACTCCTGATTTCCGCTCAGGTCATGATCTCACAGTTCGTGAACTGGAGCCTTGTATTGGGCTCTGTACGGACAGCACAGAGCCTGCTTGGGATTCTTTCTTTCTGCCCCTACTCATGCTCGCTTTCTCTCTCTCTCTCTCTCTCTCTCTCTCTCTCTCTCTCTCTCTCTCTCTCAAAATAATTATATAAAGTTTAAAAAAAAAAAAAAAGGTCTTGAGCCAGAGTGAAGGTATGGCTGGAAACAGAAGTTCAAAGGAGAAAGAATAAGGAAATAGGACAGGTATTCTGATGCGCGCCACCCCATGGATGAACCTGGAAGGTTTACATTGAGTGAAGGAAGCCAGGCACGAAGGGCCGTGTTGTCTGAGTCCATTTACATGAAATGTGCGGAATAGGGAAACTTGTACAGACATAAATCTGGTCAGTGGTTGCCAGGGTTTGCAGGGGGCGGAGAGGGAGTGATTGCCGACGGGGACAAGGCTTCTTCCAGAGGTGGTAGAAAGGTTCTGGAAGTAGACAGTGGTGATAACCGAAGAACTTCGTGAATGCACCAAATACCGCCGAACTGTTCCATTGAAACTTGTTAAGATGGTGCGTTTTATCATATGTGTCTTTTACCACAATGAAATTAAAAGGTAACTGAGCCTATTTTCACACGGATCCATTTTATAAAACGTAAAAGGTGCCTTTCCCCCCGGTGGTCCCAGCCCAACAGTGCTGCAGTGTATTTTACTTATATTATTTTGAAGGTGGTTACTCAGAACCTCTGCAGGGGACTTCTGCAAAAAAAAAGTCAGGAGAAATAAAGCCTACGGTGTAAAAGATACGCTGAAATGCATACACACAGTCTCCCTCTGTGGGCACACACCACGTCGTCTTGAGGGAGGTCTGCCATCTAAACGGTTTCCCTCTCTTATTTTTACTGGCAGGGGAGAGGGGGAGGCGGGAAGGAAGAACGGCGGAGGCTGAGGCCTCCCGAGTAGAACCGGCGCTCTGGCTTGCAGCAAAGACGCCAGAGTCCTCGGTGACGGGGCCCAGGGCCCGAAGCCTCCGGGATGTGGCTGAGAGAGCTGAGGTTTGTCACCGCTCATCAGTCTCAGGGGCCATCTTTCCCCTTCTCTGAAGGAGGCAGCGTAGCAGACTCCATCCCCGACCGCGACGCAAGGCCTTGGAAACCAAGCTGATGGCCTGGCCAGCTCGCGTGGCCGAAACCCAAACGCCCATGGAGCCAGCCAAGACAAACACTCGGGGGCTTCCAAAGCCGCCTCTAAAAGCCACGTGCACCTAGCACCCATTTCCTGTGCCCACTTGAAGGGGTGCAGAGTCGACCCACCGCCTGCATAGACGGCCCCCGGCCCCGTGCCCACAGGTGGGCTTCTGCAGGAACAGACACAGTCAGAAATTTAGCTGCTGGCCCTGAGGGGCAAGAACGCTACAGAGCTCTGGTGGAGGAAGGGATCTGTGTTTTCTTTTCCTCTCCTCCCCGTAGGTTACGAGCTCTGATGAAAGGGTGGACTTTGATCCCACTCTCGCTCAGCCATCCCCAGGAAAGGGAAAGCCAAGGAGAGCCAGCCAAGCCAGGAACCTGCCATGAATGGTGCAGAGTCAGCAGAAAGCGGTCTCCCTCGATGTGGAAAGAAGTTGTCGCTTGGGACTCACTGAGCCCTTCCAGAAGGTTACATTTTAGGAGTCACCACGCCTCAATGTTCTGCTTTGGCTCCAGAGACCTAGGGAGACTCGGGCTGTG
This sequence comes from Mungos mungo, assembly GCA_004023785.1. Taxonomy (NCBI): domain Eukaryota; kingdom Metazoa; phylum Chordata; class Mammalia; order Carnivora; family Herpestidae; genus Mungos; species Mungos mungo. Next base: position 51,932 of record PISW01003174.1, on the reverse strand, counting down.
TGTTCTTTCCAGAGATAGGCATGTGAGGGTGGAAATTAGCATGGGTGTCAGAGAACATTCTGGAAGGAGAAGTACAGAGAGCCACAGGACAGGGAACCAGGCAGGCCGCTAGAAGAGTGTGCGCTGTCTGCAGGCAAGCGGAGCCTCGGCAGGCTTTGGCTTGTGCCACAAGACCTACAGGTAGATTTGGGATAGATTATGCCAATATCAGACACAGGATGAGCTGGAAAGAGAATGAAATTGGAGGCAGGAAGCTAGAATCCATCGGGGACCGACTACAAGCCCACTCCTCACCAAGACCAGTCTCTGCACAGACAAAACTGTGCCTATGTTCTCAAGGCGTGGTTGCAACCCTAAAACCCATTTGTGGCCTCCCTAGGGTCCAGGGACCCCTCCCCCAGGTTAAATATCCCTCTGTTAGAGAAACTCACCTTTCCTGAATCCCTGTGTGAGCCAAGCTGGATTCCTGATAAACGGTTGGAAAATGACTCTGCATGACGGTTGAAGGGGGAAGAGCAGACACTTTGCTCTGAGGTTTAAGCATGAAGCTTGGAAAATAATGGCAGTGGCCGCCTGCCCAAACCAGCAGAATGTGCCGGCCAGGGTGTGGACAAGTGGAAACGCCATGTCTCAACACTGAAGACACAAGGGGACCTTTGTCACATGGCCGTGTGTGTCACCTGCAACACAGAGCGGAGCAGATGCACTTTCTCTGGGAAACTGAGCAAAAGCATGTTATGTTAGTGAAAAGGACACGATGAGCTCAGCATTTGAAACAAAAAACTAGGGGCGCCTGGGTGGCTCAGTTGGTTGAGCGTCCGGCTTCGGGTCAGGTCATGATCTCATGGTTCATGGGTTTGAGTCCCGGGTCGGGTTCTGTGCTGACAGCTAGCTCAGAGCCTGGAGCCTGCTTCGGATTCTGTGTCTCCCTCTGTCTCTATCCCTCCCCTGCTCGCACTGTCTCTCTCTGTCTCTCAAAAATAAATAAAAAACATTTAAAAAATTTTTAAAAAGAAACAAAAAACTATTGAACACGTTTTCTTCTTGTTATTAAATTAGTGTACTGCTCTTGGTAAATACTTTTCTTTAATGTGACACATACTTTGTGTGTGTGGGGGGGGGGAGGGTGTGTTTGGATTTTCTGAAGAGCCAGAGACATTCATATGGATCTCTGGATCTTTGGTTAGTGTTGAATGTGTGCCCCCGTGACATTGCTGGGCACTGGGGGGCTGGGGGGCAATGTGCGTGCAGTGTCTCAAGACTTAACCGTGCATAAGGATCAATTCTAAAAGGAAGAGGGAAAGCATGTAAAGTTCCGTGTATATAAACCTCAAACAAATGTGATATGGGAAGACCAATAAACTACACACACACACACACACACACACACACACACACACACACACCCCAGAGTGAGATTAAACAGATTACGCACTTGCAAGTTGGTATCAACAGTCCTGGGGGGGCACAGAAAACGAGCAAGCAAGAGAACTCGAAGACCTGCCGCCCACCACCAGCCCCCGCCATGTCACAGGGAATCTGGGCAATACTTCAAGGGGAAGGTTTAAAGAAGTTTTTTTAAGAGGGGCGCTTGGGTGGCTCAGTCGGTGAAGCGTCCAACTTCAGCTCAGATCATGATCTCACAGTCCATGGGTCCAAGCCCCGCGTCAGGCTCTGTGTTGACAGCTCAGAGCCTGGAGCCTGCTTCAGATTCTGCGTCTCCCTCTCTCTCTGTCCCTCCCCTGCTCGTACTCTGTCTCTGTCTCACAAAAATAAAGAAATGTTTTAAAAAAAAGAAATTTTTAAGAGGAAGTCCCCTTTGATAGAGTCTGCACAAAATGTGTCCTAACAGCTGCCTTCACAGAAGACCCAGCTGCGTTTTTTAGACACAGCATTCAGCCAGCAAAGCATTGTATACGAGAGGACGAAGAGGGCTTTGAAGCCGGTGGTGTTTCTCCGGGTGGCTTAGATTTTCCCGGGTGACTGGTCTGCACCTCTCCATCTTCTGGTCCTAACTCGGCCTGCACCACGCCGGTGACTCACGCTCTACCTTGTTGCTTATTAACCAGGAGGCATGTGTGTGGGGCTCTGAGGTGCTTTCAAGACCTTTGCATTGTAACGGGGCTGATTTATGGTTCGGCGTTTACAGCTCCGGCTCTGTTCAGTCTGCCCGGAGCGGCGGAAGTCGCTCTCCCAGACAAGGCACCGATTACTCATGGGTCCCAAGCGAGGCACAAAGGACGGGGAAACCCAGCTGCCTCGGAGGCCGAGGCGCTCCCGCCCAGGTCCGGAGTCCTGGATGAAACCCGGCCAACAAACTGTGGGCGAGACTGTAGGATCCCCCGCTCGAGGGCAATGGAGGGCTGCAGTACAAGGCGGGTAGCGTCGACCGATTACGAGGAGCGTTCGAATCCGGTTACGCTCTTCAAGAAAAACTGAAACGTGCTTCTGGCCAACGGGAGGAAGTCACTCCACGCCTGCCCATCGATATTTTCTTCTCGCCCTGCCTGAGAGCCAATTATTCTTCATCTGTTAACTTTCTCAACCAGCGCAAAGGGAGAAACCAGCACCCTCACTTCTGAGAAGGGAGAGCAGTCCTCCCATTAGTGGATAGGTTTCTTCTGGGGGAAAATAGAACTTGCAAGCATGGGCATCGGAGGCGAGTCCGGCCTGGAGGGCGTCCTGGAATCACGTGGGGGTGGCTGGGGTTGCAAAGGGAGGGTCTAGGCTCACCCATCTTGCTTCCCACTACGGCTCAGGCTATTTATTCCCCAACTAGGAGGCTTTGGGGGTTTTCAAAGGAGCTGACCAAGGAACCGAGAAAACAAATGTTTTCTGCTTCTAGTACTTCTACGACTGCTTCCTGTTACTGCTGTCTTCAGCTTCTTCTTATTAATATTATTATTATTATTATAGAGCTAGGTTTTAAGTCTTTGCATTCGTAGTGTGTGTAGTTTCTTAGCTTTATTTACTGGCCTTTATTGAGGATGGCTTCCTTCTCTTTTGATTTTTAATATTTACTTTCAATGAAAAAATCTTTTTATTTGAAAAAAAATGTTTAAGGGGCACCTGGGTGGCTCAGTCAGTTGAGCCTCCATATTCGCTCAGATCATGATCTTATGGTTCATGAGTTCAAGCCCCACATCAGGCTGTCCATTGTCAGCACAGATCCACTTCCAACCCTCTGTCCCCCTCTCTCTCTGCCCCTCTCCCACTCATGCTCTGTTTTTCTCTCTCTTGCTCTCAAAAATAAATAACATTAAAAAATTTTTAATAGGGGCACCTGAGTGGCCCCGTCAGTTAAGTGTCTGACTTCGGCTCAGGTCACGATCTCACTGTTCGTGGGTTTGAGCCCTGCATTGGGCTCTGTGCTGACAGCTCGGAGCCTGGATCCTGCTTTGGATTCTGTATCTCCCTCTCTCTCTGCCCCTCCCCCTATCTCTCAAAAATAAAGATTAAAAAATTTTTAATTAAAAAAAGAAAAAGACAAAGAAGACAAAAACTGCTTATGCACAGCACCAATCCCAACCTCGGGCCGCATCTTCTCCGCCTCCCCCCTCCCCTCCCCCACCATCTGACGGTGACACGTCAGGGACAGCTCCCTTATTGTAGCATTTGCCTCCAGGTATAAAAATCTTGAACAACTGCTCTTGTAGCGAGTCTGCAAAGTGCCTGAGCTTGCCACACGGGGAAGGGAAGGGGGCGCCGCACGCTGCTGGGGGCTCTCCCGGGGGCTCTCCCGGAAGGCATTAACTCGCCAGGGCAAACACAAAGGAGGCTTTGCTCGGAGCACAGACCCCAATTTGCTTACATTGCAGCATAGGCTGTGGACCCCATACTATTTTAGATTTTTAAAATAAATAGCCCTGAGGGGAAAGCTGGCTTTACATCAACACACAGAAATTTAATTTTAACTGCCATGAATACGGCTATTAACACAGGGCCCCTTTCGGGTAAGAAGGACTCCAAGCAGCAGAAACCGTGGCCGGGACCTGAGCTCGTGCAAGTTTCCAGAATAGTCCGGCGTGGGCATCTGACACCGTGTGTTTGAAAAAGTGAAAATAACCCTGCACAACAGAGGACCATTGGCTTTTCTCTCTCTCTCATTCAGAAAATTCTTTCCAGATCCTACCCTCTTGAGGGAGGGAGTCACTAGGGCAGAAAGTTCCAGGGCTCGGAATGGAAAGTCACACGGCTCCCGACTCCGAAGGGCGCAGCTCAGGCCCCGGCACTGAACGCTGCGTGCTGAGGGCAGGCAAGCTCTCCAAGCAGACTGCACGGAGACGGTTCGGAAGGCAGCTCTGGGCACGTGGCCCAGCACAGAGCGGGGCCACAGTGTCCGGCCAGATGAAACGTCCCTCCGCGGAGGGGAGTTTGGGTGGAGGAAGAATTCATCAGCCTGAGACGAGCGGACTTAGCAAGAGCAAGAGTCTGCGTGTCAGGAAGGGCACAAGACGACTTGAAAAGAAGCCTGTGTGGTGGAGAGACCTTCCTCAAGTGTGTTTTTCTGCAGTATTTCCACGCTTTCGATTTTAAACGATTTTTAATGTTTTTATTTATCTTTGAGAGAGATACAGAGTGAGTGGGGGAGGGGCAGAGAGAGAAAGGGAGACACAGAATCTGAAACAGACTCTAGGCTCTGAGCTATCAACACAGAGCCCGATGTGGGGCTCGAACTCACGAGCTGAGAGGTCACGACCTGAGCTGAAGTTGGACGCTCAACAGATTGAGCCCCCCAGGCGCCCCTCGATTTTTAAAACATTTCCTGAGCAGCAAAAGAGAAACTTCCCTGTAATGTCTTTAATTCGTTTGCCCTGTGTCAAAAATATTATTTTTCTACTAACGCCTGACCTCTCGTACTGTGTCTTCCCCTGTTACCACACCCCCTCTAAGAAATCAAAAGGACATGGCTGGGAAGGCATGTCTATTCCATTATCAAAAGTCCTAGGGCCGCCTGGGTGGCTCAGTCAGTTGAGTGTCCGACTCTTGATTTTGGCTCAGGTCACGATCCCAGGGTCACAGGACCGAGCCCTGCGTTGGGCTCTGTGCTGTGTGGAGTCTGCTTAAGATTCTCTCTCTGACTCTCTCTCTGTCCCTCCCTCGTTTGTGTGTGTGCACACAGGCTCTCTCTCTCTCAAAATTAATGAATTTAATTTAATTTAATTCTAATTATTTATCAATTAATAATATATAAATTAATAAATTCATTCAATTATTTATAAATCTAATTATTTATTAAAATAAGAGTGATAGATCTAGTTTAAACCTACATCCTGAATGTATCTCAAATAGGTTTGAAATGTGGCTCAACCCACAAAGTGGTTTCCATGGAGTACCTGGATGTGGTAAACACATTGCCCATTGGGGCAGAAGAGGCCCCCCCGGTTCGTGCGATTCATAACCGCCACCTCTTTATCCCTAACACTAACCAACATACGCAGAAGGATTCAGGCGGTTAGGTCCTAGACTAGAAACATCACGACTTGCGTCTTAATGTGCGATCTTTCTTTGCGAGCTTGGACATGTTAACTGACATCTTGTTTCCTGACTTCACTTCTCTGCAAAATGGATGCTTTAGAAGTTTCAGTCACAGAATGAAATGATTATAATTCAAATATAACACTTGTTTGTAAACCAAGGTCAAGTCTAGGAATTTATGAGCATGATTTGCCTGTTCCCCAAACTGCCCAGTTCTGATCTGCCTCCATCTTTCCTCCAGTTGTCCTTGTGCGCCAGAAGCCCCAGTCTGGCCTCTGAGGCTCGGAATGGATCCCTTTTTTTTTCCTTCATCTCCTCTGTCCCCATCCTTTAGGGACATTTTGCAAATGTTTTCACTAACTCCTCCACTGACATCTACTTTGTGTCCACACTGGTCCTACCCCTGGCATGGCCATGGCATGACTGTGAGAAACAGACACCTAAGGCGCGCCCTGGTGGCTCAGTGGGTTAAGTCTCCAACTTCAGCTCAGGTCATGATCTCACAGTTTGTGAGTTCGAGCCCTGCATCAGGCTCTGGAGCCTGCTTCGGATTCTGTGTCTCCCTCTCTCTCTCTGCCCCTCTGCTGTTCTTACTCTGTCTCTCTCTGTCTCTCTCAAAAATAAGCAACTGTTAAAAAAATTTAAAAACTAAATGGATATCTAAGAAAGACTGCGTTTCACTAAGATCTCCTGCCTCGGTTTCCCCCCTCCACAAGGATGTGTATAATAACCCTGTTTTGTGTGCGTACATATGGACACCGCCATTTCCACGTTGGCCTTGAATTCCTTACAAGACGCTAGGCTCTGGCTTAGTTTTTAATTTCTTATTACACTCACTTCAGAAGAGGGGGTGGGTGTAATAACAACAATAAAAGCTAGGGGTGGGTTGTCAGGAAAATGATACCAATTACCACACATCCAGATCAGAGCCCTGAGAAAGGAGCTGAGGACAGGAATTAAGACGATGGAGCTTTTTAAGTCTTGTACGTACAACTCTTTGAAACCCACTATCTTTCAAAGACATCATAATGATCTCGCCATCATGACTTCAAACAGTCTTAATGAAACCCACAGAGAAAGGCACGCACAGCCTCTCGGTGGGGAGAGCGAGCGATGCGGTTAGAAAATTAATAGAAAGTAGACGAGTCATTACAGGCAGCCGTCCTGTTGCTACAATAAATTATTACATTGTTGGAGGCTTTGATACAATTAGAGGCTGCGGTAGCAGGAAAAAAAAAGGAAGCCCTGTCTCATTTATCGGAAGGATCAGTGGGAACTGAAATAATTCCATCCTGAGAGAGGATTAAATTCTAGCCTTTCCAAAAAAATGTCATTGAAATGAAAAAGCCCATCTACCACGGCGCTTCTTCGTGCCGGAGCTTGAGCCGGCCCGGGAGGCGTGTGCTGTGATCGGCACCCGGCTTGTCTGTCCCTGCAGGTCCCGACGGGATGATGCCTTTCCCCTCCACCTGCCTGTCCCGCACCCAGGCTGGCTGGCAGCTCAGAGCAGGGAGCAGCCTGGCCGGCTTGAACCAGTTGAAAATGATACATGTGGCTTCCTGATCGCACGTCTTGATAGGTTCGCGGCTCCCCTTACGGATCAGACAGACACCCAGGGGGAAATATCTCTGGGATAATTTTAAATGCTCAGCTCCCTCTTCAAGGAGCCTATCCACCATCGAGATCTAATTAAATTGCAAAGACAAATGCCTATTCCAATGGCCTCCCCGACCACTGAGTTTCCACGGGTGACATCAGCTCGGGATTTGGTTCTCGTGTTGGTCTTGCCTGGACTTGAGGAATTGTACCGTCTGAAATTCTTTTTGAGAACTGATATTCCTCCTGTTGGCTCAAAAGAGCCTTTGCTTAGCTCCCTGCCTTTCACACCCTTTGCATGCAAACGTGCTTGATGCCGAGGGCCAGAACACAGCCTGGGGACCAGCCCGAGGACCCCTTCCCTCCTGGGTGTCTCTTCTTGGGAAGCATCCAGGAAGCCTTCTGCTCCTTCTCTGCTCTCCAGGCGAGAAAGTGCAGCAGCAAAGACCCAGATCCAGAAACTGCCGCCGCCAAAGAGCTTCTGGGAGCATTAGCCCGAAGAAACTTTGGAAGCCGCTCAGGCACATTTTGTGAATGCAAAACGACACAGGGGGACAGAGATGTCTTGGAATTGCGGGGTGGGACTGCATCCCTTCCTCCCCCGGGACCCGTGGTGGTTTCCCAGTGCTCTTGCCACTGTCCCCTGGAATGCTCTCTCATGGACCGGGTGGACAGCCGTGCACCGATAGCCGGAGACAGCACGCCGGCCGAGGGCGTGAGCCGGCAGATGCCACGTGGGGCGAAGACCAGCTGTCCCCGCCCAGCCCCGCCCAAATTGCAGAGTCCTGAGCAAACAAATGGTTTTCAGTCACGTCGTTTTAGGGCGTTTGCTGCACAGCATTGGATACCCAGCCACTATCTGAAATGATCGCATTCACGCGCTTGCTAACTTTCCAGCACCTTCCTCCCCTTCCCTCACCTCCCCATTAGGACATAAGTTCCGCGAACTTATCCACGTTCATCCCGGAATCGCCGGCACTCAGCACGGTGCCTGGCCACCTCCATGCACTCAATAGACATGAATTGTGTGAATGAATGAATGAGTCATACACTTTTCTTAAATGTTTATTTATTTTTAAGAGAGAGAGTGAACACCAGCTGAGGAGGGGCAGAGAGAGAGGGAGACAGAGGGTCGGAAGCAGGCTCCACGTTGACGGCAGAAAGCCCAATGTGGGGCTCGAACTCACGAACCACGAGATCATGATCTGAGCCAAAGTTGGATGCTGAACCGACCAACCGAGCCACCCGGGAGCCCCAATCATACAAGTTTTGACCATTTAGGCCCCCAAACCCCGGGTCCTGGCCCTAATCTTCACCCTGGCTCATTATCCCTAGGCACCACCATTATGTTAACTTCTCTCTCCTATATTATCTCCTTTGGTCTTTAGTAGGGATTTGAGTCCTGGAGTCTGCTGGATTTACTCAAGTATAGGTCTTTAAATTTTTTTTTCTTAATATTTGTTTATTTTTTTAGAGAGAGAGACACAGAGCAGGTGCAGGGTGGGGGGCAGAGAGAGAAGGAGACACAGAACCTGAAGCAGGCTCCGGGCTCCGAGCTGTCAGCTCAGAGTCCAACAGGGGCTCAAACCCATGAGTCACAAGATCATGACCTGAGCCAAAGCCCAATCGACGGAGCCCCCCGGGGCTCCTAAAGGATATGTATTTAATTCCTAAGGAAACGTGCTCAAGGTTTAAACACATCTCTAGCTAACCATTCAGAGACTGATTTCTTATGGACACAGGCGTGGCCTCAGTGGACATTTACTGAGCACATGTCTGGCCCAAGCGCTGCATTCAGTCCTTCTTAGGCTTCAACACACTTGACCCTTGTCACCACCCATGACATGGGTACTGTTACTTTTACAGACTGAGATGTGGAGATGGGGAGGGTCTCTAACGTGCCAAGGTCACTCAGCTAAGTGATTGGCCAAGCTGGGGGGCGGGACAGGCCAGCCAGCCCTGCGGAGACTGGATGAAGGATCCTTCCTCCTGCCTTGGAGACTGAGTGGGCCCTCTGCTGGTTTTGTCGCGCTGAGCATGGTCACCCATCCCCCTGCTCACTCCTTCAGACCGGGAGCAGGCTGCTGCCCACCCCCTGAGAGTGGGGACAGCCTCCCATCAGAGGCTGGGCAGGTAATGAAGCCAATAGCTCATCTTCTTCTGAAGCCAGAAGCTTCCAGCAGAAATCCAGCCCAGCTATTAAGGCACAGTTGCCCGTGGGCAGAAGCTGGTGTCTGGGTGGAGGGGGAAACGTCTTCCGTTCCACACAGAGAAGCTCACGGGATTTGAGGTAGAGGTCCCACCATGAAGAGAGCGGCCCCGCTGTCATCCAGAGGCCACGGCCCCCTGTCATCCCCTCTGTCTTCAGCCCAGTGCCGCCCGCGGCCACCTGGCACCCAGCGTGACCTGGGCTTTGTGCTGAGTAAGACCTTCCCTCGAACCATCGGAAGAGTCAAGGGGCGCCTGGGGGGCTCAGTCCGTGAAGCTTCTGACTAGGTTTCAGATCAGGTCCTGATCTCGTGGTTTGTGAGTTCAAGCCCCGTGTCGGGCTCTGTGCTGACATCTTAGAGCCTGCTTGAGGTTCTCTGTCTCCCTCTCTCTGCCCCCCCCCCTTGCTTACATGCTCCCTCTCTCTCTCTCTCTCAAAAACAAATAAATAAATAAAATAAAAGTAGAGACTAAGAACAGGCAGTGATCAGAAGGAAGGGGTGCCAAGGGTCCCATACTCAGAAGCAAAGAAAAAAATCCTTTTTTTGGGTCTTATATTTCCATCTTCAGGCAGAAACCCCACCTAACAGGCACTGGCTAAGATGACCCAGGGGGTGTGGGGCTTAGCATCTTCAAACAGAGGCGAAAACGAGCGGCCATCTGGCCTGGCGCAGGGCGAGTTTCTGCTTCCCAGGCTGTTTTGTGCCAACCTGGGTGCCTTTTATCTACCCCTGCCCCCCAGCCCCTGCCTAGAGCCCACATTCTCCTCTGCAGCCAGCTTCCTGGGGCTGGCAGGGACTGTGCCCGGATGGGGGTGGGGTGGGGAGACATGCTTGGCCTGGGGCTTCAGGTCAGAGCAAGATGCCAGTGACGCAGGGAAGCGATGTGCCGAGTCAGAGAAATAGCAGCGCAGCGAGAATGAATCCGCTCCTGCGGCCGTGCGAGGCCAGCGTGTGGGACAGCAGGCTCCGCAGACCGGGGCTGCTCCTCCAGGGCCGGGGACAAAGGCTCTTTCAGGTGGCTTTCCCAGGGTCATGAGAAAGCCTGCCCTTTCTGATTAATGTGCGTCAGTCTCCAGTGGAGCTGAGAACAGCGGCCGCACCAGACTCAGGTTCTCCTGAAAAATGGTTCCATATAAAAGCTCCTGGGAGGCTCAGTCAGTGAGCGTCTGACTTGGGCTCAGGTCATGATCTCGTGGTCTGTGAGTTCGAGCCCCGCGTCGGGCTCTGTGCTGACAGCTCAGAGCCTGGAGCCTGCTTCCGATTCTGTGTCTCCCTCTCTCTGCCCCTCCCCTGCTCGTGCTGTGTGTGTGTGTGTGTGTGTGTGTGTGTGTGTGGTTGTGTATGTGTGTGTGTCTTTCTCTCTCAAAATGGTTCCATATCCTCAGTGTTTTAAGGCACAAATGAAAGGAAACGGGAATTATCCTTCTTCATTCCCCGGGTCAAATTTATAAACACGCCATCCTGAACCATTAACAGGTGTGGCCATAAGCTCCAGGTCTTTCTTCTTTCGTGCCTCTAGGGTAAGCTTGGAAAATCGTCTAAGTTTTGAAATTTTTACAGGTTTAAAAGGGAGGGGGGGCTTTCATCTCAAACTTGTTATTTTCAGCCCAGCAGAGAGCTTGCGTTCTCAGGCTGAAGAAACCACGGCACCTGGACTGAGCCCTGGTGGTCACGGCCCAGCTGGGTGACTCAGGCACGTTTCTGAACCCCTGTCACGCAGATATGGGTGAGATCATGTCTTTCGGTTGCTAGCCTACAGGACATGTCCCCTTGGGGCGGATCGGCCAACAAGGGGTGACAGGGTTGAGGTGGGGAGGGCGGCACGGAAGACAACCACTTCAAGGATATATAAGGGTATATTTCCAACCCTCCAAGCCATTCCCTCTGAGTAAGTAAAAACGGGTCAATTACTAGTTTTGTTATAAACTTCAAATTTCAATGAAATGAACTCTAGTATGGCTATAACTTACAGATAAATTTCAGGAAAGTATTTCTCTTTCCTTTAAGAATAAATGTCTTGTCCCTCTTTTTAAAAAGAAAACTTCTAAACACACACACACGATAAAAAACAAAAACAACAGAACTTCTGATTTTTAGCTGGGCACATGGTTACTCAGAATAGAAACCAGATCTCCCTGATTCACTTGCAACCAGATATAATGAAATTATGATTTAATTTCTGGCAAGTAGGATATTAGAGAAAGTGTAGTGTACAGGTTTTCCCCTTTTCCTGCTGATTGGTAGGTTCATGTAATGGTTGGAGCTCAAGCAGCCATTTTGTACCATGAGTCCAAAGTTAAAGCTGGCAGAGAGGCAAGATAGAAGAAGCCAAGTTGATCATGGGGCCACCGACTCAACCTAGATTGCCTACCTTTGGACCTTTAAAGGAGAGAAAAATAAACTTCTCTCTCATATAAGCTCATATTACTTTGGATTTGCTGTCACAGCCAAATCTAATCCTGACTATCTTTCCATATATTCTCCCCTAGAACCATCTCCAATCACCATGACCCTTTTCCCCCATGTGTTGGTGATCTATCTCTCTGACTTTATTTTTTAAATCTCTCTCACTAATTGTGTGCCTTTATTTTAAGATGTCACACTTTGGAAACGGGTGTAAATGATAAACCCATGTGGCAGTGATATAGTCACTCACCCTGATAACTCTCCGAAAACCTCCTGCAGGGCTTGTTGTGGCTTTAAAATAAGACAGTATTGGAGATACTGAAATGAACAGGAAAGTGGAGTCCATTTACTACGACTCTTGGATACAAGAGCTTTAGACCTGTTAGCTCAGACATTTCCACGGCCCGACCAGAAAAAGTGAATGGACTAGAGCCTAGTAAGAATCCTCACTATTGGGGGTGCCAGGGCGGCTCGGTCAGCTCAGCGTCTTCTCTGGATTTCAGTTCAGGTCATGATCTCATGGTTCGTGAGTTTGAGCCCCACGTGCAGCTCTGCGCTGATGGTGCAGAGCCTGCTTGGGATTCTCTCTCTCCCTCTCTCTCTCTTTCAAAATAAGTAAATAAACTTTAAAGAAAAAGAATAATTACTATGTCCCCAACCAGAGCCAAATCACCTTCATCGAGAAGTTTAGAGAGCTGGTGGATTCCGTGTTTGTGCTTTAGAGGCCGTTGATGAGTTGATGGGAAATCCTGGTGTTTATCACAACTTCTAGAACAATCATACACGCCATGCAGAAAACACTCCTCTGCGCTGCCGCCAGAGAACAGGACTGCTGGTGGGACCGACACCCCCAGCCTCCCCCCAGTCTCCACCGGCCTGAGACCCCTCGGAAAACGGTCACGTGTCCAGATGTGCCTGCAAAACGCTTAAAACTATCAGCATTTCCCCGTTGTTTTGGGAAGGCCGAGGGAGTGTCTATACTTCTGAACACACATACGAACATCGAGGGCATTTTTATTTTAGCAATCTTACCCCTTCTGTCTCCCTTCCCCTGCAAGAAACCAACGCCCACACTGACCTCACTGTTCCTGTCACAGGAGCGGCCCCTTGGCCCCAACCCCGAATGCCTCCATTTTTCCCCTAGGGTATTGCCAAGGAGATGTTTGCAGTTTTCCAGAGTGCAACCCTGACAGAATTACCGAAAGACATTTAGCAGAGTAAAGTAAATAAAAAAATAAAATGCAGGAGCCTAAAATATTCCAAATGCCATGATCATCTATCATGAGCTGCCTCTCCTCGGAAAAAACAAGACATAAATAGTTCCTTGTGCACAGGCGATCTCTCTTCAAATATCCGTGTGTGTGTGTGCGTGTGTGTGCGTGTGTGTGCGTGTGTGCGTGTGCGTGCGTGCGCGCGTGTGTGTGTGCGTGTGTGTGTGTGTGTGTGTGTGTGTGTGTGTGATGCTGTTTTTGTTTCGCCGGTATCGATCTGAACAAGTGCGTTAAGAAAAAACTTTCCTGGAAGCTATTACAAGTTGTACTTGGACTCAGGATGAATCTAGAACGCGGGCCTGCAGCTCACACTTACTCATCTGGTGACTGTGCTTATGCCCCAGACAGCGGAGTCCTTGGGGTCTGACCGTGGCAAGGCTGATGATGGGCAAGGAAACAAGGCCCAGGAAGAAAGGCCCAAGGCGTGCGGCGTTGATCGGGACTGCGGAAGACCGAGTGGAGAAAGCCTTAAACACAGCCGGCAGGCTGACGAAGCTTCCAGAAACGGAGTCCTTGTCTGTCCTCCATCTTGGGAGAAAACGTTCCCAATAAAAGACTTGGAGCGAAGAATGAAAGATTAAGGTATAAGGAAAAGTAATTTCTTAGCCGGTGGAATGACTGGTGAGGGACAGGCCCGGGAAAGGCAGCCCTTGTGCCTTCTCTGCGCCTCTTTTAAAGGCCCGAGAGGCCACTCACCGGGGCCCAGAGCCGAGGGTCCCGGAAGACCTTTCTGCTCGTGGTGTGACAACGGCCAAGCAGCTCAATCCCGGCCCCAGACTTCACGCCCTGCATGTCCTCGGGGCGGGCACCTTCGAGCGGAGGCGACATCTGCAAAGTCTCTGGAGGCAGAGGGACAGGGGTTGAGTGAGCCCCACGTACGAAGTACGGTCTGTGGGGTCCCAGCCTCCTCGCAAGCTACGGGCCTCTCTCCACGCCTAGCACCCGGTGATGCAGCCCTTGCCTGAATGTCTTTTTTTAATGTTTTTTATTTTTTACTTCTCTAATTTTTTTTAACATTTATTTTTGAGAGACAGAGAGAGACAGATCATGAGCAGGGGAGGGGCAGAGAAAGAGAGACACAGAATCTGAAACAGGCTCCAGGCTTTGAGCTGTCAACATAGAGCCTGATGCGGGGCTTGAACCCACAAACTGTGAGATCATGACCTGAGCCAAAGTCGGCCGCTCAACTGACTGAGCCACCCAGGTGCCCCGACTTTTAAAATTTTTTTGAGAGAGACAGAGTGCGAGCAGGGGAGGGTCAGAGAGAGAGGGAGACACAGAATCGGAAGCAGGCTCCAGGCTCTGAGCTGTCAGCACAGAGCCCACCGAAGAGGCAGAACCCACGAACTGTGAGATCATGACCTGAGCTGAAGTCGGACGCCTAACTAACTGAGCCACCCAGGTGCCCCTGAACTCAAGTTTAAATAACCAAAAGCTCATTCATTTTTCTATCATCTGAAGCAGAACTTTCTGGCATCCCAAGCTAGGTCTTGAAGAATATGTGAGTTTCATTTTTGAAACCCTTTTTCTGTTTTTTGCTTTCTTTCTTAAAGCAAAATATACTTAATATTAAAAATTCAGGAAACACAGAAAGTAGAAGGGAGAAAAAAGCACATGCATGACTCCAGTGCCCAGAAATTAGCACTCGGAATATTTTAGTGTCTTTTCCTCAAGTTTTTTTTTTTTTCTGAATAAGAGCTTTTGTTTCTTATTACACAAGTGTTGTTGTTTTATCTGAATGTGTTCATGATTTTCTTTTAACATTTATCATAAACGGTTCCAGGTGGGGAGAGCAGAACAGGTGAGTGGGAGGTTCGTGGAAAGGTGTGTGGCGGGGGGGTGGATGCAGCAGAGACAGGGCACGGGGCATCCAGACGCCACGGAGCTTGGCGGAGGCATCTGAGAGCGGGGGGCTCTGAGTGGGGGCGTCCTGATGCTTGGTTTCAGGGTTAGGACTCTGTTCTATCAGCCACACACATGCAAACCTTTCAGCATATGGATGGCAGCTAGGAAACACAAAATGCACCTGGATGGGGAGATCCGAAGGACTTCTGATCAGAGGAGGGACGTCACTGCAATGGGGCCCTACATGTATGATCCAGACAGCAGGGCGAGGTGGGTGACAGGGAGCACATTAGGGTTCTTCTTACAACATCCACCAGTGGAGGGAGGGCAGTCTGCAGGAAGGCAGGTGCACACTATGAAGAAGGAAGAATGTGGATGAGTGGAACATGGACATTCTCCATGGAGTTGTGCCAATATTGTGACCCCCAAACTCCAAACGCAAGAGACCAGCCGAAAGCTTCGGGTTGTATGGGCTGAAGATAAAATTGAACTGTTTCCTGTTTGGTTTTTAGATTCTCCTTCAGGACCAATTTCAGGTAAGAAAGGATCTCCACTACCCTCCTGAGACAAATTTGCGTTATATTTATATAAATTTGCACATTGTTATCATTTCTCATGCACGGGCTAAGTACCCACGTGAACAGACAGAATTCTCTGCTTTCTCCCAAAAGCCGGGGACAGAGGTGGCAGCTGACACAGGGAGGCTGGATTTCCCAATCGGTGGGTGTGAAAGCACTTAAGACTGCGGCCCTGGGAGCAGTGGCTGCAAACATCACCATGGGGGTCATGATCCTCGTATCAGA
This sequence comes from Mungos mungo, assembly GCA_004023785.1. Classification (NCBI taxonomy): domain Eukaryota; kingdom Metazoa; phylum Chordata; class Mammalia; order Carnivora; family Herpestidae; genus Mungos; species Mungos mungo. The sequence goes on along the minus strand of PISW01003174.1, from coordinate 36,323 downwards.
ATTGTTTGTTTCCATGTCTATTGCTCTTGTGAATTTCTTGAGCACGAACTATGTGTTGTCTGTATTCTAAGCATCCAGCATAATAGGACACAGAGTGAGCACTTGATAAATGGTTCTCGAATGAAGGCATCAATTGCAAGAAATTGACGTTTGTGTGTGTGTGTGTGTGTGTGTGTGTGTGTGATCACACATACGTGTATATGTGTGTATCTGTATATAGTTGTCCACATATGGATAGATGTACACGTGTATATATATCCATGTGTGTGTGTATTCATCTATCAAGTTGCACTTGCCCCTCATCTGCCTGTACTACCCCCAGTCCTGACCTAACCAGCTTAAGAAAGAGACCTTGGTTCTTCATCAGTGCCTCATTTACTAAACAGGAAGGCTTGCTTCATGCAAGGGTTGTGAAAGAAATTCCCTGCAAATGGAATTTCTACATCGAATCCAATCTAAATGTACTGAAGGAGTCTGTTATTTAATGAATCATCCACACGTTCATTTACAAGGGGCACTTTGGGGAAATGCAAATCATCCACCTTAAATTTGCCTGTCTTCAGATCCAGGGTTGATACACCAGGGCTGATGCGTAGAATTGGGGCATGCCTCCTCCTTCCGCCTCAAGTTTCGCTCATCCCCCAGAGCAGGGGGAAAAGGGGCTTCCCTTGCTCCCTTGCGCAGGGCAGGGGTGGCTCGATAGAACATGGCATGGGTCCCGTGCGGGGTGCTCCTGTGCCCCCAAATGTCGGGGTTCCTAGGAGGCATGATAAGCATGAGCGTTTCATCCGTATCCTATTTAGCACAGCAGTTTTACAAAATAACGTAGTAGTTCAACATCTGCTCCATTCAATGTGCCAATAACACATAACATCGAAGTCGGGTGTTAACCTAAAGGAAAAAGCTGGGCTGCTCAGAAGGGAGCCGACAACCTTGTGAGCGAACTTTGCTTTGATGGCAGGGTCTTTGGTTTGGGAATGTGATGCGTGTTTTTCTCCAGAGAGACAGGAAAAGGGGGAGAGTTCGGTCCTCACGGGGCCTTCTTACCTGCTTCATCTGTCTCGTGTCTTCCACGTGTCCAGCAGAGTTGGCGAATTGTTTGCCAGGGCCGTCATAACAAAACGCCTCAGATGGGGTGGCTTCACCCATCGAAATCTGTTTTCTCACAGCTTTGGAAGTTGGAGGTCCAACATCAAAGTGCCGGTTGGCTTGGTTCCTTCTGTGGCTTCTCTTCCTTGGCTCTCAGAAGGCCGCCATCTTGCTGCGTCCTTGCGTGGTCGTTTTCCTGTGCCCACACGCGTCTGGCGGCTCTTCGTGGTCCATCCACTTCTTAGGGATGCCCATCGCGTTGGACCAGGGCTCACCCTGTCACCCTTAAGCTAACTCACCTCCTCAAAGATCCTGTCTCCAAAGGTAGTCACATGCGAAGGGGATGTGGACACCTTCAGTGCGTGAATTTAGAGGAAGGAGCTGTTTGGGCCATAACGGGAGAACATTCTCCACGGCGATGCTGAACACCACGTCCTGTCCACCTGCCCACCAGTTCCCCCCCCCCCACCATGACAACGAACTGAGGCAAATAAGAACCCCTACTCTTCGCAAAGTCCTTACCCCAGGAGCGGTGCCGTGAGCCCGAAACCTGTCTCTAAGACACAGAGTGTCCACCCGGGAGTAAAGCGGCTCCCCCAGCCATGTAATTCATTCTCCATGCCAAAGCTTCTCCCCCGTGTGGGTTCCCGCTGCCGTCTCCCCACCCCCACCCCCCAACCCGCCTCCGCCCCGGCACAAAGCAAGTGCCTGCTGGACAGGCGATTATGCGGACCCATGAATTCATAATTCAAAATAAGCCCATCAAAACATTTGCTCTTACGTTTCGCCCCATTGTACCCCGAGTGGAAATGTTAACACACAGCAGCAGAAGAGATAAATATGGCAGACAAAAGTTTTCCCACAGCCTTCAGCCCCTTAAACATTCTAATCCCATCGAGGATATTTATGCCTGGCCAAACGCTGCCCCCGGGGGCTGGGCTCCGGCCGGTGGCCCCTCGCAGGGCCTGCTGCCTTTGTAGAGACCAGCTGCCTGTTGCTATGGCGATTTGGTTACGGAAGGGCAATGCGGGGCACCTACCCCAAGTGCTTTTTTAACCAAACCGCATGCTTATTAAAAGAAAGGAGAAAGTTTCCATTAAAATATCTGGGCTGATTACATTTGGAAACTTAATAACATGTGTTGACTCAAATAACTCCCATTGAATTGAACCTCAGCAGGACTTGAGGGTTCACCGGGGGAACAAATATCTCTGATGAAACTTGGCATCTTAACCCTGTTTAACATTTTAATTAAGAAGGGAAAATTCGGTGTCATTTGCTTTTCTGCGGTCTCCAGGAGCGGCGGGGGACACGCTTGAGAATTCCTCCAAGAGGGAAGCAGAAAGAAATACATTAGCTAATTAGGGATGAGGCAGACATCTATCTACAAGATATATACGCCTCTGCTCACTCTTCTCGCCCGACTTTTCTGCGGCCCTTTCTCTTTCCAGACAGGATCTCTTAGAAGAAGATGCATGAACGTGCTTCTTTTTAATACCGTTAGTGGAGAATTAGATTATTGCTGGAGTCTTTTCTTCTACGAAGCCAGAGAGAAGCCGGGACAGAGGCACACATCCACAGACGGCCCCGCTCTTGGGAAACGCCCAGGACTTGGTAACTTCAGAACAACTCTTCCCAAGCCCTCATCTCATACCCATCAGCACTCATCTTTTTTTGATGAGCATTTCCTTTTTCCAGCCAGGCAGGCACCCTGGGGGACATTTGTTAGGATGGCCCAGTTAAGTAGAAAATATTATCTCCCTGGTTTGCAGATGAGCCTGTGAAAGGGAGTTTGTTAAAACAGCAGCCAGGCGAAGTCGGGGCGCAGGGGCGGTGATCGGGTCTACGCGCACCCTGCCGCCCGGCCACCGCATCGTCCCGGTCCTGGAAAAAAAGCGAACCGAAACCAGAAATAGTAGAAAAATCCGTCTCGCCAGAGGATGTACAGAGCTCTCCAGTGTATTTCCGACGCCAAGAGAAACCAGAGACGTCTCTGTTTTACTTTGTGTCGCTTTCCTCCGAAACACCGAGCCAAACCCGCGCCCCGAATTTTTGTTAATTTTAAGCTCCTTCCTCCTTTTGAGGTCCCTCAAGAGGCAACCTAGTCCTGGACCCCTGAGACTTTACTTCCTGGGAGCCCGCCCTGGCCTGCCTGGCCCCATGTCTCCTGTGGGCCCCCCGGGGAAGGCAACCCCCCAACCCCCTCCATGGGGGGTGGGCAAAGGGATGGGGAGCAACTGAACTATGTGTTAATTGCGTTAAGGCGCTTTCTCTAATGAAATAGAGGCTTTCTCCATAGCAACGGTGATTAAAAGATGCAGAATGGCGGTCCTCCAGGGCCCGTCTGTCTGGGAAGTGATTGCCACTTTACAGAACAATTCAGTGCAGATAGAAGTTTATTGTGTACATTCCGCCTAAGCTGACTGCTCAGGTCACACTTCCCAAAGCCACTTTCTCTCCCTCTGAGCGCTATTTTCAGGCTGACTTGGGGGAGGGGTCCATGGGATATGTGCCGCCAGGCTGGGGGTGGGGGGGGTGGTTGGGGGCTGTTTGGAGCTGGGGGAAGGGGAGAGAGATGAGGCCTGCTCTCTCTCTCCTTCAGAGGATGGGGGAGAAACAAAGCCTGGAGCCTGCGGCTTTGCATCTAAGCCTACTCTAAAGAAGCCGCATGCTTCATTAGGCAACTTTAAAAACGCTCATTGAAGTGCCCAGAGGGGGTAAGGTAAATCCCCTTCCATTTTTGTGCACCCTACGAAAGCACACAGCATTCCTATTTTATACACTGTAGGGTAAGTGATTTTCCAAATTGGAGGGGGGTGGGAATAAACATGATCGGGACTAAAACACATGGAACAGAGTGACCTAATGGTCCCACCAGACTGCAGGGTCTCAAACGGGCGGGAGGGAGGCAGCCTTCCGCGCTGCTGTCTCCTGCGTCCTTCCCGCCAGGTCCTGGGTCTTCTCTTGCAGGAAAACCAGAAATGCGACCCAGGCTTAGATCCCTCCCGGGTGGTGCTGCCCGCGACTCTCCCCCAGCCCACTTTCCCTCTGCCTCCCGCCTCTCGCGGGACCGTTAAGCCCGCACTTGAGAGACCAACGAACTAAAACTTGCCAGAAGGCACTCCCGGTGGGAAAAGCACCTTTTGGAATATATAAAAAGAAATTAAATAAAATTGTGATTTAAAAATCCAGACGCAAGCCCGAACACATCCCCAGATACCGTTCTCCACTTGCGATGGAATCGGATGTAGATGTTTCCGGGTTGAGGAGGCAGGCTCTTGAATCCCAGGTCTGGGTTCGAGTCCCGCCTCTGCCTAGCCTCGGCTAAATTCAGGTTTCTCCATTTGAGACACGGAGATGAGAATTACAGAAGAGAATTATGTTGAACATTTACTTCTGACATGCAGCACGTGTTCAAAAATTATAATAAAAGTTGTAACTATTCTGATGCCAGGTAATGTCCCTGTGACATTTGTGCAGCACTCTGTGACCCACCAACTTCTTCTACTTGCCGTCCCTCTTATAATCTTACTAACGACCCTGGGCTATTCCGATAATCCGGGGCCGGGGCCGGCTGGAGAGAGATCAAAGCCCCGGACCAACCCTGGCTGGTCAAGCAGAAAAGGCCAGTTTCTGGGGACAAAACAAACGGAGAAATCCAGACTTCCAAATCTCGCCCTGGGAGCTGGCAATGTTCTAGGCTGTGGGACACAGGGGCGACGGAGGGCAAGGCAGGCCTGCCACCCTGGGGCTGACAGTCCAGGGCCGTGTGGGAGAGGTGGAGGACACAGAGGAGTGCCCGCCAGAGGCCCCTGACCCCCCGCCCAAGGAAGGCTTTGCGACTCTATCTTATTAACAAAATTTTAAAGATAACACACTTAAAGGACCTCTAAGTGTTTAAATTTCTCTAGGAAATAAAAGTGCTGTTTATACTGGCATAAAGTAGAATTATTCACACTTTCAAAAGTGTTTGAAGAAAACTGGATGAAGACCACAGATCTAAATATTTATCATGCCAAGAAATCTGTGTGCTTCTGTGATTTGTTTTCGACCTAGAAAATAACTCGTTTTAAAAATTATTCTTAGCCAAACTTTCTAATCCTAAGGGAAAACTTCAACAAATTCTCAGCAAAAGCTAACATACAATTTTCTTGGGGCAAAAGCCTTCTGATTGCCCTTTGTATATGGCCCATTATCTGGGTATTTAATACAAATACTCAACATTCCTCAAAGGTATTTACCCAAACAAGAGCATCCATTACAGATGACGAAGACCCAGTGGTCTGCAGGACTGAGCCACCCGGAGAGCAGACAATCCCTCCAACCCTTAAATGTGGTCCAAGAACCACGGTTCCTGCTCCCCCTAGGAGCCTGTAAGGATGCAGAACTCCAACATCCCCTATCCCCCACCAACCCATGTCTACTGAATCAGAATCTCCATTTTAAAACAAGATCCTGGGTGATTTGTATGATATGAAATTTGGAGACTTGAAGGTCTACACAGGCGTTGTACAACACAGAAGGAAAAGGTACATGGGGGGGCCCTGGATGGCTCAGTTGGTTGAGCATCCAACTTCAGCTCAGGTCATGATCTCACAGTTTGTGGGTTCGAGCCCCACATCGGGCTCTGTGCTGACAGCTCAGAGCCTGGAGCCTGTTTCGGATTCTGTATGCCCCTCTCTTTCTGCCCGTCCCCTGCTCATGATCTCTCTCTGTCTCTCAAAAATAAATGCTGGAAAAAAAAAAAAAAGAAAAGAAAAGGCACATAGGTTGACCAGAGATTACATTTCCCAGCCTCCCTTGCAGCTAAGCGTGGCCATGGGACTAAGTCCTGGCCATTGGTGGAGGAGTGGAAGGGGTAAGTGCAACTTCCAGGGGCTGACCTGAAAAGGTAGGAGACCACCCTCACCTTCCACCCCACTGTTCTCCCAGGCTGGATATGGCCATTGTGGCAGAGGGTACGGCCGCCATTTTAGGTCACAACAGGTCACCTGCTAAGGATGGCAGAGCAAAGACGGGGCTGGATTCGTGACAATATTCTACCAATACCAGCGTTACCACAAAATCACTGCAGCACATCTTTCTTTCTCTATCTTTTATGATACCACCTTCTAGATGCACTCTGTATATAGCTTATTTCTTATTCCACTGCAAGCTTTTTGTGGTCAAGGACCAAGTCTTATTTATTTTTATATTATTTATATTGTCTAGTTGTGTATCTTGCCTATAATCGGTACACAAAACTCTCAGTTAAATGAATGACCAAATTAATAAGTGAATGAATGAATGAATATGATTTATTATCAAAGGGTACTTGCTAACCTCCTCCTAGCTAAAGATGGTATTTAGGAGCTTTACTAAGGATAGGGGCGCCTGGGTGTCTCAGTCGGTTAAGTGTTCAACTTCGGTTCAGGTCATGATCTCACAGTTCGTGGGTTCGAGCCCCACATCAGGCTCTGTGCTGACAGCTCAGAGCCTGGAGCCTGTCTTCAGATTCTGTGCCTTCCTCTCTCTCTGACCCTCCCCTGCTCACGCTGTCTCTCTCTCTCAAAAATAAATAAAACATTAAAAAAATTTTAAAAAAGGAGTTTTACTAAGGATAATAATCACAATGGATTAAAATTCATAGAATACATTCGAATATGTTAAATACTTAAATCTACAAGTTCATAATATATGTGTGTATTCATACGTCTATATATCATTAGGACAGTATAGGACGGTCTTCGAGGGAAACTGGTGAAGATCTACTTCATGATCTGCATGGGATTTATAGGAGTATATGCTTTATTATAGTTTATTGTTTTTTAAAAGATGCACTTGGGAGTGACTTCCCATACATGGGGACCATACCGAGATGCCATGATCGTGACTCCGTGGCTATGCTACCTATGAAAAGGACACCAAACTGGCCATGTCCCCTTAACCGGTCTCAGCCCAGAATCAAGAAGAAAGTTTAGACATGCTTACATATAAACTATGTTTAACTTCTCCAGCTAATTTGTTGAAATTGTCCACTTCATTGGAATCAAGTGTGTCTAAAATTTATGTGTTGAGTCAAAAGTAGAGATTTCCCCCCAAGTGTATAGTCAACCATCTTGTCTCCCAGTGTTTGTTTATGAGACTTCTTTTCTAAAACAGGACAAGCACTGGATGTCAGTGTTTTAATCTTTGACACTGTGAGGCTACAAAGAAACTGCTTTTCTTTAGTTATTGTTTAGCTCAGCCATCTTCATATGTCCTTAAACCTTACGAGTCATTGTCACTTCATTGGATTCTCCGGGTTTTTTTTCACTTCCCTTGGAATATTAGTGTCTTTGTTACTCGTTTCTAAGAGATTCCTTATGACTAGGATGCTCACCATTTGCCACGCATTGCAAATAAAATACCATGTTTTTTCGCCAACATTTTATGATGATATCTTACTTTTGGGAGTACAGAAGTTGTGTATTGAACATAATAATGTTGTGCTTCATGCCTTTTGAGTTTTGTGTTTGTATGTAAAACATGTCTGTATTACCGTCATACATTCTTCGTATTTTCTTTTTTTGTTATTAATTATTTCATCATTTTTTCCCTATAAGTCATTTCTATGGTTTTAAAGTGTTACTTACTCAAATTATTTATCTTAAGCAATTGTCAATTATTTTGATTTCTACTATAGTTATTTAGAAATTCCCACATATAATCAACTGCATTTCTATTTGTTTGCCTTACCTTTGATTGATACTTTAAAATTACTGATGATTTTTAGTTTATCCCATTGAGTTCTATCTTATTTCTCTTCTTTTTTCCAGAATATTCCTTGTCTAGAGTTGCATTTTCCCCCTCTCAATTGATGCTTAAAATAATTTTGCAAGTTGGAAAAAAATGCAGTTTTAATTTCATTTGGACCAAATTTAATAGATTAATTAGGAGAGAATAGATCAATTTAAAGCTATCCAACAGCAAGATGTGTCTTTCTATTTTTAATCAACTTGTTATGTTGGGAAACTCCTAGTACAAATACGTTTTTATTCATTCCTTGTCATTTCATAGTTTCATTTATGTAGTGATGGGGACTATGTGCCTCATTTATTTTATTAATGTATAAACCAACTTTATTTACTTTTCTAATGGCATTTCATTGAAACACCAAAATTCTGGTTTTCTTTCTCAGTTCGTGGTTTGTACGGGATATATACAAGCAGAAAGGGCCCTTGGTTATTTGATACTGAATTAATTAATCCTATTAGTTTAAGGTTCGTTTCCTTACAGGTCATTTTAGGAAACTTTTCTTTTATCGAGCATTTTTCGCAAAATTTGTTGACAGCCTTAATAAAATGTTTTGTTGTTGTTGTGTATTATAGGTGAGCGTGCTTGTGACTAATTCTTGATTAGGCTAAAAATTACTTTTCCTAAAAATAAACATTCTTGCGTCTACTCTCAGTGAACTGCATTTTGTATATGTACATGCAGGTGTGTGTGTGTATTTATTCATATAGATTTCCCTATTATAATTGTTAAAGTTTTATTTGCAGTTTCTGAGAATATAATCCAAAATAAATAGCTTATTTTGTTCAAAAAAAAATAAAGAAGAAGAAGAAGAAAGCTCAGAACCTCGTTAGATCTGGTCCATCTCCATCATTTTACAGGTGGGAACAGTCAGTTACGAAAGATGAGCTCAGAACTACTGAATCGTGCTTAACAATATCTTGTATTTCCTACCCCGCCCCTGCTCTCTTATGCCCATGGCCTATCATATGTGGGCATATAGACTCTATCATACCATGAGGTTAAAATATTAAAATCAGAGTGTTTCTTGCTTCCTTCTTCACTTAGTTCAAAACTCTAGATGATCCCGGGCACCTGGGTGGCTCAGTCAGTTAAGCATCGACTTTGGCTCAGGTTCTGATCTCAGGGTTTGTGGGTTTGAGCCTCGTGCTGGGCTCTGTGCTGCTTTGGATTGTGTGTCTCCCTCTCTCTTTGCTCCTCCTCCACTCACGCTCTGTCTCTCTCTCTCTCTCTCTCAAAGATCAATAAACATTAAAAAGAACAAAGTCTGGATGATCCCACCAGTACACTTTTCAGGATCAAATAACCTGATTCAATATTCACTGGAGATAATATTCATTTACCTTTACTGACTACTGCTATCTAAATATAAGGACCGAATCTCTTCTGAAAAAGAAATGAAATAAAATTAATTCATGCAAATAGTGAAGAATCCAAATGGTAAAAAAAAAAAAAAAAAGATATAAAATGAACATTAAAGGCTATTTCTAGTTTCTGCAGCCTTAAGCCATGATTGCAAATTCATGTGCGCACCTCCAGAAAATAATTTATGCAAATATGTATGTGCAGTATATCCATGAGTATGTATGAGTAATCCTTAGAGTATTTTTACGTAAATTACGTATTATATAGAGATGGGTCTTTATCTTGCACGTGTCAATGATATATTTGGGGAAGATTTCTATTTTAGCACATACGGCTCTACTTCATGCTTCTTCTTCTTTTTAAGCTTATTTATTTATTTCAAGAGAGAGCAAGTGGGGAAGGGGCAGAGAGAGAGGGAGAGAGAGAATCCCATGCAGCTCCATCCTGTCAGCACAGAGCCCGATGCAGGGCTTGAGCCCACGAACTGTGAGATCATGACCTGAGCTGAAATCAAGAGTTGGATGCTTATAAGGACAGAGCTCCTGGGTAGCTGAGCTGAATAAGCGACTGACTCTTGATTCTGGCTCAGGTCATGATCTCACGGTTCGTGAGTTTGAGCCCCGCCTCAGGCTCTGCACAGATAGTGTGGAGCCTGCTTGGGATTCTCTCTCTCCTGCTCATGCTCTCTAAATAAATAAACAACTAAATAAACAAACACACATTTAAAAATAAAAAGAGTTGGGCACTTAACCAACTGAGCCACCCAGGCACCCCGGGACTTCATTCTTTTTAACAGTGGAATAATATTTATTGCACATCTGTTCCGTAATTTATCTAACTATCCTGCGTTGATGCCATTTTACTTTCCTGCAATGTTGTGCTAACACAGACGTGCTGAGGCGAACATCCTGGTACAGAGACTGTTGTATAAGTTTCAGGTATGTCCACAGAGTGGATTTCTTAGCATCCAAATTGCTAGGTCAAAGGACATGTGCTCTTTGCATTTTGAAGAGATATTGTCAAAATTCTGTCTCTGCTTCCACAAAATTTCACGCTCCCTGCAACAATGGACTTACTGTCTATTTCCCCATATCATTCACAGCACGGGTTACCACTACATTTTTGACAATTTAGGAAGTGAAAAATCGTGCATCACCGATGGTTTGACTTGCGTTTCTTCCAGTGGGGGTGAGGTTGCTTATCATGCCGTGCGCTCATTGGCAACTTTAATTTTTCTCTGTGAACTACATGTTCAAGCCCTTTGTGCATTGTTTTTTCTTATGAGACTTATCACACTTTCTCTTAAAGGGATCAGAAACCTAGATTTCTGACTTCAAGGCTGCCTTTCTTATTGCCAGAAGGACTCATTTCATATGGATAACATTAGCTTCTCTATTTTAAAATTTGATCACTCGGAGGGGATTGCCCTTGTACGGGGCGGTCAGGTAACATAAGAGAGAGCCAGTCACCATACTTCCCTACCATCTTCATTATCGTTTCTTTTTTTTAAATGTTTTTATTTATTTTTGAGAGAGAGAGAGCGAGAGTGAGAGTGAGCGAGTGAGCGAGCATGAGCAGGGGAGGGTCAGAGAGAGAAGGAGTCACAGGATCTGAAGACAGGCTCCAGGCTCTGAGCTAGCGTTCAGCACAGAGCCTGACATGGGGCTCGAACTCATGAACCGTGAGATCATGACCTGAGCCGAAGCCGGACGCTTGACCGACTGAGCCACTCAGGCGTCCCCATTATTGTTTCTGACAGCTATTTAGCCACAATAAAATCTAACCTAATTCCTAACAATTTTCTCATGATGCAAATTATTTGGATTTAAGCTTCCCCCTCCCCAATTCCAGCAAAAGGTAATCATATGAACACCCCTTGCCCCCTTGCACATTCAATAAAAACATACTATACACATACCGCACCTCTTGGAGACCCAATTTCCCTGTCTGTAAAAGAAGAGGATTGAACTAGATGTTTCTGAATTTGCAGCTCTTTTTAGATCCAAAATCCTGTGAGGCTATACCCACAAACCAGGAGCTCAAACAGAATTAGTTTAAGCCTGAAAGGAGGCCAGGTTATGTGGAAAGAGAATAATACCTAGCATGAAAATCTGACAACAAGTGACCAAAAATGCCTTTAACTAGTCTTACGGCAATGGGACATATGAAGGTATTTACTTGCAGACCAGCCCCATCTAGACGTCACAGCTTCCGAAACCTTCTTTGCAACTATAGATGAGGGTACTCAAACTCCACTGGGTCCCTCCTCTGTTGGCCGAATCCTCAGTGAGATCCTAATTCCCTGAACCATGCAATTAATTGTCCCAAATACAAATTAAGAGTCTAAGACACTCAAGCAAATCCCCACATAGTGTGTTCTTCAGCTGAAAATCCATTGCAGTAAGTGTATAGCTGACGTTAGCATTCTTATTCTGAGACTGATGGCGGGGTGCTGTGGGATAAAGCAAATGAGTAATTATGTTGGGGTCATTGGGAACCGGGACTTTTCAACATGGAGAAAAGAGATGTAGGTAGAGCCAATGAGATTGGTTTGGTTACGTAAGATATGTAGAGTCCTAGGGACGCCTGAGTAGCTCGGTTGGGTAAGCCTCTGACTCTTGGTTTCGGTTCAGGTCATGATCTCACAGTTCATGGGTTCGAGCCCCACACTAGGCTCTGCATTGGCAGTGCAGAGCCAGCTAGGGATTCTTTGTCTCCCCCTTTCTCTCCACCCTTTCCCTGCTCATGCTGTCTCTGACTCTCTCAAATATAAATAAATTAATTTAAAAAAGATGTATAGAATGCTAAATGTAGATTGGAAATAGTATTAAGAACTCATGCTATCATTTTTTTCAAAGGATTTGCTTCCAAAGTGGGCAGAAATCTACAAGATGAACTCAGAACAACTTGTCATACCAAAAAGCACAGAAGCTTTCAAAGGCTTTTGGGATTCTGTCAAAAGGCCACAACAACAAATTTGAAAGGCACCCATGGCTCAAAGATATGATCATTCATTGAGCAATCAACCCCGGCTTACATCCATGAGTTCATATGATATTTTAAAAGAAACTTACTGGTTACCTTTGGAATATGCTAGGAAACCAACTCTTTATTTTGAAAATCACTAGACAGAAAGCATGAAGCACTTAGCCTAGCTTTTCTATATGAACTGTGCTTTGGGGTCAAATAGTTGATGAGGTAAGTTAACTTTATAGATAACAAGAAACGATGAAATGGTAAAATTTGAATATCACCATTTTCAACCACTAACCAAATAATGGATCTGGGCAATAACCACTAATGGCTGCTAATATCAAAAAAGAGAAACAACCAGATGTATTTTTTAAATGTCTATGTACTTATTTCTGAGAGAGAGCATGAGCAGGGTAGGGGCAGAGAAAGAGGGAGAGAGAATCCCAAGCAGGCTTGGTGCTGTCAGCACAGAGCCCAAGTGGGGCTTGATCTCATGAGCCATGAGATCATGACCTGGCTGAAATCAAGAGTCAGATGGCTAATCAACTGAGCCACCCAGGTGCCCCCAGTCACTTTTTTTTTTTTAACTCTTATTGGGAGAACATGACCTATGAAGGAGTCTTATTAAAAAACTCAAACCTGGATTTCATCAAGCCTTGAGATGGAATCAGCAATTGACGAAAAGTACAGGGGAAAGAGGAACATGTCCAGTGACACCATGGGGACATGACCAACAAAATCTGGACTTTGAAAAACTCTGCAGGACTGATAATTAGGTTTCTTCGACAAGTAACTTCCAAGGTTGGGGGGGGTGTGTGGAATGTACAGAGGGGATTTATAGATGACAACAAACTTAAGAGATGTATGAACTGATTGCAATGAGTGGACCTAATCTGGATCCCTATTTGAACAACTGGTAAAACATTTTATAAGATAATTGAGGAAAGGTTAACATGGAACAGAGAGTCAATGATGTGGAGGAATTACTGATAATTACAAAAATGGAGCTGTGACAAGGAATGCTAGTGGCTTGTGGTTAATTATTTTAAGAATGTATATCTTTTAAACATACACACGGTATTCATGGAATGATATGACATCAGAGCTTTATTCAAAATAATTCCGGATATGGGGCGCCTGGGTGGTTCAGTCAGTTAAGTGTCCAACTCTTAATTTCGGCTCAGGTCATGATCTCACGGTTCATGAGCGCACGCTCCAAGCCTGCTTGGAATTCTCTTTCCTTCCCTCTCTCTGCTTCTCCCCTACTTGTGTAGACGCACACACACACTTTCTTTCTCAAAATAAATAAACAAACAAAAAACAAAGAAATTCAGGATTGGGGAGGGTTAAGGGGAAATAGATAAAATACATGAAATGATTATTGTTGAGGCTGGACGTTAAGTATATGGGAGCTCACTATATTATTCTAATTGTATATTTGAAATCTTCCACAATGAAAAATTCATCCTTTTTTTTTTTTTGGTGGAATTACCTACAATTCCAAGCGTGCTAGTCTCTACTTTCTGATCTGACAGTGAACACCCTGAATGAGCCCACTGGCCCCTCTCAATAATCCCTGTAAATGAATAACATATGAAACTTTGGGTCACCACCCTCCTGAGGCTGACATTCCTCATGAAGGCCATGTGATGGACTATTGCCATTCTCTCTTATACAACAGCCCCTCTGACCTAAAGAAATACACCTCGACCAAAGATACCCTGGAAAAGACACACACACACACACACACACACACACACACACACACACCTCTAAGACAGAGCTGGGGTATTATAATTAATGACAACTCTGGAAGTCCAACTCCCTCCTTTCCATCATCAAACTCTGAAAGCTCAACCTTTCCTCCTTTGGGGGTCTTCGTTCCTGGAGAAATGAGGGTCTGTTGCATAGAGTCACAGCACAGACCATACTTTCAAGACACCGAATCCAGCCTTCCACTGGGATGTGTGGATAAGGTCGGGGCGGCACACACAGCCCACATCAGAGAGCATCTACCCTCAGCCTGTGGACTCAGCCTCTGACCGTTTTTCTACTCTTTCTCATTACTGTTCGGTTACTTGTGAATTGCTTGGTTACCCCGAGGGAGAGAGATGGTCCGATAGTGACTTTAGTCCATAAACAAGACATGGCCCCTAATGTAAAACGTTTGCACCATAACTGTCCCATTCCACAGAGGACACTTTCTTGATGACTGTAGCCTGTGAAACTGTACCATTTAAATAATTTGCAACATAGAATCAAAACAACATTCTCTTTTGTTGCAGCCTCTTTTCAATTATTGTTGGGTAATATATCCGTATTCTAAGGCCATATAAATTCATTTTATTTTAAAGGGTAAATTATAATTGACTCATGTGGGCTGGAAACAAGTTAACTGTTCTCCAATTCCTTGTAATCACCAACTTCTTTTTCTACCGGAAAGTGGGAAAGAGCGGGAAAGGCTGACTTGCTTAATTGGTGGTCAAAAGTGAATGAGTGCCTACTGCCTAAATGCACTCAATGAGCGATCCTGGACTGGAAGGAAAAAAAAAAAAACTATAGAAGACATTATTGGGGAAATCCTCCACATTAGATATACTGTGAGTAGCTATTGTGCTAATGTCTAATTTCCTGAGTCTGGTCATTATACTATGACTATAAGAGACAGAGAGAAAGAGACAGAAGGAGAAAGAAAAAGAGAAAGGCAAAGTATTAATAATGAGGAATCTGCGTAAAAGATTTGCAGTGGTTCTTTGTACGGTTCTTACAAATTTTCCACAAGCTTGAAATTACTTAAAAACACAGCCTTTTAAGACGCGATGAGGAAGCTGAGACCCAGGCCCGCTGGCACTAGAACCCAGGACCTCCCAGCACGGCCCGGCGCTGTGCCGTGTGAGCGAGGCGGTGTGGGATCCCAGGCGGAGAGAGGAACAGGCAGCCAAGGAAGAAGTGAGTCCTTCTAAAGGGCAGGAGATGAGCAGAGGCAGAAGTGAGATCCGTCAGCACTCTCTTAGTCCAGATGGCTGGGGACCTCCATTATCAAAACAAAATAACAGCAATCAGAACAGAACAAATATTCTGTATGGTTTAATCTTTATTTTTACAGGATTTGGCAGGAGCCATAAGGTCTGGAACAGTGGGCTGTTTGGGGAACTCTGTATTTATTAAAATGGTCTGGACTCTGCTTCTTATTATTCTTTCTCTTCCTTTGAAACGGGAATGGAAAGTCTCCTGATAAATGAGCAGCCCTTGGTCCAGGTTTGTGTAACTAACTACGCTCATATCCTTTTATGCTCTAATACCAAAAGGTACTCCTGCAATTGACCTTCTTGAGATTCTAGGTCTTCAGCTACCTCAACTTGCTAAAACATCCTGTGCCAAATAGAGCACATGGACCGTTGGGCATGTCAACAACAGGACAAAGTTTCCACTGGATAGCTTCATCTAAAAGAATCATGTAAATATTGTAAATTTACTACATGGGACCTAATTCATCCTTCTTAAAGAGGGATGGAGTTTCTACCCTGAGAGTTTACAATTTGTTATTCTACAAGGTCCACATAGTTTCCAAAGTTAACTTCTTCTGCCAAATACTGAAATTCATCTTCATGAAACAGTACAACAAAAAAACAGGTTGCTATATCATAATGTCAGCTTAATTTAAAATAATGTTGGGGCGTCTGGGTGGCTCAGTTGGTTGTGCATCTGAATCATGATTTCAGTTCAGGTCATGATCTCAGGGTTGTGGGATCAAGCCTCATGTTTGAACTGACAGCACGGAGCCTGCTTGGGATTCTCTCTTTCTGCCCCTTCCCTGCCCACACATGTATTCTCTCTTTCAAAATAAATAAATAAACGTTAAAAATATATTTTAAAAATTTAACTGTTAAAATACACATAACAAAACCTACCATCTTGAAACCATTTAAGATGTGTAGTTCAGGGCACCTGGGTGGCTCAGTCATTAAGCATCTGACTTTGGCTCAGGTCATGAGCTCACATTTTTAAATCTATATAATGTATTGTCTTGATCTCACAGTTCATGAACTCAAGCCCCACACTGGGTGAGCTTGAGCCCTGCTTGGGGTGAGCTCCACTTCTCTCTCCCTCTCTCTCGCCTTCTCCCTCCCCCCACCCTGTCCCTCCTGGGATTCTCTCTCTCTGCCCCTTGCAATGATCATTGCATCCTCTTTCTCTTAAAAATAAAATAAAGTAAGATAATAAAATAAGTAAAATAAAATGTACAGTTGAGTAGCGTTACATATATTCACACTGTTGTGCAACCAATATCCAGAACGTTTTCATCTTGCAAAACTGAAACTCTGTACCCACGAAATAACGACTCCCCACTCGCTTTCCCCAGCGTCGGCGACCACCATTCTGCTGTCTCATGAATTTGACTCCTCTTGATATAACCGCAGAATCACACAGTATTTGCCTCTTAGGACTCCCTCGTCCACTTAACAGAATGTCCTCAAGTTTCATCTATGTTGTGCCCGGTGTCAGAATGCACTTGTTTCTTACGGCTGAGTGGTCCTCCGTTATACGCACTCACGTTTTGTTCACCCACACTTCCACGAACGGATGCCCGGGCTGTCCTCACCCTCCGGCCACTGTGAATAATGTTGCTGTGACCATGGATGGACGAATCTCTCTCTGAGACCCTGCTCTCAATTCTTTTGTATACACACCCACCAGTGGACTGCTGGATTATATGGTAATCCTATTTCTAATTTTTTGAGGAACGACCTTATTTTCATAGCAGCTGCACCATTTTCCATTCCCACCGACAGTGTGCAAGGGCTTCCGATTTCTCCACATCCTTACCAACACTTGCTCTGTTCTGACTTTTGTACAGTTAGCCATCCTACAGGGTGTGAGGTTAAACTTTCACGTTTAGTGTTTAATTATACAACGAAAGGCTGGCTCAAAAAAATATCAGAAACCAGTGAAAAGACATGGAAGGCATTATCTTTTTTTTTTTAAATAATTTATATAATGTCTACACCCAACATGGGGCTTGAACTTCCAGCCCCGAGGTCAAGAGTGGCGCATTCCACAGACCAATCTGGCCAGGTGCCCCTGTCTTAGCTTATTTTAAGAAGGAGTGTCCTTTGCCAGCCACCTAGCCAGACATCCCCGCACTGGGGAAAAGACGGAAGCCAGTCAGCCCATGAGGAGCCTAGTGGGCTAAGAGCTGAGAACAAACAGGTGGGTGGGTGATCTTCACTGGCATCAGGGTAGAGATGCCAGAACCACCATGGAGATGAAACAGCCAGGGCTTTGCGGGTCACTCTATGTTGGACACAAAAGAGAGAGAAGAGTCCACGACAGCACCGAGGCTGCGAGGTGGGTGACCCAGGGAGTCCATGGCATTCCTAGGCCGGGAGCTGCTGGGGCGCACCCAGCTGCAGGGAGGCAGCTCAGGAATGAAGGCATCAGCAAGCGCAAGTGCCAGCAGAGAGCGGGGGTCTCAGGTGCCCCATGAGGACACCCCTTAAGGAGGTAGGCTGAAATCACGGGCCGTTACCAGAATAAAGGCGTTTGTATGAGTCTGTCCCACGTAGGGCTGCACTGCTGACGATTTCACCTTGAGCCGAGCCAGAAGCCCTCCCTGGCTTTGGCTGAAGGGGTCCATCGAAGGCATCCGTGAGGACAGGCTGGGTACTGGCCTGGCTGATAAGCAGCCCCCTCGGCCTGCGTGGGGACCCCCAGCAACTCCTTTTACAAAATGAAATCCATCGCTGCTGGCAAAGCCCTTCTTAAAAAAGCGAAGGGGACGGGGCACCTGGGTGGCTCTGGAGGTTAGGCCTCCAACTTCAGTTCAGGTCATGATCTCACGTTCATGTCGCGCTCTCCGACAGCAGGGCCCCGGGGACAAGTCATGGAGGGGAGAGGGAAGAACGTCTGAAGTCCATTCTTCAAGCTGGAAACGCACGCTACCTTCCCTCCATACATCCGTGTTGTGCACTGAACAAGCGGCCAGCTGTGTCCCCGGGGAATGTACTCTGGCGGTACAGCCCGTGTTTTTCAGCCTCTGCAGCGAGGAAAGAACGTGATGGGCAGAAATGGCCGACGGCCTAGCGTTCCGCCTTCGACGGAACCAGCACCAAGTCTACATGTCAACCCAATAACCGCCCTTGGCCTATCATGCATGGTGAGTATCTGCAGTGTGTGTGTGTGTGTGTGTGTGTGTGTGTGTGTGTGTGTCTGTGTGTGTGTGTGGGCTTGCCTGCAGCCTAGACACATTTGGTTTCCATCGTCCTTGAACGGACCCGGGGGGTGAAAGCTCTCTCTTCCCAGGAGAGAACGTGTGGCTCAGCCCATATTCTCCAAGCACAGCATGTGGTTTCGTCACATGTCCCGTATTAAAGTCCATGGGAGCTGTGGGGCGGGGGGGCTGGGAACGCGTGACCCCCAAACTCCCTGAGGAAAAGGGGCTCCTGGTGCCAGATTTGGTAGCCGGAGCAACACATAAGCAGGTGACTTATCCAGACCAGGAACTTGTGGTTGTGAGGTCAGTGCCCGACTGGATCGCCCGTGCCCCCGGGGGACCGGACCTTGCCTATCGAGTATGTATTTAATGGTAACACCAAAAACGGGGGGGGGATGGGGGAGAGCAGATGGGCCTCCTGGCGGGCGGACAGCGGGGACAGGCTCAGGCCCCCAGCACCGGCCTCCTCCACACCTGCTCGGGGTGCGCGCAGGACGACAAAAGTCAGTGCACACCTAAGAAGGTGGAGGTGGGGATTTCCAGTTTTGTTCTTACGAAGGGGAGGGGAAAAACAAACAAACAAACAAACAAACAAAAAAAACCCAAAGCCACAATGTAAATAAAATGACTATTTACTTTTGTAAAAAAAAAAAAAATCCTTTGAGACATGTCCCAGTCACCTTGATTATGTTTCCATACTTCTAAAGAAAGAAAATATGATCTACAATGGATTTACATATATATTCTCAAAAAAAAAAAAATGTATGGCAGGCGCCTAGCTGAGAAGCCCTCTAATACTAATGCCGGGAGAGGTAGCATGTCAAGATTTCCTTGGTCCTTTCTCATTTTCAGCTTTTTTTCCCTCTGGTAAAGCCCACGCGATCATTCAGAGGTGTCCATCAAGAGCCTACCTGGGGACCTGACGACAGAGCAGGGGGCAAGTGCGAGCCTACCTCTCCTCCCAGAGCCACAGTCCATCGGGGAGACAGACAGACCAACGGCAAAACAAACAGGAAACCTGGTCTGTAGGGAGGAGGCCTAACCCAAGAATGCAACAACATTCTAATTGTGCTGAACGCCAATGGCTGGGCGCTAACGTACAGAGAGGGGACAGAGGCCGCCCCGAGGGGGACAGCACTGTGGGACCCGGTAGGGCAGGTGGGTGCCCTGTTCCTCCTCGGGCCAGGTCTGGGGAGCGTAGGACGCCTGTCCAGGTCCACACGTGTCTGCTATCAGAGGCAGGGCGAGGACTGGGTCTCCCCCTGGTCCCCTGCGCTCCGCATTGGCCCCAGGGACCCGGTGAGCGCACACACGTCTTCTGTTTACCATCGAGTCCACGTTCTTAGCCCTGCCTCCTCTCTACGTCCTGGGATGGCCCACACTTCCTTCCAGATACAATTTCAGTCTTACCAGAACACACGTCCTGCTCCTGTCAATGACATGTCCTTCGAGCCCCTCACGATCAGAACGCAGCTCTCTCTCTCTCAGACTCGTCACCCAAGAACACACCCGTCCCCGTCCAGGGGTCTGAACACAGTGACGACGGACCACAGCCATGGGGGCCGCTCGCCCCAGGAAGAACAGGGCCGCAGGGACCGTGGCTCCAGCCAGACGGGACGGACAGTGAGTGTGAACACGGCAGCCGAGTCTCACGCACAGAAGAAAGCGCTCTCCCCTCTCCTTGTCATGGCTGACATCTGTGGATCGAGGGCTCGGAACTCTGTCCTCGCGCCTCAACAGCTAAGGTTTCTGAGTGTCGTCATGGAGGCTGCCCAGTGCCCAGACCCCAGCGACCATGGACTTTGGCCACCAGGGGCTCACCCTACCCCGTTGCTGCGCTGGGCTCAGCGGAAACCGTCCCCACCCTCGAGGTGACGGCCCCCACCGGCCTGGGGACCCACCTCAGCTGAGCCCAGTCCCGCTCGGCCCCTCTATCCTCTTGCAGCTCTGCTTCCTCCCTCCCCTTCTCCTCAGGGCAGGCCCTCCTTACACCCCTGCCCACGGGTCCCTGCCTGGCTCTGGGTCCGGGAAATCTGACCCAAGACAAGCCTGCTTTCCTCTCTAAGACACACGGTCAGTCACTTACGTGTTAAATCCACGTGCTCCTCTCAGTCACTTTCCTCGGATTTTCCTCTTCTGTTTTTTTTTTTATGTTTATTTATTTTTGAGAGAGCGCAAGCAGGGGAGGGGCAGAGAGAGAAGGGGGCAAGGATCCGAAGCTGTATTAACAGCAGTGAGTCCGATGTGGGGCCCGAACTCATGAGCCGCGAGATCATGACCTGAGCCAAAGTCGGACGCTCAACCTCCTGAGCCCCCCAGGCGCCCCTCTCCCGTTCTTTCTTCTGATTTTAGCACAGTCCTTATGAAGATCCGTTAGAAGGTCATTTCCTTCTCGCATTGGCATCGAATGAGTTTTGGGTTTTATACTTAAGGATCGGGGAAGCAGCTTCCAGAAAGGAACATGGCAGTTAACGGAGCAGCAGGCGTGGCCCTCCGCAAACCAGGCTCGGAGGGCGAGGCCCTGGAGTGGACTTCACGCTCTCACGGAAGTGAGGGGTGTAGACCCTCTCGGAAAACTGCAGAAGCACTGACCTCCTGGACTTCCCCAGGCTTTCCTCACAGATGCTTTGTAGCCGTGGTTTTTTGGGTTCACCAGCCATGTGGGCCACATGCTCTGTGGCATCCCCCCCGGGGCCCCTGCCTTTCTGGCCAGCCTCCCCACTGGGTGCTCCCTATGGGGGAGGCTTAGGATTCTGGAACATGTCATCTCAGGTCTCCAGGAGAAAACAACAAACCAATTTAGCCAATGGTAATTACGAAATCATCTGGCTTCTTGATTGTGTGGTGGGCGTGCTCTGACTGCACCCTGGGAGATGAGGCTGTGACTTCTCCTCTCTGGCTGGGACCCGGTTCCTTCCGGCCATGGCGACTCCCCACTGCTGTCCAAACGGGGCTCCCCGGGCTGGATGGGGGTAGGGGGGAGTGAGGGGTGCCTGGGTGTTTCAGTCCGTTAAGTGTCTGACTCTGGGTTTTGGCTCAGGTCACCATCTCACGGTTTGTGAGTTCGAGCCCCACATCGGGCTCTGCGCAGTCAGTGCCGAGCCTGCTTGGGGTTCTCTCTCTCTCCCAATCTCTCTTTGCTCTTCCCCCACCCATTCTCTCATTCTCTCTCAGAATAAATAAATAAACTTAAAAAAAAAAAGAGAGAGATTCCGGGGCCGCCAGAGAATGGAACCTGCATGCGTTGGCCCATGTCCGCGTTGGCCCGTGTCCGCGGTGGCCCGTGTCCGCGCCCACCCCTCAGGGAGCTGCGCTAGGCCTTCCGGCGAAGTACCCACAACTGTCTTTCAAACTCCTTGTATTTCAGCCAAATTAAACTGCACGCTGCCCCCGAAGCGTGTATTTCAGCCCCCACACGGGGGCTTAGTCCATTCCTTCTGCCGGGAACCCTCACCCTCCTTTCTTCAAATCAGCCCGCGGGTCCAAGCTCAACTCCCTCAAGAAGGCGCTGTGACCGCCGTCAGCCACGGGCGGGCTTCCCTCCCGAGAGCGTCCGGGGACTTCGCCTGTGCCCTCAGAGCGGCTCTCACCCCAAGTCACCGGGCCGGGTCCGCCCTCCGAGACCGTGGCCTCCTCCAGGGCGAGGGCCACCACGCCGGTTCCATCTCCGAGCCCTCCGTAACCCCGCGTGTCCTCAGGGTCACGCAACACACGTCCACTGTGGCCGCTTCAAGGGGCCGTCCCCGAGCCCCCTGTGCAGAGTGGCCTCTCGTGCTACCGAACACGACCCGCACTTCTCTTCTCCACTGGTACACGGTCGTCTCTCTCCCCAGAGTGTGACTCCAAGACGACCGGGGCTCGGAGTCGCTCACCGCAGCGGCTCACGCTCCACCCGGCCAGGACAGGTGCACAGATCGTCGGGTGAGTAGACGGACCGCCGCACGCGTGAGCGGAGCCCGTGCGTGGGGCGTGGAGGTGGCAGAGGGCACCCTGCGGGCAGGCACGCGGACAGTCCCGGGCCTCCAGGACGGATGCTGACTGCGGCCCCACGACATGCGACACGCGGGGTCACCGTGAGGACTGTTTGCCCTGGACCCCCCCGCCCCCACCCCTACCCCGCCAGCCAGTTGTACCCGGCACGCTCTGCCAGCGGGCCACGCGGCGGTTCCCCGGCAATGTCATCGTGTCCTCGCCGCCGTCGGCGGGTCCCAATCCAAATGTGCTGAGCAGCCCGTCTCATGGGGTCGGGCCAGCACTGAGCACCCCGTGAGCTTTGCGGGGCCGCCATGGCCTCAGAAAGAAATAGCCACGAAATGGGCGTGATTAATGCTAAGCCTCCCTTGGGCACCTCGGGCTGAAGGTGCTCAGGGAAGGCACTGGCCTGGGACGTCCCGAGGGAGGGACGGGGACGCTGTGTCACCCATGCGCTCGGGGGTGGGGGGTGGGGAGGGCTCTCTTCTGCGCTCATGGTGGGTGATCAAGGCTTTTCTTGTCCTTTCGGGACCTCAGAGAGGTGCAAGCGGACTGCCCCCCGCCGGGGAACGAAGTGTCCGCATATGTACGAACGCCTTTGTGTTCGCTGCGGGAATGTCTTATCATATGCGAGATGAATTAAGAGGAAAAGTCTGAATTAAATGGGGCTTACACTGATCCCCTTTACGAATTTTCAATTCATACTGGTGCATTGTTTTTTGTTTTTTCTTTTGGCATAAGAGCACTAAACCAAAACAGGCCTGCCCTCAAGTACGGGGTCCACATACCCATTAGGCCAGGAATTCATTATGCAAAACAGCCAATGTCCCCGGAGGATCGCTCTCTGCACGCACTCCTGCCTGCCGAGGCATGTTGGCCCTCACACACGGGGTCCGTTATTCCTTTCTCTTCACTGTTCGTTTGGCAGCAGGTGACCGTGAAGACACCTGTCCAGGCACAAATATCCACACAAGCGTGAGCTTCCCTTCTGGTAACATAAGCAGTTATTTAGCACAAATGTGTTCGTCACCGCCCCCCCCCCAACCTGTGAATATACAAGCAGCCAGAACTAGGGATGCATTTCTTATACATAGTCCTCAGCCCGTTAACAAGCAAACAGACTGGTACTTGGGTGTGAAGAAAACCCCAAAACCGCCTCATTTATGTACATCAAACTCACATTTTTTTTAATGTTTTATTTATTTTTGACACAGAGAGAGACAGAGCATGAGAGGGGGAGGGACAGAGAGAGAAGGAGACACAGAACTGGAAGCAGGCTCCAGGCTCTGAGCTAGCTGTCAGCACAGAGCCTGACGCAGGGCTCGAACCCACGGACGTGAGATCTGACCTGAGCCGAAGTCGGAGGCTTAACCGACTGAGCCACCCAGGCGCCCCAAATTCACATTTTCTTTATGGGTATTTCTGTTGTTCTTGGTGTGCTAAGAGCCCGCGGAGCTCACTAGATCCCACTACGGACGCACTTCTCGGGAATGGGGTCGAAACATTTCTACTGAGTGCCGTGAAGCTGACTCTGAGGAGCGGACCAGACCCGTCCTGCCGTCCTAGGAGCTGGGTCTCAGCGACCACCTGACCCAAAGCACACTTTCTCTAGGGAGGTTTCTCAGATGAATCCAGACTCTGACCGGCTTTCTGAGAGCAACGTGTACCATTCCTCTGGCCCGCCTTGCATTTCGTTTCTTGGTTTTCTCCAGCCTTAAGAAAGAGTTGCCAGATGAGGAAGGACTTGCGACGCTGGAGGCCAGACACTCATTGGGAGGCGGCATCCGGTCTGGACCTTGCGGATTTGAGTGTGTGCCCTGGAGGAGACTGGGCAAGACGGATGAGGGGACAGACCCAGTGGAGGTCAGGGAACAGGCAAAAGAATGCCGAGAGGAGGGTTTAGGGGAGGCAAATGTAGCAAAAAAGGTTCAAAAAAAAGTTGGGCGTGCCAACGGGGCACCGAAACCAATCAGTCAGACGTGTGTTGGGCACACAAACTGGCTAGGAAGGCTGGCGGGCTACGGCAATGATCCTGGTAAAAAGGACGGGGGATGTGGGAGGGGCTGTGCCGGCCCAGTGAGGCTGGAGACACAGGGGGAAATGCAGGTGACATTGGGGTGCTGTGTCAGGCCTGGCGATCATCACGTACCTAAGTCATCAATCACACAAATGCTAAGGATGTGCGGATTTCCCCTTCATGATTGCTTTCCGTGTGGAGAGAAGACTGAATTCAAAGACAACCCAAATCTGGAAGAAAAAAAAAAAAGCAAGGCTCTGGGAAGTAAGAAATGCAATTTATATCAAAAACATTGGCCCAAGTGGGCCAAAGGAAAAGTTGACTTTCCCCGCTCTAGTCAGGAGGGGAAAAAAGCAAGAAAGTTTCCTTCTGCCCCCTGGTGGCTTGCGGGAAAATTGAACCGAAAGGGCAGAAAGAAGAAAGGGGACCAGTTTCTCCAGCTTGTGTCCAAAGTCAACGGAGCAGACGCCACCCCAACCACAGCGAAGGCGGTTCAGACATCCCGGCATCTCGGACCTTCTGCCTGTGGATGGCGAGCGGAGGTCGGGCCACCGCCAGCGTCGTCTTCTGAGCGTGAGCCGGTGGCTCTGCGCACCGCCCGGCTGGACGGTGCAGGCGGCTGCTGAGATTCTAACTCGGTTTCCATCTGGCTTCCACCGAGCGGGCGCTAGAACGTGACCTGTGAGCAGAGCATCTCTGGCGACGCTCAGGAAACAGCCCCACGGGCCTCTGTGTCGAATCGCACTGGCCCAGGGGCCAGGTACCCAGTCCTGCACGGGACAGAATGCACTTTTAATTAGGTTACAGCTCTTTTGGTTTTGGTGTGGGATTTATTGTTGCTGTTGTTGTTGTTGTTGTTTGGTAAAAGGTGCAAATCTATTTCCAACTTTCATCTTTCCAGATCACCTTTCATTTCCCTGGAAGGCAACATTCCGCGGTCCTACATCAGATCACTACTTTTCCACATGAAAAAAACGTGCTTTTGATGTCCTGACCTTTTTGATAATGCTCCTCAGCTAATGTGTGGCTCTGTGAAAAGCCACTTGTGAGGGGTGATGCCTCTTCCAGAATTTGCCTTCTGAATGCAGCGGAATAAGGATGACGAAAAGCAGGAGGAGTTGGGGGCGGGCTGAAAGCAGTCCGGTCATTACCAGGTCGGCTGTAACTGGATGCGGCGGCCTGCTGTGCAGAGCCAAGGGCACAGCCTACAAAATGCTGCGGGTTTTCCAGATATCCTGTTGTTCAGTTTTGTCTCCAACAAAACAAACAAAAATGCGCATAATTGTACCAGGCCTCAAAACCCATTTTATTCTCCCATTATACCAAGGAAATCCTGAATGGAGGCGCCACTGGAGTGGGGCTCTCCGTGGGTTCCTATGGATAATTGTTTATCCACATTCTATTAGGGAAACGCCAGTCAATTGGAAGTGCTCCCTTCCTAACACTGGAGTGTCCTTTGTGAACGGGCATTTAAAACGGATGCTAATTTCATCGTCTTGAAGACCTGTTTCAATATGGTGAATTTTGCAGATAACTGTAATTTATCCAGTAACAGAATCTTCTTGTTGCTTGAATGATTTTGAAAAGAAATATGTGACTGCATTAGACCATTTGTTTCCCGGGTTAGAGGATTCTGAGGGTACTGTAATTGTTTCCCTGACAATTTCAGCGTTGTCATTACCGAAGTCAACTATGATGGACCTGACTCTGTTGGCGCTCAGGTGCTGAGATGTTTGGGGTTCTGTGCCTTGGATTAGTAGGGTTTACTCTTTTTTCTTTAACATTGTGTTAAAACTTTATCACCTATCTTTTGGTCCACATCCGCTTTGGGCACGGGGTCATGGGCTGCGGAGAGGTGGCCCAGGGAGGCCGCGTGCTAAGCCTGACTCACCTCCCCTGATGAAGAAGCCGAGGTTTGCTCACCTTCTGGTCCTCGCCTAAAGTCACATGACTAGTTAAGTGATCCTGGGACTTGAACCCATCCCAGCTTGTCAGTAGAGTCAAGCGTCCCCACGCATTTTTATTTTTTAACTCATTAAGGTTGATAAAAGGATCTGTTTGCTAGTGGAATGTGGTCAGAAGGGTGCTTTAGGCCTGCGGGTGCCCACCCGTTCCGCCCTACAGTCCATCTTCTCCCCTCCAGAGTGGACTCCCAGCCCGCTGGTCACGGTCACGGGGACAGTGCTGCATGTCAGCGTGTGCACAGCACGAGCTGCCCAGGAGCTGATGCGCACCCTTCCATTGACACGTCATTTCCTGTTCACTTTATCCTTTTACTTTGGCACCCAAAATTCCTCCTCCTTACGCCACACAGCCCGCGTGGCTTTCCCATGAGCAAGACACGAGCTTTACTGCCTGGATTCGAGCCCATTTTAGCTTCTAAGAGGCAAGTTTCTTTCTTTCCTTTTTTTTTTTTTTTTGACCTTACTTTTGGATGCTCCCATTTATGTTCCAGATGCTGAAGTGGCGAGATAAGCGAGGCCCCAGCTTCGTCATCGCTCACCGATAATGCTGACATGTAACAGTTTCCGTGTCTTCACAAAGGCAATAAAGGGGTAATAGAAATGAGTAATGCGCTCGTTAGAGTGAGCTCAAAGTGTTCTCCAGACTTTTCCCTCTAAACCTGGATCCTTTATTTCCAAACTTTCTCGACAGCATCTTTGGCGACATTATCAGCAATATTAATTATCTCAGGCATGAACCACCAGCTGCTGTAGACACGGAGCTCTTAATTACACACAGTTGGCCACACACTGATGTTTCCCTGGCCTTCTTATAAATAGCTTATGGAATAGAATTAAGGAAATCACAGCGTGGCTCTCAAGAACAGGCAGAGACCCCGGAGACCGGTGGTAGTAACTCTTGACCCCCGCGGTACGGCCCCTCACGCTGTGCAGAGCCCTTGGGGCCACTGCCCAACATCAGGGTGTCCGTCAGACCTCCCCACCACCAGCTCTGCTCCTGGGTGGCCACACACAGTTTTGTGAAGTGGATCCAAATGAATGTCTCCGTGTCTAAATAACATGCCTCTAGTGAAATTCCATCAAGATCCCCACGTTGAGGGCACTGATATGCAGTTTTGGTCAGAAGTAGGCTGTACCAGGAAAACAACAACAACAGTAATCAAAGTCACCTTTTTAAAAATGCAATATTAAAGGAATAAAAAGAAATCTTTAAGGCAGACCTGTAAATCCATCGAATCTGCCCTCTGGTGAGGTAACCACCAGCTGTGTATTAAACAGTACAAGAGAGAGGTTATAATAAGGATTTATTTTTCCCATTTTCTTTTGCACACAGGTCACTGCATATTTTGGGGTAGGCTTCTTGTGAGAGATGCATTGAAATCCTCTTATTGGCACAGATTCAAAGATTTTTATTGATAAATTGATTTAAAAAATTTCTGCTTCATCAAAATAGACATGTAACTACAACAATCAGAAACCAGAAAGATATAATTATAAATATATAAAATTTATATATAAAGTTATTATTGTATATAATAAATATATATTATATATAAGTATATAATATATATACTAAAATTCTTATAAAATCTGTATAAGATGCAACGTAAAAATGTAAATAATAAAAGAGTGGGGTGCCTGGGTGGCTCAGTTGGTTAAGCATCTGATCTCCGTTCAGGTCATGATCTCACAGTTTGTGGGTTTGAGTGTGTTCGAGCCCGGCGTCGGGCTCTGTGCTGACAGCTCAGAGTCTGGAGCCCACTTTGGATTCTGTGTCTCCCTCTCTCTCTGCCCCTCCCTCGCTCGTGTTCTCTCTCTCAAAATAATAGATATTTAAACATATTTTTTAAAAGAGCAGAAATACTTCAGAAATATTTCTGGATTAATCTCTCCATCATTCAAATTTTTAAAATGATCTCTGCACATAATTGAACTTTAAATCACAACGACGTGGTAGTCATCTTGGGAAACTGCTGCAGCCTCATGGTAATGAGATACTGCAAATTCATACATTATGTGTAGCTGCACTTTAATCAAAGACGGAACTGGACTGCATAATGTAAATTACAATGTGGGACCAAACAGTGCCAAAGTAAGTTGTCCTAAATGTTTCTTCCGCTGTGTTAGTTCCGGGGCGTTTTGCTATGTAGAAACGTAAAATATATATCAGGCCATGACATTTTCATTTGGTCACATGGTCCAGTAGAACTTGCAGCAGTAGAACGGTTCTGTGTCTGCCCTGTCCGGTGTGGCAGCTCTGGTGGGTTGAATTGTGTCCCCCAAAAGGGCACCTGGCTGCCTCTGTAAGTAGAGCACGTGACTCTTGAACTCAGGGTCATGAGTTCAAGCCCCATGTTGGGCATAAAGCCTACTTAAAAAAAAAAAAAAGGTGTACACCAGCCCCAGTAGGTAGGTTGAAGTCCTAACCCTAGGTGACTATGAATATGACCTTATTTGGAATTAGGGTCTTTGCTGATGTATTAAGATAAAGTGCTACTAGATTAGGGTGGGCCCTAAATTCAATATGACTGGTATCCTTATGAGACCATGACCTAGAGAAACGCAGAGACGGGAGATGGCCTCGGGAACACAGAGGCAGAAAGTGGGAGGGAAGTAGCTGCCGGCCCAGGGACAGCAAGCACTGCTGGTGGTCACCGGCGGCGGGAAGGGACAAGGATGCCTGGGTCCATCAGCGCGAGGATGGCCCTGTCCGTACCTGGACTTTGGACGCCCAGCCTCGGGAACTGTGACAGAACACGCACGTGTTGTTTTCAGGCACCCAGGTTGTGGGACGCTGTTACAGCAGCCCTGGGACCACACGTGGCTAGCTACCGAGCCCCTGCGATGCAGCTGGTGAGGCTGAGGAGCTGGATTTTTACTTTTATGTTTTTTAATGTTTATTTATTTTTGAAAGAGAGAGAGGTGGGGGAGGGACAGAGAGAAAAGGAGACACAGAATCTGAAGCAGGCTCCAGGCTCTGAGCTGTCAGCACAGAGTGCGACGCGGGGCTCGAACTCAAGGACCATGAGATCCCGACCTGAGCCGAAGGCAGATGCTTAACTGACGGAGCCCCCCAGGCCTGAGTTTTAATTTTAATTAAATTAAGTGGACCCACGCACTTGTGGACAGGCAGCTCTATGAGTTTGTATGACTCTTACAATAGTCTTATAAATCTAAACCCTTTTACGGTTGATCCTTGAAAAAGATGGGGTTAGAGGCACCAACCGCCTGCGAGTTAAAGATCTGCAGAGAACTTTGACTTCCCCCAAACGTACCTCCTAATAGCCTACTGTTGACCCGAGCCTGACCAATGACAAAAACAGTCAATTAACACCTATTTTCTATGTTATATGTATTATATATTGTATTCCTATAATACACTAGACAAAATGTTATTTAAAAAAATCAAGGAGGATATATTTACAGCACTGTACTGTATTTTTTGAAAAACTCTGCATATAAATGGATGCTGTTCAAACCTATGTTGGTCAAGAGTCAGATGTATTGATTTCTTGAATTAAAACAGAATAAATCACACAGTTCCTAGTGAGCTTTCATTAAGCACATGCCCCTTTTCACTGTAGATGTACGTACATATAAACTCTGGTTTAATGGTCAATAAAATAACATCAGCAACAGCTTCCACATTCCTGTCTGGCCACCTCTGAACATTTTAAAATGTGCTAGAGATGTGTTGAACTGTCCACATACAACCGAGCTAAGATCCTTGAGCTCTGAATTCACAAGTCGAAAATGCTTATTTTCCCGATTTCATGATCCAAACGCTCCGTTAGTTGAGAGATGCTGTTCAGAACCACTGAACACTGAATTAACAAAGTGTGATGAATGGGACTTCACAAAGTATTCATGAGTCCTCATTTAATGCTAATTAAATAAAATTTTATAAAAGGCCAATGTTAATTGATTTTAAGACCCTGGCACAGACAGACACAAGCACGGAAAATTAAGGGTCAGGGGAAATACGACCCAAAACCGCATAGTGGAATTGTGCAAGCTGGGAGCACGGCATGTACACCTTCTTGGTACAACGGCTTCGGCTTGCAACCTACGAAATTTTAGAAACTACTTTTTGCCTATTGGCTCTAATCAAACTGTAATGATGAGGGAAACAACGCTATTTGTGCTAGTGACCCCTGGTCTGCTTTGTGCATGCTAGACACGTGAAGGAATGGATGTCTTTCTCTCCGAGGTGGCTGCAACATTGATTTTTGAATTCCACATTAGAGAGTAGTCATTGAAAATCATAAGTGCCACATAACATTAAAAAGTGCTGTGCTATACTATTTTATCCAAGGGATACAGGTGTGCTGTTTCAAAGGGGACACATGCACCCCAATGTTCATAGCAGTGCTATCTACAATAGGCAAAGTATGGAAAGTGCCTGGATGTCTATCGACGGGTGAATGGATAAAGAAGATGTGGTTTATATATATACTGGAGTACTACTCGGCAATCAAGAAGATTGAAATCGTGCCATTTGCGACTATGTGGATGGAACTAGAGGGTATCATGCTAAGTGAAATCAGCCAAAGACAAATACCTTATGACTTCACTCATATGAGGAATTTAAGATACAAAACAGATGAACGTAAGGGAAGGGAAGCAAAAATAATATAAAAACAAGGACGAGGATAAAACATAAGAGACTCTTAAATACAGAGAACAAACTGAGGGTTGCTGGAGGGGCTTTGGGAGGGGGGATGGGTAAATGCGTCACAATTCAAATGAAGGAGGACATTTATTGGGATGAGCACGGGGTGTTATACATGGGATAAATCACGGAATCTACTCCTGAAATCATTACAGCACTCGATGCCAACTTGGATGTAAATTTTAAAAATAATAAGAAAGAAAGAGAAAAACAGACCTAGAGGGATAGGTTGTTTAAAGGAAATAATACAATGAATGACTTTATAATATAAATTACCCCTTAAAAAACTTAATCGCAATAGAAGTAAAGAAAAAAGGTCATATTATTTTTCTCATATTATTGCACATTTTCTTAAAAAAAAAAAAAAAAAGATTTACCACGCTGGATTTCATTGTGAAATTGCGTCTTCACCCTGCAGGTGATATGCTGAGGGACCAGTTGGGATAAATCTGCAAGCTACTTTGAAGCTCTGATAGAATACGAATTTGGCATGCAAACTAGATTTAGCAACTTTAATTCTTGGTCTAACTGAAACCGTCAATAGGAAACTATTTCCTGGACAGGACAGGACTGAGGATACCGACTGCGACAACCAAATGCACACAGACATGCGACTGTACTTAGAATTCAATCTTAAGAAGCCAACATCTTTTTCAAAGTAAAAAGCCCGGCTACGTTAGTGACTGCCCATCCTTTCCAGGTTTTAAGGACCTCTGTTGTATAAGAATCAATGAATCAGAAAGTTAATTTGTTTTAAATAACCTCGAACTTTTAAATAAGACATTTTCTAACTGGAAATTTTAGAGATGTGCAAACTGTAAAAATGGTGGTATAATCTCCCAGGAAATATTTAATTGAGGGATAGTGAGAGAAAGGGGCCCTAAGTTTTAAAAGCTACACATTTCCTGGGACACCTGGGTGGCTGACTCTTGATTTCAGCTCAGGTCATGATCCCCAGGTCGTGGGATCAAGTCCTACAGCAGGATCCACGCTGAGTGTGGGGCCTGCTTAATATTCTCTCTTTCTGGAGCACCTGGGTGGCTCAGCTGGTTAAGCATCCAACTTCAGCTCAGGTCATGATCTCATGGTCTGTGAGTTCAAGCCCTGAGTCAGGATCTGTGCTGACAGCTTGGAGCCTGGAGTTGCTTCATATTCTGTGTCTCCCTCCCTCTCTCTGCCCCTCCCTACTCATGCTCTGTCTCTCTTGCTGTCAAAAATAAATAAAACATTAAAAAAATTTAGGATTCTCTCTCTTCCCTCTGCCCCTCTCCCCTGCTCATGTGCACTCTTTAAAAAAAAAACAAGGCGCCTCACATTTCCTGAACCTTCCATTTAGAAGAAAACCCCTGCTGTCCAGGGGAAAGGCTTAGGGACTGGGAAAGATGAGGAGTAAGAACCACGCGGCCAAATGTCACAAAGAGCTGATGAAAGATATTAATGTCGGTCCGTTTCCACTCCGAGAGCCATTAAGGAGGGGCTGAAGTCTAAGACTCCTTTCTCAAAGGTACCAGACATAGCAGAATATTATCAAACAGCTATTAAGACGATTATGCTCTTCATTTATTTTCATGCTCACAGATTAAAATGCTCAAATGATGGAAAAAATTATAAAACCCTATACATGACATGATTCCATTTTTATTTAAAAATAAAAACACGTACAAACATGTTGGCAGAACAGAGTATGAATGGGTACGTGTCAAAGTGTTAACAGTAGGGGCGGTGTTGCTAACGGGCTGCTAAGTGACTTTGTATTTTCTTTTGTGTACTTTTCTACACTGCCTCCGTGCTCCCCTGTGAGCACTGTCCACTTCAAATAAGAAAGACAACAAAGCAATTTCCATTCTGGAAAAAAAATGTCAGTGCGAATTATAACCAATATTTAAATCACTTGGAAAACCATAAACCTAGTAGGGTCCTCTTTATTGTAAAAAGATAAAACATTTGTAAACATATTTCATAAATATACTGTATACTATTATGAACCATTAAAGTGCACTTTGTTTTATGATATTAATGGAAGTTTCTCTGTAAACTAAGCTTTCTAAGACAAATTATATTTGAGTTTGCTACTCAAATCCTTGTATTTCTAATCCTTTTGGGTAAGAGAATGTCTCTTCCCTAATTTATTTTGTGAAACCCAGAGGTGTTGTTTAAAGTGAGATTTATTTTGTTTTTATTTATTCCTAAGAAAGGAATCCATCATGCTTTGATTTAGGTAACTAAATGATCTGGAATTCCAATTACTGTAAATTAGACATTATGATTCATATAGCCGGTATTTTACCTCTGTTTTCTGAATATTCACTACAGGAAAAATGTATTAAAAAATTTAAAAGTATGGAAATGTAGGTCTTTTTAAGTATCAACCAGCACAAGACACTGCAGATAAAAACGGCTTTATTTGTTTCCATTCAAGCTTTATCAAATGGACTATTCAAAAAGCATACACAAGAGCAAAAAAAAATCACATGCAATCAAACTTGTTTTGCTTTACAGTCACTGGTTTTCTTTGGGAAAAGAACACACATTTGAATAACTTCTAATTCAAACACTTTCCGTATGTTTCCATTTCATTTCCTTCTTTAAAGTTAGCGACAAACCACGTATTCTATGTAACTGGCCTCATATTCTCATTTTTATACATACTGAAATAGTATAAAGACTATAAAATCAAACCATATACTGTTCAGAAATCTGAAAAGATTCATTTACATAATAGATTCCAATATGTTAAGAAACCACACATAAGTGATATTTTGCAAAACGGATAAAAAATAGCACACACTGAAAGCAAAGATAAACTAATAATTTCTTATCTCAGTAATTTAAATCAAATGAATAATATATTCATTTGGTAATAGCCTCTATCCTTCATAGAATATTAAAAAAGTGCTCAGATTACATTTATTTTTTTTTTATTTTTTTGTATGATTCCATTTATTTGAAATATTATGAAGAGGCAAATTTATAGAGACAGAAGATAGATTAGGGGTAGCCAGGTCTGGGGAATGACAGCTTATGGGTAGGGAATTTTATTTTGAAGTGATGAAAATGTGAAATCAGACTGTGGTAATGGTTGCCTCACACCATGAATATACTAAAAACTATGTAGACATTCACTTTCAAAAGACGGATGTTATACTATGTATTGTATCGCAAGAGTTATTTTATGAATGTTTGAAAAATACAGATAAAGGGGTGGCTGGGTGGCTCACTCGGTTGAGTATCCGACTTCCACTCACGTTGTGATGTGGGTTCCAGCCCCACATCAGGCTCTGTGCTGACAGCTCAGAGCCTGGAGCCGGTCTTTGGATTATGTGTCTTCCTCTCTCTCTGCCCCTCCCCCGCTCGTGCTCTGTCTCACTTGGTCTCTCAAAAATAAAGCAATGTAAAAAAAAGAAAAACATTTTAAAGAAAAGAAAAATATAGGTATAAAATCCTGTGGGGTTTTTTTTTCATGGAATATATTCACAAAGCACAGCAATATATTAATATATATTAAATATATATTTTTTAAAAAGTTATTTTTAAAAAACGGCTTCCAGACGCTCAGTACGGAGTTGCCCTGGGCCTCGGGCCTCACCCAGGCACAGATGGAACGTTGAATGTGGCTCCCCGCCCATCACCCCGCCCCTGCCTTCGTGACCACGCCCCTTTGCTAACAGACTAGCATAGCCCCCAACGCCCCCGAGTAACGAACTTCATTCCAGCCGCATCTCAGAGGACTCTGCCAGGCCTGCCCGGTCGCCCACCACCTTCGGCCCCGCAGCCCTGGATTCCGAGCCGCCTTCGCCTTGGTGCCAGAGGCGCCCGCCATGGGCACCGCGCCGCCCTCTCCAGCGCACCAGAACTACCACATCGTACGCGAGGTTGCCGTCAACACCCAGGTCAACCTGGAGTTCTTCACCTCCTACGTGTACCTATCGATGTCTTTCTATTTCGACCGGACCGACGTGGCCCTGGAGAACTCAGATTACATTTTTAAAAAATAACAAAAATCTCACAGAACCAAAAGAATTTAAATAAAGATGGCAGCACGGAGAAATCTCAATTACATTCGGCGCCTGAGACAAGGAGGCAGATGGGAATTTACCTGAATCCGGAGAGGGGCCCCAGCGCTAGCACTAAATGCGCAGTGGCCAGCCTTGCAAGGGTGGAAACGGTCTTTGAAAGGTTCTCGAGTGCCCTTCTCTGGATGAAAGCCATGAACGTACGACCATGTTTCTCAACCTGACTGCATGTCGGCTGACAGCTGGGTCACTCCCCTCGCCGTGCTTTCCTAGCACACGATTAATACTCACGCCCCTAGGGCTCAAAAGAACAAACAATTTACTCATGGGGATCAATACCCTATCTCTTCCCAGGAGAGCAGCACCAGAACGCAGCAAGTGAGCGGGAGCAGCTTTGCGCCCTGCTCTCCCTGGCAGTTTCCCGAAACCGACCTTGAACGCCACCTTCAGGGGCCAGTACCGCGGCTCCCAGACAGGGGTGACTGATCGCTTTCCTCTGAAGGAAGCTTAACTGAATTCTGCGGGAGGAAACCAGGGTTGTGGCAAGAGGTAAGTTTGCTCTTCACGGATGCTCAAGAGCTGCGATCTTCAGGACCGCCATCTCCCTACCGACAGCTAAGAGGAACGTCGGTGTGATGCTGCACTTAACTCAGACGTTCCAATGCCAAGGGTCCTGTGGACAGGCCGCCCTGCTGCCTTTTCTGGCACTGAGATTACTCACAAGACCACTGAAATCCTATTTTGAAACTTCTTTCAAAATTCAGGTATGTCCACAAAACAGCATGTAGAGCATCATTCTATTTATGTTAAAATTATATACGCATGTGTCTGGATATATATAACAATTTGCTCTCTGGTGTGGAGGAATTTCAGATTATTTTTACTTTCTAAAATATAGTTTTACTAATGTTTCAATTGCTTACGGTGAGTACCATTTTATCATAAAAAATTAAGCTATCTTCATTTTATTACTATTCTTTAATCTTTATTTTTGAGAGAACGAGCGAGTGAGCCTGAGCAGGGGAGAGGCAGAGAGAGAGAGAGAGAGAGAGAGAGAGAGAGAGAGAGAGAGAGAGAGAGAGAGAGAGAGAGAGAGAGAGAATGAGAATCTGTAGCAGTTTCCATGCTCTGAGCCATCAGCACAGAGTCTGACCTTGGGGCTTGAACTCATGGACCGTGAGATCATGACCTGAGCCAAAGTCAGGATGCTTAACCAACTGAGCCACCCAGATGCCCAAGCTATCTTCATTTTAGAGGGAAAAAGAAAAAA
>PISW01003173.1:146240-220708 GCA_004023785.1 Mungos mungo | reverse complement strand
GGCGCGGGGAGGCGCAGGGCCGCAGGGAGCGCGGGGGCCGCGGGGGGCGCGGGGAGGCGCGGGGAGGCGCGGGGAGGCGCGGGACCGCAGGGAGCGCGGGGGCCGCGGGGGGCGCGGGGGCCGCGGGGAGGCGCGGGGGCGCGGGGCCGCAGGGAGCGCGGGGGCCGCGGGGGGCGCGGGGGCGCGGGGAGGCGCGGGGGCGCGGGGGCGCAGAAGCGCGCCCTCTGCGGGCAGCTGCGAGGAGGCGCCCGGAGCGCGAGGAGGCGCGGTGGGCGGCGGTGGCAGCGGCGGCTGCTTCTGCTGCTGGGGCTTTTCTCAGCCTGCATCTCTCATCCGGCCTTGCACTTCCAGAAGCTTTCAGTCGCCACGAGGCCCACGACAGCCCTGTTTCCCCCCCGGGGCGCGCTCAGCCCTCTTCTCTGCAAGGTACTTGTCCTCAGGTCCCCCCCCCCCCCGCCCCACCCCCGTGGCGGGAGGGGACGCTTCGCTCCGCCACTTCCCGGTTGGCAGCAAAGGCTCGCGTAGCCGACATGCTGAGAGCACCCCCTACAAAGTGTCCCTCGAGCAAGCCGGCCTCTAAACAGCCCCGGGGCTGGCCTGCCTCCGCGCGAGCCGCGCGGCCCTTCCCCACTTAAGCACACGCTCCGTGCCCGGCTCTGCCCCGGAAGACACCCACTGCGCACCACCGTGCCGGTCTTAACCCCATTTCACAGCCGAGCAAGCTGAGGCACCGAGCGCTTACTACCTTGTCCATGGTCTCGCAGCTGGAAAGAGGCAGAGTCATGCTCTTCAAGAAGCTCGCCACCGAGTGTCTCTCTTCACGCCGCCGCTGGAGCCAGATCAGCCCCCAGGCAGGCCGATGGTGCCCGGACTGAACCACTCCTCTTCCTCAGCTCTCTAAGCTGGGGGAGAGGTGGGGGACTCCGCTCTCAGGGGTCTCAGCGGTAGGTGCTTTACGTGGCTGGCCAGGTGCCTCAGTTTTTCTCATCTGAGAAATGGTCATCATAGCACTAGCCTCCTAAAGCTGCTGAAAGGATTCAATGAGGGAATCCGCACACAATTAGAGCGCTTAGCTGCAGCCAAAAACTGGAGAAACGACCACCGTTGGTGAGCAGCTAGAGACCAAGAGCCTGGTACCCCTAGGGGCTTCCCATCCACCAGAGAGAGAGAGAGGGAGAGAGAGGAGACAGAGAGACAGAGGTGGAGGGAGAGAGAAGAGGGAGAGGGGGAGGGAGGGAAAGAGCAAACTCACTTGCTTCCTTCCAGAGCACATCCACCCGGGTCACAATGACCCTGGGGCTCTCACTGCTTTCAATGACCGCGCTGTCTTAGGAGCTGGAACATGCGGCCTGGGCACAGATGTAGGTCTGGTCTAATCAGCCCTAATACATCACGTGGGTGTGCAGCCGGTACAGCTCTGATGGCAGCGTCCTCAGGTGCCCCAATAACATGCCTGTTCCTCTCCCCTGGAGTGGCCTGAGTCATCTTGTGTGACAATCAGTGTTTAGCCTTGTCCCCATCACAATCAGCCGTCAACTCTTTAGCATATGGGGGGCTCTGCATTAGGGACTTATGCTTGGAAGGGCAACATATATTCACAGGATGGTGGGCGTGCCCGGGATGTGGACTCAGATTCGGGGAGGGAGGTGTCCCCAGCCCCTGGCTCTCTAGTTGTCTAGCATGGACAAAATGACACTCATACCGGATTTCCAGAGCCTCCCTGTAAGCTCTGGAGCTGAGCTAACAACAGTTGCGAGTCAGGAAGGCCCTGTGTAATGTATTGCTGCCGAACGGTTCCCAGGGAGCGAGAGGCTGGATCTAGCCAAAATTTGTTCCTGCCGATTGCTAACCAAAGGACCGAATTCCCCATGCCATTCGTTCGTTCCTTCTCTCATTCATGTCTCTCTCCAGTGGACACTGACTGCTCATTCACTCTGCGTTAAGTTCTGGGCTCAGCGTTAGGACTGTAAAGAGGAGCAACACATAGCCCCTAATGGAAACAGACCAGTAAACACGTAGCTATCATACCGTGAAATAAACATTATAAGCCAATCACTTCACACCGATTTCTTGAATACCCACTGTGTGCCACGCACGTTCTAGGCACAGGGGATAGATACAACCGTGAATCAAGCACAGAAAATCACTGCGCTCATGGAGCTGAGCAAAGAGACCACTTGAGCAGGTCAGAGAAGAGGGCGGAGAGCCTGGGCGGTAGATGGAAGAGGCGTGATCTCAGTACAAGGAAGCCCAGAAACCTGAAAGTGGACGGCCACGTGACTACGGAAGTGCAAGTGGCTTGGTTGGGGCCTACAGAGCATGCGCGGAAAGAGTACCAGACCAACACGTGCCTTACTGTCTCTCCAGGTCAGGGGCAATCAGGCAAAATAGACCCCCGCTCCCTGCCTCTCTCCCCGCTTGCGCGCGCACGCACGGGCACGCACTCTCTCAAAATAAAAAAATTAAAAAAACAACAACTGTTTAGAA
Source organism: Mungos mungo (assembly GCA_004023785.1). NCBI lineage: Eukaryota > Metazoa > Chordata > Mammalia > Carnivora > Herpestidae > Mungos > Mungos mungo. The sequence continues at coordinate 218,221 of PISW01003173.1, read as the reverse complement.
GGAAGGGCTGTCCTGGAAAGGTAACGAAACTTGAATCAAATTTAACTCTAAAGCTTTAGGTTCCAGTGATTAAAATTTTTTTTCTTTTAAAATTTTTGAGAGAGAGAGAGCGCGAGCGAGCAGGGGAGAAGGGCAGGGGGGAGAGAGAATCCTAAGCAGGCTCCACGCTCAGCGAGGAGCCCGATGTAGGGCTCGATACCACGACGCTGGGATCATGACATGAACCGAAACCGAGTTGGACGTTCAAATGACTGAGCGCCGCCCCCCCTCCCAGGGGGGCCCCGGTTCCAGTGACTTTTTTTTTTTTACAACAATAATTCTTAAATTTTAGGCTAAAAAGAAAAATAACCCATCCTGTAAAAATGGATTCTGTAAACGGTGCTTTGGTTATTACAAGTTCTCTTTAATAGTTGTCAAGTGGATTTTGTCTTTTGTTACTGAAACTAGCCAGCTTTCCTATTGGAATGCATTTTGCCGCCCACAATAAAAAGTTGGACAGGATCATCTTGAAGTTTTCTTTGTAACTCCTGTCGGGTCAGATGGCCTACAGGGCATTACCTCATCTCGCCAAGCCTCAGTTTTGCCAGCTGTGAAATGGAATTAATTATAATTCCTATCTCTCAGGGCTGTTGACAGGATCGGGAGAGCGCTTATCTGTGTCCTGTGACGTGCCTAGCCCAATATGTGGCGTAGCAGAGGTCAAGATCGCTGTGATCTCGATTCTGTACTTTTTGAAAAATCACTGGTATTTGGTTGTATCAGCTGTTTTCTCAAGAGAAGCAGGCTTAACTTAATCCAATCTGCGTGGCTCTAGAATTTCTGAAAAGGGCCGCAGCCCCTAGTAGAAGAATTAAGACATGATACTGTAACTGAAACAAGAGAAGTTACTTTCCAGTTTTCCTGGTGGACAGACCAAGGCACTAACCCCTGATGAGGTGTGATGGGGCCCAAGCCACCCGGAGAAGCAAGGAGCCGAAAGAGAACCACGATGACTATTGGCCACACGTTCAGTTTTCTATCCTAATTGGCAAACGGCATGCTTTTACCCAGAGCCCCAAGCACCTTTACCCCCTGACCTTTACTTCTAAGGTAAATCCACTACAAGGCTCAATTTTTATAATAAATGCACTCCTGAGCCCCGAGCTTAATTGCAAAAGCGAAAAGAGATGCTTTGCTTTCAAAGGTCTCAGTGTGTCGCCTCTCTCCGGCAGCTTCTTTCCCTAGGGAGTGAAGTCGGAGGGTCGGGAAATCAGGCTGGGACCCCATGGATTCACTGAAATGCTGCAAGATCAAAGGCAGCCTTGGCCACCACATGGTGCCCAATGGGCCAGCGGTACAGGGGGTCTGGGTGTGAGGCAGGGCGGATTTGTTTTTTTGCCTTTGCTCCCTTTCATGATCATTGTTGTAAACCAAGTGCTCTGAGTTAGAGCTCAGAATTATCACTGTACACATATGATCCTATTCAGTTATTCAGTCCGGTCGAAGAATGTCCTTTTCTTTCTTTATAATCTTCGCTCCCTCTCTTTCTCTCTCTCTCTCTCTCTCTCTCTCTCTCTCTCTCTCTCTCTCTCTCTCTCTGTGTGTGTGTGTGTGTGTGTGTGTGTGTGTGTGCGTGCACGCGATTCACTTTCTATAGACCCTGTGGCATTTTCTTGAGACCCTTTTAGAAAATCTGAAGGGCAGGGATAAATCCCATGAATAAAATGAAGGTAATTTAAAGCGTTGTTCTAAGCACGTCACATATATTAACCCTTTCACTCTATTCCTATAAGGTAGGTACTGTGGTTATTCCCAAATGCCAGATGGGAAACTGAGCAGCAAAGCGGTTCAGCTGGAAGGTTGTCAAGTGAGAAAGTTTGGTGTTTGACAGTGAGCCCTGAGCGGGAAAATGGGAAATGGGGGAGGGCAGGGGGCTGGAGAAGTGAGGAAGTCCCAGACTTGGGGGAGGCGTCTGCCCTGCGGTACAGGGCTAGCCCCCACCTCCTCCCTCTACTCCAGCTCCACCAGCTTACTTAATTTTGGAGCTCTCTTTTGAAAACACGCAAGCATATCTTCCTTGTAAAGAATTTTACAAAACCACATGACCACAGGAATACGTTGTTATGGTGTATTCCGGGGATGGCAAGGGGTCCCGGGCAAAGGCTGGCTCTTAGCCTCCTGGTGCGTCTGTCTCTGCCTGTGAGATGTCTCTGCTCCTGGCTGAGCAGGGCGCTGGAATCTCATTTTGACAGAAAGAGTTTTCCTTTTCAGTCCCCAACACGAGGCCCTGGGAAGTCCCATCTGTCAGCACCAAAGCCGACTTTGCTACGGTTATGTCTTCACAGCCACAACTGTCTCCAGTTCAGGAGTGAAAAACATCACAGTCCGTGAAATGTATCCTGTGAGCAAATCTGGCGTGTTTTCTTAGATCTCGCAGCGCTACATTTCCTGACTGCGTTGCAAAAGTTGCCCAAGGAAATGAAATCCCAGAATGAAATGTTCTCCATTAGAAAAAGCCCTCTCTTCCACTGTCCCCTTCTTTGGCAGTCGCGGAAAAGGCATGGATTAATAGACTCTTTTAATTTATCTCAGTTTTGTCTCTGAAGAGGGTCCAGTGAAAACAACCACTCAATCTGTCACTTGAACATTGTTTATATTTGTTGCCAGGATACCGAAGGCTCTTTTAAGCCTTTGGCTAAGAAGAGCACCATGCATCTGAACTCGTTCACCTGCACGTAAAGCAAATAATGGCTGAAATGATGGGAAAGCTCCTCCAAACATTTTAAGTGGCACACAAGGCATGTGTGTGTGTGTGTGTGCGCGTGCGCGCGCAGAAATCGCAGCATCTGATATCTGTTGTTCAAATAAATCTCCACCTGCCTAGCAAAGTGCGCATTATACATAATAAGATCGGGTGTTGAAAAGACAGATATTAATTATTTGGAGGTAAATCAAGTCCCCTTTGACCCAGACTCTGAGCTGTAATTTTGTTGTTCAGCTTCGTGGTTCCAAAATGAATGTAAATCTTTACATTTATAATTTTACTTGCGAGTGCCCACCCGCCCACATAGTCTGCAAATCAGTCTGCTATGAGTCAGAGACAATTCACTTACAACTGTGTTAGACATCGAAAAATGCCCTCTGGAAGAATTCAGTCCCCGATCCCTACCTAGTCTTTTCACTGATTCTGCCGTATGTAAAAATGACGGAGCCCGAGAACATCTGAAACTCGAAGGGACCCAAGAGCAGAAACTAAACCTCTGAGGTCAGAAGTGGCTTGCCCCCTTTCTCCCCACCCCCCACCCCCCACAGCCCACCCCAGGTCGCTCAGCAACCAAAGCTGAAACCTGAAAGGAAAGCACTGGCTTGGGGTTTTCAAAGGGGTCACACTCAGAAATCCCCGCGGGCTCGCAGTGGAGACGCTAACCCCTTCCGCAAGGCTCGTGCCTCTGTCGGTGTCCGTGAGCCCTAACACACCCCACCGTCTGACAATGGTCTGAAAGAATCATGCCATTTTGAATCCAAGCAGTCAGAATATGATTCCGATAAAAACCAAACCAGCTACCACTACAATCTGCATTAATTCTGGAGGGGACAGATTCACAAGAAACTGGTCCATGACCGTTACTTTTGAGGAGGGCCACTGACAATGGGAGAGGCAGAACAGAGCTGTTTATTCTGGCGTCTTGTATATTTTCTTTCCTATTTGATTTGGATGACCAGGTACAGACACTAACTGTGCTAAAAATCTAAAAAACGAATTAGAAAGACCGTAACTCACAAACTTCACAGGAGGTGTGAAATTGAAGCCGAGAACGCTGGTGCTTGAAAATCTGTGAACCCGATACCGCAGTACTTTTAAAAAATTTCTACCAAAGTACCCATAATGACAGAGGAGGGCTGAATACGTTCTCCCGGGGGTCTCGGTCCAGGGCGAGACAAGGTCCTCTTACAAGAAGAAGTCTCTTTGCAGCTTACGTTTTTAAAATGCATTCCGATTGTGCAATAGAGTCACTAGCATATCTGCATTTCTTTCAATATAAAAATAATGGCTTAAATGACTTACCGTCCACGAAAACTGCTCCTGCGGGGAGATACCTCTGGTTTCTTCCTCCAGCAGTCCGGAGCATCCGCGCACACTGCCTCCAGCGACGTAGTGAAGAGGCCCCCGGATCGGGAAGTGCCGCTGTGTGCGAGCTGACCTGTATTCTGGCTCTCTCACCTGGAATCCGGCTCCGCGGATCCTGTTATGCATTGAATAGCAACAAAACAGTGGCATAAATTAGGGTGTTGCTAAGATTGTGTACCATCCATGTTCGCATGAGCATAATGGACATAATGAATTCTATAGCACTATCCTGCACAGCTTGGAGAGATTAAAACCACTTTGTCTTTAAATTAAATTTCAAAAATCATGGAGCAACAAGAATGGAAAGAACACAACCACAACAAAAGCCCCCTCGTCTATGTCAGCCGCCCGAGGGTAGGATGTACCGCTTCTTGCTTTCTGATCATTAATGCCCGGTCGCAGGTTTATTTTAAGAGCTGTCAGGCCATCAAGGGGAGTTGGGTTCCCTTGTGCTGCAGTTTGCGGCCGTCAATGGAGGGCCCCTTACCCCCTTCCAGGATTAAAGCCTGTAACTGAAAAGGACCTGAGCTGAAGTTTATTTTATATACATTCTACACAATATGATCTCTCTAGGCTTTTGCAGAAAAAGGAAAGTGGGCTTGAATTCATTCTTTTTTAATTTTTTAAGTTTATTTTTAAAAATTTTAATGTTTATTTTTGAGAGAGAGAGAGAGAGAGAGAGAGAGAGAGAGAGAGAGAGAGAGAGAGAGAGAGAGTGTGTGCAAATGTGAGCAGGGGAGGGGCAGAGAGAGAGGGAGACACAGAATCCGAAGCAGGCTCCAGGCTCTGAGCTGTCAGCACAGAGCCTGATTCGGGCTTGAACCCATGAATCGTATGATCATGACCTGAGCTGAAGTCGGACGGTTAACCACCTGAGCCACCCGGGCGCCCCTGAATTCATTCTTTCTTTGAACTGAAGTATAGGGGGGCCTGGGTGGCTCAGTCGGTTAAGCGTCCGACTTTGGCACAGGTCATGATCTCAAGGTTCGTGAGTTCGAGCCCCACATTGGGCTTTCTGGTATCAGTGCAGAGCCCCCTTTGGCTCCTCTGTTTCCCCGCCACTGTGCTGCCTTTGCCCCTCCCTCCCCAAGTGAACATTAAAAGAAGTAAAAAAAAAAAAATTGAAGCATAACTGGCATACAATATGATTTTAGTATCTTTTCTTTCTCTCTCTCTCTTTTTTTTTTTTACATTTATTTATATTTGAGAGACAGAGAGAGACAGCATGAACAGGGAGGGGCAGAGAGAGAAAGAGACACAGAATCCAAAACGGGCTCCAGGCTCTGAGCTGTCAGCACAGAGCCCAACACGGGGCTCAAACTCACAAACCACTAGACCATAACCTGAGCCAAAGTTGGCCACTTAACCGACTGAGCCACTCAGGCGCTGCTGATGTTAGTTTCAAGGGAGCACAAAAGTGATTTGACAATTCTATATATTATGCAATGCACACCGCGGTAAGTGTAGTCTCCGAAATGTCACCACACAATGTTATTACGGTATTACGGTATTATTGACTATATTCCTTATGCTGTACATTTCATCCCTGCGACTTATTTATTTTATACTTGGAAGCTAGTATCTCTTAATCCTTTTTGCCTGTTTTGCCCCTCCCCTCCCCCACACTCCCCTCTGGTGACCACCAGTTTGTTCTCTATATTTGATGCTGTTTCTGTCTGTGTGGGTGTGTGTGTGAGCTCGTTTGCCTTGTTTTGCTTTTTTTTAACTTAATTTTTTAATATTTATTTTTGAGAGAGAGAGAGAGAGAGTGATTGAGAGAGAGCAAGGGAGAAGCAGAGAGAGATGGAGACACAGAATCCAAAGCAGGCTCCAGGCTCTGAGCTGTCAGCACAGAGCCCGACGCAGAGCTTGAACTCACAAACCACGAGATCATGACCTGAGCTGAAGTTGGATGCTTAACCGACTGAGCCACCCAGGTGCCCCATGTTTAATTTTGCTTTTTAGATTTGACATATAAATGAAACCATATGGTATTTGGCTTTCTCTGGTTTATTTCATTGGCATAATACCCTTTAGGTCCATCCATGTTGTTGCAAACAGCAAGATCTCATACTTTTTTATGGATGAGTAACATTCCACGTGTGTATATACTACATCTTCTTTATCCATTCATCTATCAGGAGACAGGCTGCTTCCATATCTTGGCTATTGGAAATAATTTGGCAACAAACATAGGGTGCATCTATCTTTTTGAATTGGTGTTTTCATTTTCTTTGGGTAAATTCCCAGCAGTGGATCATATGGAATTTCCATTTTTAATTTTTTGAGAAACTTCCCATTTTCCATAATGGCTGCACCAAATTGCATTCCCACCAACAGTGCACGAGGGTTCCCTTTTCTCCACATCCTCACCAACGCTTGGTGTCTCTGTCTTTTTGATACTAGCCATTCTAACTAACAGGTGTGAGGTGGTGTCTCAGCGTGGTTTTAATTTGCATTTTCCTGATGACGAGTATGTTGACCATCTTTTCATGTGTCTGATTGAATTCATTCCTTTAAATTTATTTGTTAATGTATTTATGTATTTATTTATTTGTTTTTGAGAGAGACAGAGGCGGCATGAGCGGGGGGAGGTGCAGACAGAGAAGGAGAGATAGAATCCCAAGCAGGCTCCTCACTGTCAGCACAGAGCTTGCTGTGGGACTTGAACTCACAAAATCGTGAGCTTGTGACTGAGCCAAAATCAAGAGTTGGACACTCAACTGACTGAGCCACCCAGGCGCCCCTGATTGAATTCATTCTTTTTTTAAAAATAGTTTATTGTCAAATTGGTTTCCATACAACACCCAGTGCTCTTCCCCACAAGTGCCCTCCTCCATCACCACCACCTCTTTCCACTCCTCCCCCTTCAACCCTCAGTTCGTTTTCAGTATTCAGTAGTCTCTCATGTTTTGCATCCCTCTCTCTCCCCAACTCTCTTTCCCCCTTCCCCTACCCATGGTCCTCCGTTAGGTTTCTCCCGTTAGACCTGTGAGTGCAAACATATGGTATCTTTCCTTCTCTGCCTGACTTATTTCGCTTAGCATGACACCCTTGAGGTCCATCCACGTTGCGACAAATGGCCAGATTTCATTCTTCCTCATTGCCATATAGTACTCCATTGTATATATATATATATACCACCTCTTCTTGATCCACTCATCAGGTGATGGACATTCATTCTTAAGTTGTGCTCTGCTTGGGCAACTGTTCGCCTAACAAAATGGAGCCTTATTATGAAAACTTCACATTGGAGTGCTTACTAGATGCCGGGTTCTCTACTGGTTCTGCACACTCTATGTTGTACTTGATCCTCACTCAGAACACCCCTAAGGTATATCACTAGCACCATTATATCCCCATTTAATGGATGAGGAAACTGAGACTTGGGAGACTAAGTGACTTGTCCAAGGTCATACATCTAAGCAGAGCCAGGATTCAAATCTAAGTACTTTGTTTTAAAGTTTAGCGGATGCCTGAGTGGCTCAGGCAGTTAAGCGTCTGCCTTCAGCCCAGCTCATGATCTCACAGTTTGTGAGCTCGAGCCCCGTGTGGGGTTCTGTGCTGACAGCTCAGAGCCTGGAGCCTGCTTCAGATTCTGTGTCTCCCTCTCTCTCTGCCCCTCCCTAGCTCACGCTTGCTCACTCTCTCTCTTCGGTCAAAAATATTTAAGTTTTAAAAAAAATTTTTAAAAAAGTGTAGTTTATTTTAAATAAGCTCTACGCCCAAGGTGGGGCTTGAACTCTCAATCTTGAGATTAAGAGTCACATACTCTACCAACTGAGCTAGCCAGGAGCCCCTCTAGTCCAAGTACTTCCGATTCTGGAGCCCCTGAAACCTTCACCGCCTCCTAATAATTATCATAGTTACCATTTAGCAGGGGTTATGATGCAGGTTCTATGGTGGATGCTTCGCATAAATTCTTTAATTCTTGCAACAGCCTTCTGAGACGGGCATTATTATCCTTATTTTATAGAGGAAGAAAACCAAGACTTAGAGAAATCAAGTTAACTTCCCTGACAGCAAAAGCGAATGGCAGAATCCAGGCTTCATCGACACTATAGCAGAGTTTTGACTTTTTGGAAAACTTTGGGATACCTTTTTTTTTTAAGTTTATTGTCAAATTGGTTTCCATACAACACCCAGTGCTCTTCTCCACAAGTGTCCCCCTCCATCGCCACCACCTCCCTTCCCCCTCCCCCTCCCCCTTCAACCTTCAGTGTTTTCAGTATTCAAAAGTCTCTCATGATTTGCCTCACTCCCTCTCCCCAACTCTTCCCCCCCTTTCCCCTTCCCATGGTCCCTTGTTAGGTTTCTCCTGTGAGACTTATGAGTGAAAACATATGGTATCTGTTCTTCTCTGCCTGACTTATTTTGCTTAGCATGACTCCCTCGAGGTCCATCCACTTTGCTACAAATGGCCAGGTTTCATTCTTTCTCATTGCCATGTAGTATTCCATTGTATATATATACCACATCTTCTTGATCCATTCATCAGTTGATGGACATTTAGGCTCTTTCCATGATTTGGCTATTGTAGAAAGTGCCGCTATGATCATTGGGGTACATGTGCTCCTATGCATCAGCACTTCTGTATCCCTTGGGTAAATCCTTAGCAGTGCTATTACTGGGTCCTTTAACATATAAAAATGGTACATATTTAGGGGCACGTGGGTGGCTCAGTCGGTTAAGCCTCCAACTTAGGGTCAGGCCATGATCTCATGGTTCTTGAGCTCAAGCCCCACCTCGGGCTCTGGGCTGACAGTGTGGAGCCTGTTTGGGACTCTCTCTCTGCCCCTCCCCTACTTGTGCTCTCTCTCAAAATAAATTTTTAAAAAAATGTTATATATTCAAGGTTAAGACTTTTTTTTACATTTTTATTTATTACTGAGAGACAGAGCATGAGCACGGGAGGGGCAGCAAGAGGGGGAGACACAGAATCTGAAGGAGGCTCCAGGCTCTGAGCTGTCAGCACAGAGTCTGACGCGGGGCTCAAACGCACAAACCACGAGATCATGACCTGAGCTGAAGTCGGACGCTTAACCAACTAAGTCACCCAGGTGCCCCAAAGCCACTGGATTTCTGAGGCCTAGCCAACGGTAAACACATTCTCCTGTGTATCCCAAATCAGGGATTATTCAAAAGAAACATACATGTCCTCCGATGACTGGGCTTATATTTAGCATGTTTGACAAAGTGCAGCAGATGCTACATTTCCTTTTTTTTTAATTGAATGAGTTTTGAGGTCATGGCAGGTGTCTGGCTCCCTCCAGAATCTTGAAGGGCCATCCCCGAACCGTGTAACTGTGCTGGCTCTAATCCTCTGCTTTGAATGGGATTAAAATGAGATGGCTTGGACCAGATGGATGCCAAGTCTGGAGGTGTTACCTTCTAGTGTAAGATCTTTTTGTTTCAAGGAGATTAAATTCATGTAACAAGAAACAACCATTAAAACAGTTTTTAAGCTTGTTTTGAGAGAGAGAAAGAGCACGCGCGAGCGAGAGCACACTCACAAGCAGGGGAGGGTCAGAATCCCAAGCAGGCTCTGCACCATCTGTGCAGAGGCTGATGTGGGGATTCGAACTCTCTCAAACTGTGAGATCACCACCTGAGTCTAGATCAGGAGTTGGGCCCTTAACTGACTGCCCCATCTGGGTGCCCTTAAACAGCCATTTAAAAGGGAACAATTCAGGGGCACCTGGGTGGCTCAGTCAGTTAAGCGTCCGGCTTCAGCTCAGGTTGTGATCTCATGGTTTGTGGGTTCAAGCCCCATGTCGGGCTCTGTGCTGACAGCTAGCTCAGAGCCTGGAGCCTACTTCAGATTCTGTCTCCCTCTCTCTCTGACCTTCCCCTGCTCTCGCTGTCGCTGTCTCTGTCTCTCAAAAATAAATAAAAAACATTAAAAAAATTTTTTTTAAAGGGACCAATTCAGGGGTGCCTGGATCGCTCCATTGGTTTAGCATCAGGCTTGATTTAGGCTCAGGTCATGATCCCACGGATTTGGGAAATCGGGCCCCACACGGAGCCTGCTTGGCATCTGCTCACCCCTTCTGCCCATCCCCCCCTCACATGCTCTCAAAAGATTAAAAACATTAATAAAGTTTATAGTTCTTGATGAAGAACCACAGGACTAGGAAAGATGGGTACCTAGTACTTTTTGGACAAAGCACATTCAGTTACCACCACCTACAGGCAAGGGACCTGAGGTTTTTGGCTACTCTGTGCCTGAATTTCATTTTGCTACTGTGTTGGGGAAAAAATCAAACCGGTTGCAACATCAAGCTATTATTCTTTGAGAAGTGACCGGCTGGAGACTGGTTGGAAAAGAAAGCCCTTCACCTCGGAGATCCCGGAGCCTTTATTCAACGTGGAAACTTTCCTCAAATGTAGCATGTCCCAAAGTATGAAACGTCACAGGCAAAAAATAGGTTTCAGATAGTTTTTTATTTTTTCAAATTTATCAGGAGTGACTGAAATAAAAAATTGAATTGAGTCCCGTCATCGTGGAAATGGCTTTCAGAGAAACCTGGTCGGATGAATATTATTGCTTCCCATTTTCAACCAGTCAATAGTTGCCATTGATAAATAGACAGCCGACAGTCTGTCAAGAATGCTCAAGATATGTTATATGACACAACATGCCTGTTCACAGGGGGAGCAAACTAGGAAATAACTCATGTGAACTTCTTGATTTCGTCGTACAAGACGAGCACAAAAGCACCACCCATGCCTCTGAGAACGTTGGACCACGCCCCCTTGAAAAAAGCTTTGGCTCCTTCATCTCGGGCAATCTTCCTCCAGCAATCCACCGTGCCCGTGTACATGATGTCGGCTGCAAAGAAAAAAGACAGGGAGTTGGTGATCAAAGTCCTCCCTGACACTCACAAGACTAATCAGGGGCGCCTGGGGTGGCTCAGTCGGCTGAGCCTCTGGCCTCGGGTCATGATCTCACAGTTCAGTGAGTTGGGAGCCCCACCTTGGGCTCCGAGCCACCTGTGGGGAAAGCATGCTTCGGACTCGCTGTCCCCTCCCCCGCTCGCAGAAGAGCTAAGGGCAGTTTCGGAATACTCAAGATTTACACATTTGGATGGGTGATAAGGAAATATTCATGCCGTGACTAAGACGACAGGTCTTAATCTCTAATGCCATGCAAGCACCTTCATTCATAGGCATCCAAAGGGCCCACGCAAAGGTGGACACAATCGGCCCCATCCCTCGACCAGAACAGGCTGCGCATTTTTTTTTTTTTTTTTACCCGTAGAGAGACTCTTAAGCAGGCTCAACTCTTAGCGCAGAGCTGGCCTCCGGGCTCCATCCCATGAGCCTGGGATCATGACCCGAGCCGGAACCCAGAGTCAGATGCCCGACGGACTGAGTCGCCCAGGCGCCCCTAGACTGTGTTCTTAAAGTCAGGCATCACTAGCTTGTGGCCATAGGTTGTCCCGTGCCCACACCTTCTGCTTTTGCGCAAGTGAAACTTACTTCCTTTGCGCCCTGACTGCATCATCATTCGGCGCCGAACAGTGTCAAAGGGATAGGAAGTCAATCCAGCAACCGCTGTGACGGACTGGGCGATCATCCAGCTGATGAAGATGTGAGTGTTCTTGGGATCTGGAAGCATTCCTGTGAACAGGAAGGAGACACGTTGACCAGAAGGCAGAGTTTTAGTGGCTTGTTGTTCTTGTCACCCCCGCTCCTCCCCCCACCTCGCATCTGTACACAGTGTGTCCTGGACGCCCATGGCTTCCGCTGGCCGTCACAGAAAATCTCGGACTCTGGAACATTAGGATAGGCATTCCTGATCTCTTGGATTGAGAGAACACAGCGAACTTACCCTTTGCAGTATCATAGATACCGAAGTAGGCAGCTCTGTAGATGATAATGCCCTGCACCGACACGTTAAAGCCTTGGTACAGGCCCCTAATCCCATCAGATTTGTAGATCTTAACCAGGCAGTCGCCAAGGCCTCGGAATTCCCTTTCAGCCCCGGCTTTGCCCACATCGGCCGCTAAACGGGTACGGGCAAAATCCAGAGGGTACACAAAACACAAGGACGTGGCCCCGGCGGCGCCGCCCGAGGCCAGGTTTCCAGCGAAGTAGCGCCAAAACTGGGTTCTCTTGTCCACACCGCCCAGGAAGATCTGCTTGTATTTATCTTTGAAGGCGAAGTTGAGAGCCTGGGTGGGGAAGTATCTGATGACATTGGCCAGGTTACCGCGCCAGAAGGACAGGACTCCCTGCTCCTTGGGGATGCGAACCACGCAGTCGATGATGCCCTTGTACTGCTTGTCTGCGGTGATCTGCTTGCTGGCGTGCTGAACCTGAGAGACGAGGAGGAGGCCCACAGGGAGAGTAACAACCACGGAGCAGGGAAAAAGGAAGCCAATACATCCTCCCGACCTCCGAGGGCGCTTTAAGGGTAGCTACTTCCTGAATCCAGTCTTCTAGATCACACAGGATGGACCCTCCTAACCCTCGGAGGCTGTCACCGACGGAAGGGAGCTGGGCACCCTTAGAAGGCACCAAGCCTCCACCCTTTTGGGTGGAGAGGGGGCGCCCTCAGGTGGACCCGTAACCTTTAGACCCGGGAGAAAGGTCACTACCTCAGCTCCAGGTACAGAGGCGTTAGGACCTGTCTTACGTAGGGCGCGGTCACCTTGGTGGCCGTGGCCTCCGCCTCGGATCTCCCGGGCAGCTTCCCTCCAGCTCCGCCCCCCAGTCCTCTCCTAGAGGTGACCCGCGGGCCACTACCCGTAAGCCCGACCGGGCGCGCCCTCTAGAGTCGGAGCGGGAGAGCGCGGCGCGAGGAGGCAGGCGGCGGGGACACGCCGGCGGCTGCGCGGGGGCGGACGCAGTAGTCACACGCGCTTCCCGGCGCCGGCTTCCGGCCCGGCGAGGTGAGAGCGCGTCCGCGGGCGGCGCGGCCCCTCGACCTGCCTCGTGGCCTTGTCCGCAAGGCTGTTATCTCCTTGCCGCGACCTTGAGGCCCTCGCCACGGCCAGGCGTTCCTCCGTCCAGCGCCGGCTTCCAGGCTTCGCCCTTGACCTCCAGGCCCCGGGGAGACTGCCGCTCCCGGAATGCGCCTCCGAAACGCCAGGGCCCTGGTCTCCCTCGCCTCCCTCCGCCCCGATCCCTTACTAGATCCTGAACTTCAGGTCACTAAAGCACCTCCCTTGAGTTTGCCCGTCGGTCCGCCGCTGCGGCCACCCCTGCCTGCACGCGGCCACTTCCCCCGACCGGGCCACAGCGCTGGCCCCCCTCCACCCCTGGGGCAAGGCTTTCCGCGCGACCCCCCACCTCGTCCCCACTTCCTGGTCGGGCTCTCCAACCCCCGGCCCTACCTGCAGCAGCAGCTTGACCCGCTCGATGGGCGCTACCGCGGTCTTGGAGATGGCCGCGGCCACTCCACCCGCCAGGAAGTCCTTGGCGAAGGACACAGCGGCATCTGTCATTTTGAAAGGAAAGAGGAGCCGGGCGACTGCGGGACTGCGGTAGGAACCGGCTGGGACTCCGGGACGGCGGGGCGGAGCGAAGCAAATGGCCGATTTATATAGGGCGAGCCGGCGCCCGGGCGGCTGGCGTCGGGGGCGGGCCTGGGCGGTCACCGAGCCCCGGCGCGCGGGCCCGCGGGGCGGCTGAGTGGCTCGGCGCGCGGGGGGCGGGGCCGCGGAGTCGGGCCCGGCACCGCCCTCTCCCGCGCCTCGCCGCCGGCCCGCCGGCCGCACCTGTCCTGGCGGGAGGGCCCGGCGACCCTAGCGGTACCCGGGTGGGTGCCGCCGGACCCTTGGGAGAAGTGCGCGCGTGGGGAGGGCGTGCGAGCTCACGGCGCGCCTGGATAGAAACTTCTGCAGTGTCTAAGTTGACACCGAAAACAACCTCCGTGATCAAGATAGATAATACTCAATGCACTATGAAACCAAGAAAACCCAACACGGGCAAACTGCGGCCGGTTGCCTGGTCGCCCGTTTTTGTAAATGAAGTGGAATTGGAGCCCCGGAGTTGGGATGAGGGCAAGGCGGATGAGGCAGGGTCATGCCAGCGCAGGGGGGCAGCCTGTCGTTAAAGTTGGATACTTTGTTCGTTGTGTGTTTTTTGCAAAAATCGTGCGTTAAAAATCAGTTGTCTTGATTACCGTCGAGTTGTTCGGCTCTCTTAACGTTTTGTGCTACGGCAGGTGCCTCATTCTTTTCACCCTAGACCTGGAGCTTTCCCGGTGAAGCCAGAGCAAAGTGGGGGGACGGCAGAGCTGGGACACTGACAAGCGTTCCCCGGACTCCAGTTTCCAAAACCGATTTAACAAAGATCTTGTTGGGAATTGGCAGAGGAGACTCCCAAGGGCTCCCTGGGCTGGGGGCAGGGAAATTATTTTAGCCAGGGGCCAAATAAAGAGGCTGTCCCAGGAAGGTTAAGAGGCTGTGTGAACTAGGTTGGCATTTGGCTCCTTGGATGCAAAGTAAAGCACTCTTGGATTGAGTAGATTCCTGAACTCCAGGAGCTTTCAGAAGAATCAATGGAGTTAGATTGACAGCCATTATGTCAAAGGACAAGTGCTTACTGAGTCTCTTAATCCGTGAGCTGGGTAAGCATTTGCCAGACAAGTCCTTAAAAACCTACTTGGTAGCTTGAGTGCACTCTCAGATTCCGAATGGGAGAGGAGAGCGTAAAAACATATCATAAGTCTAAGCAATTACAAGAATGTTTATAAAAATGGTCATTGTTGTAAATCGTAACTGCTACTGATCCGACGCTCCCAGCACGCTGAAGACACAGGGGGTCTCCTATCCTGCCCTCTCCCAGCTTCTCCGGATCTGCTCATAGAAGGGCCCAATTCTAGGATTCCTCCGGGATTGTGGGATTGTTGGTCCTTCATTTAAGTATACTTTGCAATTCGTAAGTCTTTCCAGGAACCCCAGCGAGAGTGTTCAAAGAAGAGCAGTTATTGGGGGGGGGTGGGGTGGGTTGTTGTTGTTTTCAAGTTTATTTATTTATTTTCAGAGAGAAATTGTGAGTAGGGGAGGGGCAGAGAGAGAGGGAGATAGAGAATCCCAAGCAGGCCCCACACTGTCAGCGCAGAGCCCAACTCTGGGCTCGATCCCGCAAAGCGGGAGATCAAGACTTGAGCTGAAATCGAGACTCGGATGCTTAACCACCTGAGCCACCCCGGTGCCCCCAAAGAGAGCGGTTTTGAATCCAGCTTTGTTGATCCTGGGTGAAATCTTCGACCTGTGTTTGTGAGAAAGGTGCTCCGGTTCTCATTAGTTGATTATAACAGTGATGCAGCTGGACACAGAAATGACCTTGTAGATTTTCAGGGATGAAGTATATTCTCTGAAAGTGTCCCTCCTCTTACCTTTACTGGTGAGAGAATTAACAGCTAAAACAAAAATCTACCGGAGCATTTTACTTAGAGGGAGGTGGTTTTAGAATGCATTTCAATGTAACATTCAGGGGGCGCCTGAGTGGCTCAGTCGGTTGAGCATCTGACTGTTGATTTCAGCTCAGGTCATGATCTCATGGTCCATGAGTTGGAGCCCTGTATTGTGCTCTGCACTGACAGTGCGGAGCGTGCTTGGGATTCTCTTTGCCCCTCCTCTGAGTGCTCACTCTTTCATTCTCTCTCAGAATAAATAAACTTTAAGATTAAATAAATTATATTTAAAAAACAGAAGGCAAAAACCAGGGGCACCTGGGTGGCTCAATCGGTGGAACATCCTGCTTCGGCTCAGGTCATGATCCAGGGTTTGTGAATTTGAGCCCTACTTTGCGTGAGCTTGAGCCTTGCTCTGGGCTCCACACTCTCTCTCCCTCTCTGCAGTTTGTGGGATTCTCTCTCTTCCTCCCTGTCTCTGCCCCTCGATCGCTTGCGCTCTCTCTCAAAAATAAATAATAAATAAATAAAAATAAAACAAAAAAGCCCCCTAATTCCTCCAGTGAAGAAGTAGTGGGGGTCTGTGTTAGTAACTACTGTGTGTTCTGGAAGCTCTTTACAGTACACGTATAATTAAGAAAAAGGAACTAAAGCTAAGGCAGTGCCTAGTAAATCTCAAGAAAAATACTATGAAGGTCAGAAATGATAGTTAAGGCCTCAGCCACCTATGTACCAACACACCCAGAATGTAGGTCATAAAGTGCATGTAAAATGTGAATACGAGCAAGAAAACGCAATTTTATAGGTCTTGTTCAAACTTGGTAGAGTAGGATTTCTGACTGGCATCTGGAAAAGGAAGGGGGCATCTGGTTCGCAGGGATACTATGTAGAGGGACAGCAGAGTAGAAACAATGTAGCAACAGTATATCTGTCATTCATTGTCTGGAGGGTGAAAATGCAATGAAAGGGAGAAATGAAAGTGATTGTAGTTGTGGAAGTCTACAATGAACTGCGTGGTTAGATAACAGCTGTGAATAATACTTCATAAAACCGTCACATGGGCGAGAGATGGCGATCAGAGGCATAAACCATCTGAATACCTACCGGAAGTCTCATTATAGCAACACACTGCGTACATTCTTGACTCTCTGGTTGGTAATTACAGTTCTCAGAAGCCTAAAGAATCAGTGAGGTAAATTGCTAAACTGGGCTTCATCCTGACAATAAATAAGGAAGATCCGGTTAACAAAGTGAAAGTGACAATACTGGGGAAACTGACCATGCCAGTGCCATCTGGGTTTGGTGAGCAAAAGAATGCTGGGCATGGTGAGATAGGTTAACTAATGTGTGGATGTGTGTGTGTGTGTGTGTGTGTGTGTGTGTGTGTATGTGTATGTATGTAGAGGGTAGACTTCAAAAGGTTCAGAGAATACATAAATAGATCTCCTGGAGAAATACCAAAAGACAAAGCTCAAGAGGGCAAAAGATTCCAAAGATAAAGTTCAGACCTGTACAATTTAGGAAAATTCCAATGAGAAACTACAAAGGGAGAGAT
This sequence comes from Mungos mungo, assembly GCA_004023785.1. Classification (NCBI taxonomy): domain Eukaryota; kingdom Metazoa; phylum Chordata; class Mammalia; order Carnivora; family Herpestidae; genus Mungos; species Mungos mungo. Next base: position 201,190 of record PISW01003173.1, on the reverse strand, counting down.
ACGTATAAAGGTAAATGTCCTTACAGATTATTCTCTGATGAGCTCAGATTTTCAAAGTACATATATAGCTGACAGGAGGTCTGGACTTTTGAGGACAAAGACCAAAGAGTGTCACAGACCTCTAGGAAATGAGTCACAAGGGCTGAAGTCCAGAATAAACCTGGCTTATAAAATGGGATGGACCGCAATGTAGGGTTCTGATGTTCTAGTTATTGTAGGACAATTAAGGATGAGGAGTTAGAGTGGGTACCTGGGTGGCTCAGTTGGCTAAGCGTTCGACTTTTGGTTTTGGCTCAGGTCATGATTTTACGACTCATGAGTTCGAGCCCCACATCGGGCTTTGTGCTGGCAGCACAGAGTCTGCTTGGGATTCTGTCTCCCTCTCTTTCTGCCCCCCACTCTCAAAACTAAGTAAATATTAGGGGCGCCTGGGTGGCTCAGTCAGTTAAGCAACCAACTTCAGCTCAGGTCATGATCTCGCAGTTTGTGGGTTTGAGCCCCGTGTTCGGCTCTGTGCTGACAGCTCAGAGCCTGGAGCCTGCTTCAGATTCTGTGTCCCCCTCTCTCTCTGCCCCTCCCCTGCTCATGATCTGTCTCTCAAAAATAAATGTTAAAAAAATTAAAAAATCAATATATCAGCATCTATCAATATTTTTGAGATCCATCTGTGCTTTTTTGCATATCAGTAGTCAGTTCCTTTCTGTTGCGAAGTAGTGTTTGCCTGTACGGATATACCACATTTTGTGTTTGCATTCATCAGTTGGTACACATCTGGCGTCATTGCCACTTTTGGCCTATTATGAATGATGCTGCTGTAAGCAATTCTGGTACAAGTTTGTGAGTGGACCCGTTTTCATTTCTCTGGAGTCTATCCCTAGAAAGTGGAATTATCAGACTGTTTTCCCAAATGATTGTACCATTTTACATCTCCCGCGGCAGAGTACAGGTTTCTGGTTCCTCTGCATCAGGAGGTCTTAGCCACCATGTCATTTTTTTGTTGCTTCCCCCTCACCCAGGAGATTCTTCCCCATCTACCCCTTTAGTGGTGTCTTTCAGTCTCTTGGCCTTTTGTTTTTTAATGTTTGTTTACTTTTGAGAGAGAGCCCAAGAAGGGGAGGGGCGGAGAGAGAGGTGGACAGAGGATTGGAAGCAGGCTCCGTGTGCTGACAGCAGCAAGTGTCACGCGGGGCTCGAACTCACCACCATGAGATTGTGACCTGAGCCGAAGTTAAGATGCTCACCCGACTGAGCCACCCAGGTGCCCCTCAGTCTCTTGGCTTTAAAAGCCATCTGTTGGGGCGCCTGGGTGGCTCAGTCAGTTAAGCCTCTGACTTCGGCTCGGATCTCACGTTCGTGGGTTCGAGCCCCGCGTCAGGCTCTGTGCTGACAGCTAGCTCAGAGCCTGGAGCCTGCTTCCGGTTCTGTGTCTCCTTCTCTCTCTGCCCCTCCATCTCTCATGCTCTGTCTCTGTATCAAAAATAAATAAAACATTAAAAAAATTTAAAAAAATAGAAGCCATCTGTTTGCTGATAACACCCAGATTTCTATCTCCAGCCACCACTCTCCCCTGAGCTCCAGAGCTGTCCAGGTTTCCCCAGGACAGTCCTGATTTCTGACTGTTATTCCGACATAATTATTAACAGAGTTCCGGTGTATTACTTTCCTGTCGTAGATGTAGCAAATGACCACAAAGTCAGTGGCTTAAGCAGCACAAATCTATTATCTCACAGCTCTGTGGGTCAGAAGTCCGATATGGTACTCCACTGAGCCAAAGTTAAGGTGTCCAGAAGGACTGTGGCCCTTTCTGGAGGCCCTGGGGGGATGCCAGTTTCCTGGGGCATTCAGGGTGTTGGCTGAATTCAGTTCCTTCTGGCTGTAAGACTGGAGTCCCCGTTTCCTTGCTGGCAGTCGGCTGAGGCTATTCTCAGCTTCTCAAAGCCACCCTCTACCTTGGCGCATGGGCACCTTTGTCTTCAAAGTCAAGTCCTTCTCATGCCTGGTTTCTTCTGCCTCTTGTTCCATTCTTTTTTTTTTTTTTTAATACAGAGAGAGAGAGAGTGCATGAGAGGGGGCAGGGACAGAGAGAGAAGGAGACACAGAACTGGAAGCAGGCTCTAGGCTCTGAGCTGTCAGCACAGATCCTGACACAGGGCTCGAACCCACGACTGTGAGATCTGACCTGAACCGAAGTCAGAGGCTTAACCGACTGAGCCACTGAGGCACCCCTCTCGTTCCATTCTTGAGTGTCTCTGATGCACTCTCCCACCTTCCTCTTCCACTTTTAAGGACTCTTGTGATTAGATTGGGCCTATCTGGATAAGCCACGATAATCTCTCCATCTCCATGTCCTTAACTGTAATCACATCTGCGAAGTCCCTTTTGCCGTGTAAGGTAAATAGTCACAGGTTCTAGGGATAAGGATGCAGACACCCTTGGCGGGGGAGGGGGGAGGCTCATTATTCTGTCCATCACAACAGTTACATGCTTAGCTTATGCTCCAACCGTCTACCTGACTTCTCTACTGGGGTGTTTCATGGGCATTTCGAATTTAACATGTCCAAAAGAGAACTATTAATTCCTTCCCCACCAAGTCTTTTTTTTTTTAAGATTTTATTTTAGGGGTGCCTGGGTAGCTCAGACGGTTAAGCATCTGACTCTTGGTATCTGCTCAGGTCATAATCTCGAGGCCGTGGGATCGAGCCCTGAATCAGACTCCAGAACCGAGTCGGGTTCCACACTCAGCATGCGTATGCTCGCTCCCTCTCAAAATAAATAAATAAACATTTAAAGACTTTGTTTCATTTTATATTTTTAATTTTTTTAATGTTTATTTTGAGACAGACAGCAGAGGGTTATGAGAGAGAATGAGCGAGGAGGGGCAGAGCAAGGAGAGAGAAAGAATCCCAAGCATTTGGCTCCCTGCTGTCAGCACAGAGCCCGACATAGGGCTTGAATCCATGAACTATGAGATCAGGACCTGAACAAAAATCAAGAGTCAGACACTCAACCAACTGAGCCACCCAGGCACCCCTGAAGATTTTATTTTTTTATTTTTATTTTTTTTAAATAAATTCACTTTTCCTGCTGTCTTCTGACCATGATGTTGGTTTCTTTATTTTATTTTTTATTTTTATTTTTTGGGAGACAGAGAGAGACAGTGCGAGCAGGGAGGGTCAGAGAGAGAGAGGGAGACACAGAATCCGAAGCAGGCTCCAGGCTCTAACCTATCAGCACAGAGCCTGACGTGGGGCTCAAACCTATGAACGGTGGGATCATGACCTGAGCCAAAGCTGGATGCTTAACCAACTGAGCCACCCAGGTGCCCCTAAAGATTTTATTTTTAAGTAATCTCTACACCTAACATGGGGCTCAAGCTTACAACTCCGAGATCAAAAGGGGCCACATACTCTACCGACTGAGCCAACCAGGGGCCCCGTTCACTACCAAAAGTCTACCCTACATTATCAAATGGCAACATTATCTACATTATTAATCAAAAGTCAAAAACCTAGGTGCTATTTTTGATTTCATCCTTTTACTTGTTATTTTATTTATTTATTTATTTATTTATTTATATATAAATGTTTATATTTGAGAGAGAGAGTGACAGAGTATGAATAGGGGAGGGGCAGAGAGAGAGGGAGATCCAGAATCCAAAGCAGGCTCCCGGCTCTGAGCTGTCAGCACAGAGCCTAACATGAGGCTTGAACTCACCAACCGTAAGATCATGACCTGAGGCAAAATCAAGAGTGGGACCCTTAACCGACTGAGCCACCTGGGTGCCCCCAGAGAGATATTTTAAAAATGAAAATCAGATTATATTGTTTCTGTGCATAAAAACCTTCAATGGTCTCCAACCACATTTAGAATAAAATCTAACTTAGGGATACCTCGGTGGCTCAGTTGGTTGAGCATCCAACTCTTGATTTTGGTTCTGGTCATGAATTCACAGTTCGGTTTGTGGGTTGGAGCCCCGCATCAGAGCCTGCTTGGGATTTTCTCTCGCTCTCTCTCTCTGCCCCTCCCTTGCTCATGTGCTCTCTCTCTCTCTCTCTCTCTCTTTCAAAATAAGTAAAACTTAAAAAAAATAATAAAATCTCACTTCTTATTATGGCCCCAATGGCACATCTCTGGCCCTCTGTCCAACCTCATCTAATAATGCTCTGACTCACACACCACACTCACGTCTCTGCTGTCCCCCAAGTCTTTTTCCACTACTGGTAGCACTTTTGCACCTTCTGTTCCCTGTGCCAGGACACTCTTCTCCCTAGCTCTTTGCATATGGCTGGCTCATTGTCATCTTTCAGGCCTCATCTCAAATGTCAGCTCTCAGAGCAGCTTTCCCTGACTCTGATTTAAAATATTTCCCTCGAGGGGCGCCTGGGTGGCTCATTTGGTTAAGCATCTGACTTCGGCTCAGGTTCATGGGTTCAAGCCCCATATTGGACTCTGTGCTGACAGCTCAGAGCCTGGAGCCTGTCTTTGGATTCTGCGTCTCCCTCTCCCTCTGCCCCTCCCTGCTCTCTCTCTCTCTCAAAAACAAATAAACTTAAAAAAATAATAAAATATTTCCCTCACCCCCACATAATTCTCTGATAAAGCTCCCTGTTTATCCCCCTCATAATATTACAATCTATAATTACCTGACTTGCAAATTTTTATTGACTGTCACCCTTAACTAGAACGTAAGCCCCACGAGGGCAAGGACCTTATCCACCTTGCATACTGGTGTGTCCAGAGGGCCCAACAGTTGTTGACTCATTGTGTAGAAGCCAGTCTTCCTGCTCTGCCCCACGTGGTGCTTGCTTCCATTCTTGGCAATGCCACATCGGCCTCACCTTCCACCTGTAACCTAGGCTTGACCTGTTCTACCTCCAGCCTGTTCTTGACCAACTAATATCATCTCCCTTCCTTCAAGACTCATTACTAGCTCCTCCCACCTATGATGACCCCTTTAACCATTGATTCAGTGGGTGTACAGGGAGCCGCTTGGCAGTCTTACAGACGGCTCCTACCCCAATGGCATGCCTTCACTTGTATTTGCTTTGTGATCCTACTCCTTTCATGTATGTAGGTATGTTTTTTTAAAATCTTTTATTTATTTTTGAGAGAGAGAGAGAGAGAGAGAGAGAGAGTGAGAGAGAGAGAGTGAGCAGGGAAGAGGCAGAAAGAGAGGGAGATACTGGATCTGAAGCAGGCTCCAGGCTCCGAGCTGTCAGCACAGAGCCCTACGCAGGGCTCAAACTCACGAATCGTGAGGTCGTGACCTGAGCCGAAGTTGGACGCTTAACTGACTGAGCCACCCAGGAACCCCCCCCCCCCCCCGCCCCCAAACTAGAGTTTTAAGAATTGTCCTGAAATTAGAAAAATGAGTCATTCCTCTTCCCCACTTAACTTTATTGACAAAGTCAAAGCTAGAGCTCAGAAAACATTCCTGTGTTAACAGTAGCTGGAGCTTAGCTCTCTATCCCACAACGCATGTGGAGGACTTCACAGAGGATATTAACATGATGTAAGTAACCGGAGGTTAGGATTTTAGATCGAGTAAGAAAATAAATTTTTTTTTGGCAGATTTTACAATGTTAAAAAAAAATTGTTCACCTCCAGGAAAATAAAGAGTAATAAATAGGACTATTCACTGTGGGCAAAGAATTTGTCGCCCTCCAAACTGTGACAAGCAGACTGGGGTACAGAGATCTCCTGTGTGTATTACCTGCTACTCCTCTTCTATCCCTGCTACAACTCACATTAGTATCAAATGACCAAACAGTTTTTCTTTGGAAAATAAATTTAACAGGACAAAATGCTTTCGACATACCGAAAGCCCGTGTGTGTAAATTAACAATCTTACTGTTTCTTAATGCATAGATAGGCACCGTTGGAAAGTACAGCTATATAAACTGAACATGGAGTCCTTAAAACAGTCTCTAGCAGAGATGGTTAGCTTGAAGTGTTTTTGTTCAGTTATATATTGTACTTTTCATATGTGCGTCAAACGTTCTATTTGATCCTTTCTAGGCAACTGGGATATCTTGTGAGAATAACGTAAGTTGACTAAATAATTTATTTTCAGGGTAGGCTTGCAAGTTAAAGCAAGTTAAAAAGGCAGAGAATTCAGGCCACTTCAGCTGCACATGACTTCAACTGGAAAAAGGTCTTTTGGGGCCTAATCAAGCGGTCACAGTAAAAACTGCCTTCTTGAAACAAGATTCCTGAAATTCCTAAGCTTGAGATACTTCAAATTAAATTTTTTTAAATGTTTATTTATTTTTGAGACACACACACACACACACACACACACACACACAAACACACACACACAGAGTGCAAGCAGGGGAGGGGCAGAGAGAGGGAGACACAGAATCTGAAGCAGGCTCCAGGCTCTGAGCTGTCAGCACAGGGCCTGATGCGGGGCTTGAACTCGTGAACCTTGAGATCATGACCCAAGCCAAAGTCGGACGCTCAACCGACTGAACCACCAAGGCGCCCCGAGATACTTCAAATTGAAATAAACAAGGATGGTTCTACTATGACAGTGATAATTTTTAAATGTTAAAGGTTTTATTTATTTATTAAAAATTTTTTTATGTTTATTTATTTTTGAGAAACAGAGAGACAGAGTGTGAGCAGGGGATGGGCAGAGAGAGAAGGAGACACAGAATCTGAAGCAGGCTCCAGGCTCTGAGCTGTCAGCACAGAGCCCGACACGGGGCTTGAACTCATGAACCTCGAGATCATGAACTGAGCCGGAGTTGGCTGCTTAACCGACTGAGCCACCCAGGCACCCCAAATGTTAAAGGCTTTCATTTAGTTTCTGCCAAGGCATCATTTAGACTATCGCGTGTGCACTCAGGAGTCAGCAAGGATTAGGAGTTTCAGAACAACTATGTGCGGAAGTCTCGGGTCGAATGGAGCAAAGCTCGGCCAGTGTGGGTTTGTGCAAGCTGTGACCCAGTGGCTGAGCTCATGATGTGGTATCTCTCCTCAGCCACTTCAACTACATTTTGTTTTGAGGTCATGGTGATGCCATTTCTTTGGTGTCATTTAAGTTGCACACATACATTGCACATTTCATTACAGTGGTGCTTTGTTAAATCGGGTGGAATGCCGCCACGCAAGAGTCACGCTGGGAAGCCTCCCACGGCACAGATGTTCACCAGGACATCAGTTCGGAACTCGGAGGTGGTATACAGCCAAACCTTCTCGCTTCCGAGAGCAGCAGACAGGCGGACGCTCTCGTCCCTCCACGCACACACAATTACGAGGCTCCATCTTTTCCAGGATTGTAACACGCCTTCCGTCAGTGCACTTCTTGTTCTCTTCAGTTTTAAAGGGTTGGTTTCTTAGACTTTAGCTGTCTGGTTTTGAAGAACTTTTTAAATTCCCGCAATTCCTGGGGCTTCAAACTCTGATCCACCCCTGGAGTCAATTGATAGCTCAGAGGAGACACAGTGTAACCATTTTGGTAAAGACAGATTCTCTTGCAGAATTCAAAGGTGCCAAACATAACTCCGAAATATGGAACTATCTGTTTAAAAAGAAATGAAAATCCTGTTAAAATCTTAAAAAGAAAAGGGTCAACGCATCTGTAGTCAGCCTGGATCAGGGTCAACTGACGTGAAGGCTGCGGACAGTACAGCGTAATTCTCTTTGGAACTGGGGAAGATGGCACAGTGTGGGTGAGCGCAGAGCAATGGCATGGGTCTGGATTAGTCTGACGCTGTCTGTCGACATATGCTGGTGTTAACTGGAATCCTCTAAGTGTCAACTCGTGCAAGGGTAGTCCAGAGTTCTTAGCGTTTTCGGTGGTGTGGGGGGGGGGTCATGAAAAATACTTTGGGACTATGATGAAAGCTTGGGATCCTGTCCTCAGAGAGATGCACACAGGCAATTTTCCAAACGATCTTAGGCTAGGAGATTAGGTTCCCCTTAGAAGTCCGTGAACCCCCATGTGAGGAACCTCTACACTAAATGCTCAGCTGCTCTGGGATGGGGCGTCAGACGCCCCGTCACTGCACAGGGTCCCCTCTCTCAGGGCCGACTGCCAGCCTCCACACCTGCGTCTTATGCTACCGTCAGTACAAGACAGGCTGTCTGCTTGCAAGGGAACGGGCTAGAATTGGAAGAGGTGGAGACGAAGAGACTGATCACCCTGCTCACCTTTAGCAAGTTGGCTGTCAGTCCACTCCAGAGCGCCAGGACCCCTTGGGCCTTGACTATCTGCCGGAAGCAGTCCGCTGCTCCCGAGAAATGGACGTCCACTCCTCCCTGGTGCGGAAGGTACGGGCTCTGAGCCTGGCAGGAAATTTACAAGATGGGATGGTGTGATTGAGTCACCAGAAAATAAATGTTCCAGTCGGAGAAGCCAGGGTCTCGAGTCTGGGCCCTGGTTGCTATGCTCGTGGCCAAGATGCTGGCCAAGAATGGCTGTCACAGGGCTCTTGTTGGATGGCCCGAGAATGAGTATCAGCATGCAGTAAAGTCATGATGCCCTGTTCACATATTTGTGGCTTATGTTGCATGGAAGGAAGCAACCATTCAGGACAAAGGAAACTTCATACGTGACATTGCTTCCCCACCTCTGCCCTCTGGACAAGATTAACATTCTCCCAGGCCCTTAACTTTTAAGTGCTCCCCTCTGCCTCCCTGTCTTTTTAAAAATATTTTTTAATGTTTAATTTTGAGAGAGGGAGAGAGTGAGCCAGGGAGGGGCCAGAGAGAAAGAGAGAGGGAGACAGAATCTGAAGCAGGCTCCACACTCTGAGCTGTCAGTACAGAGCCCCATGCGGGGCTCAAACCCAAGAACCCTGACATCACGACCGGAGTGGAAGTCGGACGCTCAACCGACTGAGCCACCCAAGGGCCCCTCTGTCTCCCTGTCTTAACTGAGGCCTTCCCTGTGAAGCTCTCAAGTGTAGGCCGCTCATTTCTCCACATCACAGATGTCCCGGGCCAAGGAGCAGAGCCCTCTTGCCATCCCCAGACCCTGACTCCTTCGCCGTAAGGCCAGACGTTCTCTGCAGGGGCTCATGTCACTGAACCACGCTCCTTGCTGCCGCTCACATCTCCCGACATCCTGAAGGTCTTCCACGTTCCCTGAAAACCGTGTCCCCGGGGCTCTCCCTATTCCAGATTCACCACCATCTTAGGGAACTCCGGTGTCTGTAAACAACCCATCCCACACCCAGTTTCTGGACCTCGACTTCAGTGATCCTTACTTTGCCACTACTTTTGGCCACATTCACGGACTTCATCAATACTCTGAGAAGGGTCCTGGCCGATCACCAAAATGCTCCCTCTCTGAAAGTCACATTTCTGTCCTTTAGTAAAACAGTTTTAGGATCAGATGAAATACCATCTACACACACACACACCTGACAGCTCTAGCCCACTGTGAGGGGGACAGCCCCTCGCAGCTGGCTTTCAGAAATGGTGTCAAGGTCACACTGAGCTTTGTGCATACTTTGGTTTGTTTCTGAAAGGTCTAGTTGAGGCTAGCACGGCATTCTAGTGAAGTGGAATCCAGATCTCCATGCGGGGAGGGGCGCCCTGCTGGCTCAGTCAGAAGAGCACGAAACTCTTGATCTCAGGGTTGTGAGTTCGAGCCCCGTGTTGGGTGTAGGGATTACTTAAAAATAAATAAATAAATAAATAAATAAATAAATAAATAAATAAATAAACAAACAACAAAAATGATCTTCCACACGGGTGAGATGGTAGAGTCTCACAGTCAGAAGACCAGAGTCTCTGAGTCGGACGAGTCAGGTTCTATCCTGGCCGCCTCACCTGCCGGCCATGTGACCCTGGGCACTTACCTAGCCCTCCTGAGCCTCAGTTTCCTTATTCAGAGTACCCACTTCATGGGACTTTTGTGAGAATTAAATGAGGTGGACATGGAAGGCACATGGTAAGGATCAAGAAATGTGGGCTAGCGTTGCTCTTAGTATTACATAGAACGTATGCTTCGGGGCACCTGGGCGGCTCAGTCGGTTAAACTTCTGACTTCGGCTCAGGTCATGATCTCACGGTTCATGGGTCTGAGCCCCGTGCTGGGCTCTGTGCTGATAGCATGGGGTCTGCTTTGGTCTGCTTTTCCTCTCTCCCTCTTTCTCTCTCTCTGCCCCTTCCCTGCTCATGCTCGTTCTCTCTCTCTCTGTGTCAAAATAAATAAACATTAAAAAAGAAAAAAAAATGTTCTCTTAAGAAAGAAAACAACTCCTTCTTCCGGAGAGCTTTGTGTGGCCGCCACTGTCAGGACACAGAACTGCCCCCCCGCTGCCCCCGCGATTCTCTTGTGCTGTCCCTCAGCTGTCAGGCCTGGGTGGCCACTGATCTTTCCTCTGTGCCTCTAGTTTTGCCCTTTGAGCATGTCGTATAAGCGGACGCGTACAGCACGTAACCTTGCGAGGCGGGCTTCTGTCACTCAGCATGATGCTTCTGAGACCCGTCTCTATTATTGCGTGCGTCACGGGTTTCTTCTTTTTATTGCTGAGTCGTGTTCCATTGTGTGGCCCACTCGTCTGTTACTGGACGTCCCTTTCCCTTTTCATTTGCACTTTTTTGGGAAAGTTTATTTATTTTGTATAAGAGACAGCGAGAGTGAGAGAGCGAGTGGGGGAGGGCAGACAGAGGGAGAGGGATGTCCAAGCAGGCTCTGCACCAGCAGTGCAAAGCCTGATGGGGGGCTCGAACCCATGACCGTGATATCATGAACCGTGATATGATCCGAGCCAAAAATCTAGAGTGGGACGCTTAGCCACCCAGGAGCCCTTTATTTCCTATCTTATTTGTTCCTCTCAACTAGAATTCTAGCTCTGTGGGAAAGGGGATTTTTGTCTGTTTGATTCACTATTGTGTCTTCTGTATCTTCTACACATAGCAAACGTTCAAGAAATATTTGAATAAATGATATATATTCACTTAGGGCCTCCTAATTGTCAAATTCAGGAGGGTTTAAAAAAATCTTTTTAAGTTTATTTATTTTGAGAGGGGGTGGCGCCTTGGTGGCTCAGTCAGTTGAGCATCTGACTTTGGCTCAGGTCATGATCTTGTGGTTCATGAGTTCAAGCCCCACGTCAGGCTCTGTGCTGACAGCTCAGAGCCTGGAGCCTGTTTCGGATTGTTTGTCTCCCTCTCTCTCTGTTTTTCTCCTGCTTGCATTCTGTCTCTCTCTCAAAAATAAATAAACATTAAAAAAATTTTTTTAAATAAAAGAGAGAGAGAGAGAGGCAGAGCAGGGAAGGGCAGAGAGAGAGAATCCTAAGCAGGCTCCTCACAGCATGGTGCTCACAAACCACGAGGTCAACCACCTGAGCTGAAGCCAAGAGTCAAACACTTAACCGACTGAGCCACCCAGGTTCCCTTGATATTTTCTTACTGGATTTTGGAACGGTATTTGGCATTAGTAACCAGTAACTTTTTGCCCTCCTCAATGTATACAACTTCTCTAGGAAATTCTATCATAGCCATGGCTTTAAACACCATCTACAGGCAGATGACTTCCAAATCTTTCTCCTTGGCCTCCCCCGCCCCCACGCTGAGCTCCAAAACCACGCGCTCAGCCGCCTCCTGGACATGTCCATCTGGGCAGCCCGCATTCTCTAAACTTGACGCGCCTACAACTAGATCCCATTATTGCCTTTCACCTTGACCACATCAAATTTATTCTTTCTTTTTTTAAGTTTATTTATTTGAGAGAGAGAGTGAGAGAGAAAGAGAGAGAGTGAGCAAGCACGGGGAGGGGCAGAGAGAGAGGGGGAGAGAAAATTCTAAGCAGACTCTGAACACTGTCAGGGCAGAGCCCAACGTGGGGCTTGATTTTCACAAACCATGAGATCATGGCCTGAGCCAAAATCAAGAGTTGGATGCTTAACTGACTGAGCAACCTGGGTGCCCCACGAAATTTATTCTTTCTTCTGTATTTCTTTCTTTTTTAAATTTTTATTTATTTGTTTTGAGAAAGAATGCATGCATAAGTTGGGGAGTGGTGGAGAGAGAGGGAGAGAGTATCCAAGCAGGCTCTGGCACTGCCAGCACAGAGCCTGATGTGGGGCTCGAACTCACAAACTGTGAGTTCATGACCTGAGCCAAACTCAAGAGTCGGACACTTAACTGCCTGAACTACCCAGGCACCCCTGTATTTCTTTTTTTTAATGTTTATTTTTGAGAGAGACAGAGACAGAGACAGAGGATCTGGAGCAGGCTATGTGCTCACAGGAGAGAGCCCAGTGCTGGGCTCAACTTCATGAACTGTGAGATGATGACCTGAGCTGAAATGGGACCCTTAACCAACTGAGCCGCCCAGGCATCTGTCTTTTGTAGTTTTTAAAAAAATATCTATTTTTGAGACAGAGAGGAAGACTGTGTGTGTGCACGCACGTGTGCACACGCTCTCACTAGTGGGAGAGGGGCAGACAGAGAAGGGACATAGGATCCAAAGTGGACTCTGTGCTGACAGCAGACAGCCTGATGCGGGGCTCAAACTCATGAACCGCAAGACCATGACCTGATTCAAAGTCAGATGCTTAACTGACTGAGCCTTCCGGGCGCCTGGCCTCTTCTGTATTTTGTACCTCAGTAAATGGTACCCCCATTCAACCTGCTGCCCCGTCTCAGGAACCCGGGATTCCTGGGAAATCCAAGCTCCTTAGAATGACTTACAAGGTCCTTAAATAACACTTTTCTGGGACGCCTGGGTGGCTCAGTCAGTTAAGCATCTGACTTTGGCTCAGGTCATGATCTCTGTTCGTGGGTTCGAGCCCCAGTCAGGCTCTGTGCTGACAGCTCAGAGCCTGGAGCCTGCTTTGGATTCTGTGTCTGCCTCTCTCTCCCTGTCCTTCCCCAGCTCATGCTCTGTCTCTCTCTCTCAAAAATAAATATTAAAAAAAACTTAACAATAACAATTTTCCTAGCATTAAAAGCATCTTTCATGCCTGTACTCCTTAGCAATATTTCTGTACTTCGATTAGCTCTCCTTATTCCCTCTGAAGACTTTTCATTTATTCAGATTTCTATTTCATACCTACTATGTGCCAGGCATTGAGGGTACAGCAGTGAGCAAATAGACGCAAGTCCCTATTCCCACAGAGCTGAAATTCTAGTTGCGGGAGAGGAATAGGAAAAGAAAATAAATAATTATACCGAATATTAAAAGGCACTGAACGCTCTGAAGAAAATAAAGGCAGGGAAAAGATACAGGGGGTTCCTAGAGGGTGTTGAAGTCTTATTTGGGTGGTCAGGGGAGACTCAGCAAGAAGACCTTTGAGGAAAGGTCGGAAGCTATCTGCAAAGGCCCTGGGGCATGAGCATGCCTAGGGTGTTAGGGAGACAAAAAAAAAAAAAAAATAAGGAGTCCAATATGGTGAGAATGGAATGGATCAAAGAGAGAGCAGCAGGACAAGACATCAGAGAGGTAACTGGTGACTGGACCACCTAGTGCTGGGAGGCCACTGTAAGTACTTTGGCTCTTACTGAGCAAGAATGGGACTCACTGGGGGACTCTCAATAGAAGACTAACATACAATGTTTACTTACTTTGAGAGAGAGGGGGAAAGGGGCAGAGAGAGGGGGAGAGAATCCCAAGCAGGCTCCCCACTGTCAATGCAGAGCCCGATGTGGAGCCCGATCCCATGAACCGTGAGATCATGACCTGAGCCGAAACCAAGAGTTGGATGCCTAACCCACTGAGCCACCCAGGCGCCCCTAGCCTAGTTTATGTTTTAACAGGATCACTTTGGCTGCTGTGTTGAGAAGACTCAAGGGTGGGGGAAAGGGTGGGAGGATGGAGGAAGACCAGTTAGGAAATTACAAGGGGGAATTTAGGCAAGAGAGGATGGCAGTTTGGACTGGGACGCTAGCAGTGGGGGGTCGAGGACTCCAAAGTTTCTGACCCAAGCAACTGGGTAGATGGCAGTGCCATTAACCAAGATGGGATAAACTGGGAGAAGCAGGGTTTGTGTGTGTGTGTGTGTGTGTGTGTATGTTTGGAGGGTGGGTGGAGACATTGGGAGTTCAATTGTGCCACATCTGTCTGACATCTTAGTGGAGATGGTGGGTGGCCACACAAATCTGGAGCTCAGGAGAGAGGGTCAGGGCTGGAGATAGAATCTGGGAGTCCTCAACACCTAGATGGTATTTAAGGCCAGGAGACTGGATGAAATCACTTAGGGCTCGAGCCCGGGGATACCCCAACATTTAGAAGGCAAGCCAAGAAGACAGAGAAGGAGCTGTCAGTGGGGGAAGGGAGCTCAGGACAGGGTGCTGTCTCAGAAGCCAAGGGCAGGCAGTGAGCATGTCAGACGGAGTGGTCAGCTGCTGTTGGCCAAGAAGATGAGGACTGAGTCCTGACCACTGGGTTTAGAGACTCGGAGGTCACCGCTTACCTTAGGAAAAGAAGTTTCTATTGGGTGGTGAGGGCAAAAGTCTGGTGGGAATCACTGAAGAGAGATGCGAAGAGAAAGACTGGAGACAGTGAGTACAGACAACTCTTCCAAGGAGGCCCCTTTCACCCCGCACCCTAACCATGGCTGATTCACACGTCTGGTTTTCCCAGGGGGCTGTGCACTCCATAAGGACTGGTCTTACTCGTTTCTGTGTCTCTGGTGCCTTAACCAGCAACTGGCCCGTGTCCAGTGCTTGGTGAAGGGTCTGCTCAACAAATCCCCGAAATGCTCAGTACAGAAGTGGTCTGGAATTCTAAAAGCATTTTGACATAATGTTAGGCATGAATTATAAAAATGGTGGGTGGAAAAGCATACGCTATGATGATCCAGAATCTTGTTAGAAAATCAGGATCAAATTTCATATTGTTTCATTTCTCTCCTTGCAGCACTGTGTAGATAGTCCTAGTTTACAAAGGGACAGCGTGCAAGTAGCAAGTTTCACAGATGTAGCCCATAATAATAGTAGTCCTATTACTAATACATAGACATTTATTGGCTGTTTATGTGCCTGTTCCAGGTGAGGAAGCTGAGGTTTGGGGACATGTTAAGTGATTGGATCAAGGTCATATGGCTAGTAAATAACACATCTAATTCTGTTTCCTGTTAGTTGTTTCGTGTTCTTTCTCCCAGAGACCGTAATTCGCGATGGCTGAGACCGCCTCGGACTCAGCTTCTCTTTCCTCTGTCCTCCACAAAACTCTGCAGAATGTACAAACACGGTACAGCCAGAGAAGGAGTGCTCAACCTCAGCTTTACTCACTGAAACAAACTATGGAGGAGGTCATGCCCTGTGCACGCTCCCTCTCTCTCTCCCTCTCTTTCTCTGCCCCTTCCCCTGCTTGAGCGCGCTCTCTCTCTCTCAGAATAAATAAACTTAAAAAAGTAAAATCTTTAAAAAATGATATTCCAGGGGCACCTGGGTGGCTCGATTGGTTAAGCGTCTGACTCCTCTCTCTCTCCTCAAAATAAGTAAGTAAACATTAAATATTCTATTTTAGCGTATATGACTGAAAGTAGATTAACGAAGGACAGCCTAGCAGAGAAAATTTCCGGGCCCTGCAGTCACATACAGCGGAGCTGTTTGGGAAAAGCCTAAGAGGAGCACGAAGCTCACGTGCACCGGCTTTCTCGTCACACGGACCTGGATTCCACCCCTCCCTCCTCCAGTCACTAGCTGTGTGATCGCAAGCAAGTTCCTTAATTTCTCTGAACTCCAACTTCCTCATTTCAAAAATAGGGAGGATCATACCTTATGCTATTTATTTGTTTATTTTTATAGTTTATTTTGGGGAAGACAGAGTGTGAGCAGGGGAGGGGCAGAGAGAGAGGGAGAGTCCCAAGCAGGCTCTGCACTGTCGGCGCAGAGCCCAACAGGGCTCAAACCCACAAAGCTGTGAGACGGTGACCTGAGCCGAGATCAAGAGCCAGACGCTTAACGGACTGAGCCACCCAGGCGCCCTATGCTATTTATATGATTATTTTCCTTACTGAGCCCTGGGTTGTTAGTATAGTTATAATGCCATGCAAATTAATAAGGTTCCAATAGTTCTTCACTTTATATGAAAGATTGTTGTATCATTCCTCATTAATCCAGCTGGATCAACCTTTTTTATTTTTAATGTTTTAAAAAGTTTATTTATTTATTTTGAGAGAGAGAGAAAGAGAGCGAGTCCCAGGCAGGCTCCACACTGCCAAACAGAGGCTGATGTAGGGCTTGAACCCACAAACCATGAGATCATGACGTGAGCCGAAGTTGGATGCTTAACTGACTGAGCCACCCAGCTACCCCAAAGATTTTATTTTTAAGTCGTCTCTACATCCAGCATGGGGCTCAAACTCATAACCCCGAGATCAAGATCGCACGCTCTACTGACTGAGCCAGCCAGACGCCCCATTGAAGGAGGGATCATCGTTCTATGCTTTAACCATATAGAAGGTGGAAACTCGGGGTTAGGCCTTCCTTTTGAGATACAGTAAAAGTCCAGTACAGACCAGAGTATGAGAAACAGAACAGGAAATGGACAAGCTGAGTCTCCCAGCCTGGAGTTTCAGGGACCAAAATGGTCAGGGGTCTTTGGTGAATGTATCCTGGACACCATTGCTGCTTGGCCTCCTTTCCTTCTCACCCGGCTGATAAAGACCTGTTGCTGGGGTGCCCGGGTGGCTCAGTGGGTTAAGCATCCGACTTCCGCTCAGGTCATGATCTCCCAGTTTGTGAGTTCAGGCCCCACGTTGGGCTTGGTGCTGTCAGGGAAGAGCTTGCTTCGGGTCCTCTGTCCCTGTCTTTCCATCCCTCCCTGGCTTGTGCTCTCTTTCTCTCTCAAAGATAAAAAAAAAAAAAAAAAAGAACTGTTGCCAGATATTAAAAGACTCCTTTCCCGGGGGCACCTTGGTGGCTCAGTCGGTTGAGCATCTGACTCCTGATTTCAGCTCAGGTCATGATCTCCCAGGTTTGTGAGTTTGAGCCCTGCTTCGGGCTCTAGGCTGACAGCACGGAGCCTGCTTAGGAGTCTCTCTTTCTCTCTCTCTCTCTCTGCCTCTCCTCCATTTGCATGCTCCCTCTCTCTCTCTCTCTCTCCTCAAAATAAATAAACATCAAAAGAATAAAATAAAAGCCTCCTTTCCCCTTGGAAATAAACTGCCTAATCACAAGACTTGAAGTTCTTCCTGCTCCTGTAAGACTGACTTAGCCAAAAAATTGTGTTCATGCAGGAAATTAACCTTCTTATTCCATTATGAAGTCATATGATTGATTTCTCTTCTGCTGGTTTCCAGTAAAACTGCAAAAAAGCCCTGAGTCATGACTCAAGGTAATCGTTTTGTAACCTGGTGCCCCCCACCACAACTAAAACAGAAAGATACTATGCACGTTACACCAGTTACAGAACAGGGCAATGAGACTCGCCTTCTGATGAATCAAAGGGCCACCTATAGTCAATCTTAGGACCTTAACCATCTTCCAAATGTCTTTCCTTCACTCCCCCTCCACTGCCAAGCCACCATCATCGCTGACTTGGACCATAATGTACTCCCTGGTGCCCTCCTTGGGACAGAGAAAGTGTGGGACCCCTTGTCTGGCCCCTCTATAGTCCATTCTCTACAGAGTCATTCTCGCATTAAGAAAAAATCAGATCTTTTTACTCATCTGCTTAAAATACTTTAATGGCTTTATATTTTTCATTTTTTGAATGCTTGCTTACTTATTTTGAGAGCACTGAGAAAGCGGGAGGGGGCAGAAAGAGAGAGGGAGACAGAGAATCCCAAGGCAGAGAATCCCGGTGCCATCAGCACAGACCCGGAAGGGGGGCTCCGTCCCACGAACCGTGAGATCATATCCTGAGTCAAAATCAAGAGTCAGAAGAGTAACCAACTGAGCCACCCAGGCGCCCCTTTGATTGCTTTATAGAACAGTTATAATAAAATCTACATTTCTTACTGCGACCTGTAGCGTAAGCTGTGGTGGTAACGTAGTGGTAAATATTTAACAACAGATTCTCTGAGGGGAAATAAAGCCTGAGTTGGAGCATTTGTCGGTTTCAGGGGTGTAAATACTCCCACCACAGTTGATCGCAACTGTGAGGTCCGCCAGCTCCTGGACTTCCTGCGATTTAACAATCAGCTGTCCTGAGCCAGTAGGAGCTCGCCATAGCACACTGCTGCATGGTCACGAGCCCTACATAATCTGCCCCTGCACACCTTTTCAACTGAGCAAGAGGGTGGCACGATTTCCTTATCCATCCCCACACCTGCAGTGTCCCCTCTCCAAGCCACGCCAGACTCCCCAGGCGCTGTGATTGCTTGGCTCAGACGCCTTCACCGACTCCCAACTTTCTAAGTGAAGTTTTCCCAAGAAAACTTAACAGAATTCCGAACTCTCTATAATGTGACGCGGATCTGTTTTCCCAGTGTTCTCCACTACCAGCCTGTGACGGCTAATTTCCTGTGTCAGCTTGGCTAGACTGTGGTACCCAGATATTTGGTCAAGCACCAGTCTGGGTGGTGCTGCAAAGGTATTTTTAAGATGAAACTAACATGTATTGTTACTGTTATTTTTTTTTACTGTAAGTTTTTATTATCATTCCGTTAGTTAATAGACAGTGTTATATTAGTTTCAGGTGTACAATTTAGTGACTCAACAATTCCATACATCACCGGGTGCTCCTCACAACAAGTGTGCTTTTTCAACGCCATCACCTATTTCCCCCATCCCCCCGCGCACCTCCCCTCTGGTAACCATCAGATTGTTCTCAATAATTAAGAATCTGTTTCTTGATGTGATTCTCTTTTTCTCCCCCTTCTATCTGTTTTCTTTCTTAAATTCCACATATGAGCGAAATCCTATGGTATTTGTCTTTCTTGGGATGATTTCACTTAACATTATACTCTCTAGCTCCATCCATGTTGTTGCAAATGGCAAGATTTCATTCTTTGTTATGGCTGAATAATATTCCATTGTATATATACACCACATCTTTATCCATTCATTTTGGATATCTATTCTTTATCCAAGTGTCCAGTCGATGGAGACTTAGGCTGCTTCCATTTCTTGGAAGTAATCTATTGTAAATAACGCTGCTCTAAACAGAGGGGTGCATGTATCCCTGTGAACTAGTGATTTCGTATTCTTTGCGTAAACACCCAGCAGTGTGATTGCTGGATTGTAAGGTAGTTCTATTTTAATTTTTTGAGGAACCTTCACACTGTTTTCCAGAGTGGTTGCACCATTTTGTCTTCCCACCAGCAGTGCATGAGGGCTCCCCTTTCTCCACATCCTCGCCAACATCTGTTGTTTCTTGTGTTGTTGATTTTGGCTGTTCTGACAGGTGTGGGTTGATATCTCATTGCATTTAAAAAAAGATTTTATTATTTTTCATTTTAAAGATTTTTTTAAAGTTTATTTATTGAGAGAGAGAGAGAGAGAGAGAGAAGGAGAGGCAGAGAGACAAAGAGAGAGAATCCCAATCAGGCTCCACGCTGTCAGCCCAGAGCACGAAGTGGGGCTTGAACTCAAGAACCATGAGATCATGACCTGAGCCAAAATCAAGAGTCGGACACTTAACCAACTGAGCCACCCAGGCGCCCCTAAAGGTTTAATTTTTAAGTCATCTTTATACCCAACGTGGGGCTCAAAGTTACAACTCGGAGATCAAGAGTTGCCAGGAGCTTTTCATTGTCCTTGTGATTTTCATTTCCCTGAGGATAAGTGATGATGAGCATTTTTTCATGTGTCTGTTGGCCAGATGAGGTTAATGTTTAAGTTACTAGATTTTAAGTAAAGCAAATTATCTTTCATATCGTGGGTGGGTCTCATCCAATTCATTAAAGGCCTTAAGAGAAAAAAAGACCAAGGTCCCCTTCAGAAAGAGGGAATTCTGCCGGTAGTTAACCTCTGGACTTGAACTGCACCTTATCTCTGTGGATCTCGGACACGCCAGCCCCCATAACCGTGTGAGGTCATTCCTTAAAATAAATCTCTTTCTCTCCCTACATATAGACACATCCTATTGGGCTCTGTTTCTCTGGAGAATCCTAATACCTGCCCCCACCTCAGGAGACTTACGTCCCTAAGGGGATTGGTGTCCCTACAAGGAGAGACACCAGAGAGACAATCTCTCTTACTCCACTGTATGAAGACGCAGTGAGGTGGCTCTCTGCAGACTAGGACTTGGGTTCTCATCGGACAGTGAATCTGTCGGCATCGAGACCTTGGATTTCCCAAATAAGTGTTGGAACTATCCGGTCTCCGGTATTCTGTTTTTGCAGCCCGAACTATGACACCCAATGGAAGAAGGGATGGTAAAGACATGCACCACTGTTTCTCGACCCTTAGCTGCATATTAGACTCACATTCACCAGGGAAGTTTTTCAAAACCATCAGTGATTGGGATCCACCCCCGGCACACACAGGGCTGATGATCGCCAGTGTAGACACTCCATGGCGCAAGGCAGCTCAGGGCTCAGGCCTGAGTCTACCAGCCTGCTGCTGACACTGACAGCACACAGGCCACTCACTAGCTCTGTGACCTGGAGCAAATGCCTTGACCTTTCTGAGCCTCAATTTCCTCATCTGTAAAATGGGGCAACCTTAATATCTACCTTATGGGATTGTTGTCAAGATTAAATGAAATGCATATAAAGTGCTGAGAACGGCATTCAACGTATAGCAAGCACTACGTAAATCACCATCATGATTAACACCATTATTATTTATCATTTAACCTTGGAGACAAGTATGCGGAAGGTGGCTCACTCAGTTGAGTGTCTGACTCTTGGTCTCAGCTTAGGTCTTGATCTCAGGGTGGTGAGTTCAAGCCTCAAAAGCCCCAAGTTGGGCTCCCCACTGGGGGGTTGAGCCTTCTTAAACACACACACGCACACACACACAGACACCCCACAGAACAATGAAGACCAAACCAACCGACCAGACTGGAGAGCAAGACGGCCATTTGCTCAGACTATATGGTGGTTTCTTATAAAATGAAGCATACTCTTACCACATGGTCTAGCAATCGCACTGATTAGATTAGACCTTGGGATTTACGAAAAGGAGCTGAAAACGTCCACACGAAAACCTGCACGTGAATGTTTAAAGCAGCTTTGTTCATAATTGCCAAAGTGGGGGAGCAACCAGCTATCCCCCTTCGGTATGGGAATGGAGAAGTGAACTGTGTACAGCAGATCATGAGATATTATAGAGCATGATAAAGAAATGAGGCATCAAGGCATGGAAAGACACAGCGTGTTGGTAAGTGAAAGAGGCACGTCTGGAAAGCCTACATCCTGAGGGGCTCCTCGTTAACTCAGTTGGTAGCACGTGTGCCTCTTGATCTCAGGGTCATGAGTTCGAGTCACTCATTGGCGGTAGAGTCACACACACATAAAAAAAGAAAAGAAAGAAAAGTCTATATACTGTATGGTTGCAATTATATGAAACTCTGGAGAGAGTAAAAGATCAGTGCTTGCGGGGGGCTGGGGACACAATGGGTAGGCAGAGTACAGAGCATTTTTAGGGTAGTGAAAATACTCTGAAGACGATAATGATAGATATATGTCATTATACATTTGTCCACACCCACAGAATGTACCACAGCAAGAGGGAACCCTATGGCAAACTACGGACTTTGGGTGATTATGATGTGCCCGTGTAGCTTCATCAGTTCTAACAAGTGTATCATTCTGGTGGGCCTGGCGATAACCAGAGCGATGTGCGTGTGTGGGGGTAGGGGACATATGGGAAATCTCTGTACCTTTCTCTCCACTTTGCTCTGAACCTGAAACTGCTCTAAAAGAAATAAATTCTCGATTTAAAAAAAGAGTCTTTAAATGGGCCGCCTGGGTGGCTCAGCCCATTGAGCATCTCACTCTTGATTCCAGCTCAGATCATGATCCCAGGGTTGTGGCATCGAGCCCCACATCAGGCTCTGCACTGAGCATGGGGCCTGTTTAAGATTCTCACTCTCTTTCTCTGCCTTTCTCCCCTGCTCACACACATACTCTCTTTCTTTCTCTCTCAAATAAAATTTTAAAAAATTTATAAAAAAAAAAAAAAGAGGAGCACCTGGGTGACTCAGTCGGTTAAGTGTCCAACTCTTGATTTCGGTTCAGGTGATGATCTCATGGTTTGTGAGTCTGAGCCCCACACGGGACTCTGCGCTAACAGTGCGGAGCCTGCTTGGGATTCTCTCCCTCACCCACTCTCTGCCCCTCCCCCACTTGTGCACGTGCTCTCTTTCTCTCTCTCAAAAGCAAATAAACTTAAAAAAAAAACTATAAAAAAGAGTATGTAAAAGGAGGGACAAACGAAAGAATAGGAAGAAAGAGGAAGGCTCTTGTAGCGGGAGCAAACAGGAGCTCAGAACCTTTGGCCTGCTATTGGAGACAACTTCTATCTTTGGTAGACGTGTAAGGCACAATGTGAAGACCAAGCTGCCCAATTCCCGCACCACGAGGTCATACACACATGGAAGGCAGTCGTGGTAGGAAGCTCTTGTCTTTTGGCCCATCTCCAATAAGCAAACAAAAGAAGCCAACCGTACTGGAGTAAAAGGACCTTTATGTCCTGTGAACTACGTGGCCCAAGTTTCTCTTGGCAGAGCCTGACCCCCAAGCGCCGTCCACAGATAGCTGGGGAGCCCCCGGCTCTGCAGGGCAGATGTGGGCCGCTGACCCCATCATGGCCGCCTACAGGCTGCCCTCCACCCCCACCCACGACTAGCGGTCCAGAAAGCCCGAGGTAATGATAACGCTGGGGAAGCCAGCAAAGGGATCGCAGGTGAGTATTGAGCTTCGAAAGGGAGAAGAGAACCCGTGAGTTCCTGGGTGCGGGGTGGGGGGGGGGGCGCACGGGGGAACCAGCGGTGTAGCTGGGCCAGACTAGAGGAAGTGACTGGGGTGCAAGGCAGCGGGGCGCCCAGGCTGAGGCCTGGGTGGGAGCACGGAGAGCAGCAGCGGCCCGAAGAGCCAAATTTAGTGTCACCGTGATGGGGCTGAGGGACAGACTGTGAGAAGGCAGCTTTCAGAGGGCCGGGAGTATGTGGACTTGGGCAATGCTGGCCTCTAGGTAAATGCCCATCCAACTCACCCCACAAATGAATAATTACGTCTCCTACTGTCCCTGCTCACCATTATCTCTAGAGATCGAGGGTCCTTTGAGGTTTTGTGAGGCTAGCAAGCTCTTTTGTGTGTGTGTGGCAATCATAGAGAACACAGAAACACCTGGACAGGCTTTTATAGTTCGAATCAGGCCCCCGACGCCGGGCATAGATTCTGAAGAGATGCTTGTAGAACAATAAAAATAGCACCTCAGCTTTATTGAGTATCTGTCAGGCGCCCGACTCTGTATCTGCATTAACCCAATTCGGTGTTCTCCGAGGGTGTATGAGTCAGGCACGACACTTATCCCCACGTTTTACAGATGAGGACGATGAAGCTCAGAGAGGCTTATGCAAGTTCACAAAGGGGTAAGGGGTAGGGCTGGCATCCAGAGCCCACACTCTTAATTTTTTTTTAATATTTATTTTTGAGAGAGAGAGAGAGAAAGAGAAAGTGAGCAGGGGAGGGGCAGAGACAGAGGGACACAGAGGATCCCAAGGGAGCTCTGTGCAGACAGCAGAGAGCCCAATGCGGGGCTCGAACTCTCAGACCATGAGGTCATGACCTGAGCCACCAGGTGTCCCCCAAAAGCCCATACTCTTGACCACTTAGCGAGGCTTTAAGCTTTAAGATGAACATAGCTGCTAAAAGCAAACAAGCAACAGCTCAGCGAGGGTGGGGTGGGGGGGGAAGGGAGTGACCCCCGGGGGTAACCCCCAGGGGGTGTGCGCCCCCATTTCCAAGCTGGCCTTAGGCCAGCAGAGGGCCCACACGCTGTGGTCTTGATCTCCTCCTGACAGCAGGGGCTGCGGTCTTTCCTGGGGGGTAGCTGGCCTTCTCTGGGGCCTCTCTTTCTCCCTCCCCTACCTCCTTCTTCACCCCTGTTGTGGAGACCGGGTAGGCGAGGGGGGTTAGTGCCTATCAAAGCTCTGTTACTGTCGAGCTGGAGCTCAGAGAAGCCTGCTTAGCACAGGGTGGCCATTTTGAGACCCAGACTTTATCTCTTGGAAGGAGTAAGCCAGCTTAGGTCAGAAGAAAAGGGCGGAGTGATTTTACAAGAGTGGAATTAGGCAGGCCCCTCCCTCCTCCTGCCTCTGCCTGCCTCTAGGGACAGGCTTGTTTCCATGACCAACAACTGCCATCCCTGAAGTATTTAGGGCACTCTACATCTCTTGGGAAGACACGGGGGAGAATTCTCCTTCCCCTACACCTCCACAATGAGGCTCAAACAAAGCCACCTCGCCTAAGGGATGTCCGAACATCTACCTGGATCCGTAAAGTGTCCTATTTTGTTTTGTTTTGTTTTGCAGACTGCCAGGGCAATGCTACTGATTTAGGCAGAAGTTAGTCCCCAAAGGGGCCAGACTCCAGAGTAAGCCAGCAGACAGCCAGGAGTTGGAAATGCAACAGAGGGGCGCCTGGGTGGCTCAGTCGGTTTAGTGTCCGGCTTCGGCTCAGGTCATGATCTTACGGTTCATGGGTTCGAGCCTCGCATCGGGTTCTGTGCTGCCAGCTCAGAGCCTGGAGCCTGTTTCAGATTCTGTGTCTCCCTCTCTCTCTGCCCCTCCCCTGCTCATGCTCTGTCTCTCTCTGTCTCAAAAATAAATAAACTCTATATATTAAAAAAAAGAAAATGCAACAGAGTAAAGGCAATGGTCCCATCCTCTCCCATGACCTGAGAGCTTCAGAACTCAGCAGCGGTCATACTAGTGGGTAGATAAGGTGGCTCTGCTGGGAATACAGAGCTTTGTTCTTGCTGGGAAGAGACGGAGGTCAACTAAGAAGTGTTGAACTAGGCAGAAAACCTGAAACCCTGTTCGCACTTCCTAGGAGCTCATGCCTACCCTCCCAGGGGCTCGGAGGGCCAGTGGGCCTTTCTTCCCAGTGCCTCCAAACAGCTGCGGTCAGTTTGTGGCCTGCCAGAGGCCCGCGGCTGTTGAACACTCTGCGCTCCTCATGCCGATCTGCTGGCTTCAAGCCTTCCATTGTCAGGCTGCCAAGGGAGCCCTTGAGCAGCCTGGTTTTCTAAAGACTCCCCTCACCCCTCCTTTTAACTTGAGTTAACCATTCCCTGGCCAAAGCCAAGCTCTTGTCTGTCTACTTCTGAGCCTGCACATTTTTTCCCCCAAACTGCTCTTGCCCTGAGACCGTGAGCTCCCAATTGCCAAAGTCAGTCTTCTCCCTCCTCGTCTATTCCTGCCTCGAGGGCAAGGGAACTGGAAGAAATGAACAGAATACCTGGTATCTAGGCGCAAGCCACCCCTCCCCCACTCCTTCCTGGAGGATAAAGCATGGGCCCGAGGAAGGGGAGACCGGTGTTCAATCCCAGCCCCATCACTTGCTGGCTGTGTGACTGCTGGGCAAGTAACGCACCCTCTCTGTGCCCTCTTTCCTCAGCGAGAAAACAGGAATAGTAAGGGCACTTATTTCATAGGGTGGATAGAGAGGATGACATGGGATAATAAACTGCCAGACAAACTACCAGACACCGTGCAAAGCGGTAGGAGGTTGCAGTGAAGAGGGGCCGGCGTCAAAACGGCGTCAGGATGGTTTTACTTTGTCCTTTCAGCTTAGTCACCTGTCTTTGGGTGTGAACAGCTGTTAGCGCTGCAATAGAGAAAACCTGACGGCTCAGGCAGGCAACGGAAGATGACTTGGAGCTCACCCCAGGGCCCTGAACTTCATTCATTTTTCAACAAGTTATCAAGTGCCTGCCCCGTGAGGCTGCACACTGTGGGGATATACAAATGTGTGAGAGCTCCTTCCCCAAGACAAAGAGTTTGCAGTCTCCAGAGGCTCATGACCCAGAAGGTTTTAACACAAGGAGCCAGGAGAGAGCCATAATGAGTGTTGAGCTATGGGGCCATTCAGAAGGGGGAGACTCCTGCTGTGGGAGGTGAGGAAGACTTGGGGAGGCAACTCCGATAGGACGGAGGCGCAGAGCAATGGTGTGGATGTGGAGAAGGTGGGGAGTGTAGAGAAATGCTAAGGAAATTCAACTGGCTGGCTCAGAGGATGCATATAGACTAATGGCGTCATTTAAAAGGTGTTACTGGGAGCGGGGGGGGGGGGGGGGGGGGGGGGGGGGGGGGGGGGGGGGGGCGGGGGCGGCGGTGGTGCCTGGGTGGCTCAGCAGTAGAGCGTCCGTCTTCCCCTCAGGTCATGATCTCATGGTTCATGGGTTCGAGCTTCGCATCGGGCTCTGCTGTTAGCGCAGAGCCTGTTTAGGATTCTCTGTCTCCCTCCCTCTCTCTACCCCTCCCCTGCTTGATCGCACTCTTTCTTTCTCAAAAATAAACATTAAAGAAAAAGAGGGGGGTTACTCACCCACTAAGCTCTTGAAACAAATACCGATGCCTTCAGGGGTAGGGGTGAAAATGAAAACATAAGTATCTGGAATTGGTTATTTTGGTATTTTTTTTTTTTACTTTTGAGAGAGAGAAAGAGAGAGGGGAGGGGCAGAGAGAGAGGGAGACACCGAATCCAAAGCAGGCTTTCAGCACAGAACCCAATGTGGGGCTCTCACAAACCATGAGATTGTGACCTGAGCCCAAGTCGGGCGCTTAACCGACTGAGCCACCCAGGTGCCCCAATATCTGAAATTGTTGATAGAGCACATTGTTAAGTCTGCCCCTCCTGCCCCACGATCCCCTCCTCGTGTGGTCTGGAACACACTCAGTGGCGTGTTCTACAAAGGCAGAACACCTGCCTCTATTCATCAAGATAGGATAGTTGCTTTGGGGTGGGAAAAGACAACTCATTTATCAAACAAAATCAACCGATATGTGCTACTGTGTGCTAGAAGGGACAGCTGCCAGCGAGGCAAATCTCAGTTGAGCCTTTAAGAGGCAGGTAGATGGTCTAGGCAGAGGTGACAGGAATGTGAAATACATTTATTTATTCTTTAGGGGACTGGGGGGAGGGGACTAAGATCATTCTGACGGAACTGGAGGCTTGAATAGAGCAGAGATTATACAAAGGCAGGGTTTATTTAGCCCACGCAAGATTCAACAGTTTTTATTTGCCAGTACTGAAACGTTGGGAGAGTTTCACACAAAAATCTGGATTTTAGTCTCCCTTAAGAAACTGGGCCCCCATTTCAAAATGGCATCCAAGCCTTGGAGAAGAGGAACTAGCCTTGGCCCCCACCGGCTTCCTTTATTCCTTCCAGCAACCCATATTGAGATGCTAATCACATTTTGTGAGCACAGAACAAGTTAGCTCTCCAAAATGCTTTGCAAGCCAGAAAACTGGAATGGCTCAGAAGGTCTTTGAAAGCTGTCTTTAGTGGATGAGTGTCTGTTATCTGGGTTTCCCCGCGTTTTTCCCCCCTCTCATGTCACTTCCAAATTGCTGCTGGCATTTGATTTTGCAACTCCTAATATAGGACCTCTGTGCAATGTGGGTGGCAAAGTGGGTAAAGGCAGCATGCCAGGCCAAGGGGCTCAGCCTCAGATTTTGTTCTCTACGGGCAATAAAGAAGGACAAAACACGGGCAGATCTTAAGAAAATTAGTCTGGCAGGAGCCATGGGGTGGGCTGGAGGGACCGGAATGAGTAGTGACTCTGAAGACAAGCTACCTGGTTTGTTTTTTTTTTTTAGGGAGGGTGCACAAGTAAGCTAGAGGCAGAGAGAGAAAGAGAAAGAGAGAGAGAGAGAGAGAGAGAGAGAGAGAGAGAGAGAGAGAGAGAGAGAAACAACCACAAGCAGGGGAGGGGCAGAGAGAGGAGGACAGACAATCTGAAGTGGGCTCTGTGCTGACAGCAGAGAGCCAGATGCAGGGCTTGAACTCAAGAACTGAACCGTGAGATCATGACGTGAGCCAAAGTCAGACGGTTAATCAAGTGAGCCACCCAGATGCCCCCAGACCTTGTAGGGCTTCTGTTTTCTCATCTGGAAAATGGGCTTAATATGAACAGTACCCACCTTGTAGGGTCGTTGTTAAGGACTAAAGGAGATAATGAGCAGGAAGTACTTTTAGCACAGTGCCTGCTACATTAGTGTTCGATGCTTATGATCATTTTTAGATTTAATCCTGGAGACCACTTAGGGGATTTACTGCCATAGCCTGGGGGAGGGGAAGAGGAAGCATGAAAGCCAACGTCTGGGATTCCAGCCTGGGTGACTGGGGAGGGGTGGTGGCATTGAAATGGAATGCCCTGGGCAGAAAGTTGCTGGGGAAGGAGGGGCGGTTTGATACAGATTGCGTTAGAGGCGACAGTGTACAGGTGACAGCCAGATGACCACGTGCAGCGGGAGTGTGGGTCAGGGCTGAACATGTGGGGTTGGGCGTGAGACACCCGGAGGAGAGGGCTGCGCCCAGAGGGGAGAGGGGACAGACCAAGTGACGCCATGCCCGTTTTGGTGCGGGCAGCCCGGGGTGTTAAGCATCTCGGGTGGGTTCAGCGTCTCTGTTTGAACAGCTCGAGGCCTCTCTTCGCTCAGGGACCGTGTGTATTCTGCTCCGTCAGCTGTGCCACTCGGATACCACCTTTGTCCTTCAGTTTATGTACTTTCAGTTCAAATGCTGACCTGGCTCAATCCCGCTTGCCTTGGTGAGCCTTGCCAGGGTCAAAGTCCCCTGGGGCACGGAGCAACAGGCGGGCTGTCGGTTTTATATTTGATGAAATGGAGACACCTAACATGGGCCACTGGGGAGGGTGTCAGAGTTTCTGGCCTGGGGGGAGGCGACACCAAGCTTGTGCCTGGTGCCTCCCACGTGACCGTCTCAGAGGGCCCAGCAGGTTCCAAGCTCCCACGTTCTCAGCTGCTCCCTGGAGTTTCAGGGCAGCTGGCCTCCCTCTCTCTTCTACATGCACCTGTCCAGAGACCCCTTTGCTCAGGACTTGGTCCTTACTAGGGGCCCACAGATTAATCCGACTGCCTAGTCTCGGTCAGTATCTTCCCTGTTCCACTCGTCCTCCCAATACACCACGTGCTCCTGAAATACACCTTTCAGGCCCACGTTCGGGGCCACATGTGGCAGAGACTGAAGATGAAAAGGACAGGCTGTGCCTCCAAGACCTTGGGCCACGATGTACTGATGGGTGGCGAAGGCAATTTCAGGCAGCACCCCATGCGGGGGGCACCTCATTCCATGGGTGCACCGGGCTGCCCCACCCTCCCCCCCCCGTCAGAAACCACTGCATCAAAACATGCAGACACACAATTTATTTACCTCGCCGTTCTCTAGCATGGCAGCCACGAGCCAGGGCAAGAAAAAGAGAAAGGAATGAGTGGAAGCATGGTGAAGGAAGGGCTCAGCTGGTTAAACAAGACTCCTGATTGTTCTCATTCATGTTTGAGAGAGTTCCAACCTGATGGGGCATTAGATGGGCAGATTGCGTGTAAACGGGCGCACGTTGTATGGCCAAAAGCATATTGGGAGAATGAAACATTCAGATAAAGTGGCCAGTGTGGGAGTCGAGAAAATTCCCCGGCCAGCTGGTTATCTAACAGACACCTGCCGTTGATGTGCTTCCTGACGGGCAGCTCGAGGAGGAAAGCCAGAGAATGCAACTATTACCATTAAGTGTGCTCAGTTCAGGGCAGCAAAGTCCCCTTGCTATCAATTCCAGTGGCAGAACTTGCCGGCTCCCTCGGGGCGGGGGGATCGCGTGCCATGCAGGAAAAAACCCTCCGCAACAGGGTTCCGGGTTAGCCTGTGGTTTCTAGGCCCATTGCCCCCCAGACTGAAGGTTCATTTCAAGCAGGGATTAGGACGTTGTTAACTGGACCGAGATCACTCCCTGCAAGCCTAATAGGCTCAGCTGCTCAGCAGTGCGCCACTTGCTGCAGCGACATCTAATGGCCAGAGGAGGCAATGCATGCTTTCATTGAACAGGACTGCCGGTCCGTCTTGGGAGTTAATTTTTTTTTTTAAGTAGGGTGGACCAGGTGTTACTGTTTATTAACGCCTGTAAAATAAAACTTTGACCGCCACCCTAAGAATTCACTTCCTACAGCTTTGGATGATATTTATGATGTTATTCATAATTGGATGCTGATCATACTTTATGAAAACCATGCAATTACCTGTCCGGGATTTTTTTTTTTTAATAACCATCATGACTTTGCGTTTATTTTAAAGCTTCTTGTTGAAGCTCTACCTGGCATCAAGAAGGCTTCCGTACCAGGGTAAAGATGATCAAGTTTACCCCTGAATATCTACTTGTGCATCTCACCCCGACTTACAGTAGAGTGTTGCGGTAAAAAAATTTTTTTTTGAAAAGTGACAGTAATTACTGCTGATGACTGTTGAGATGAACAACTCTTCTGGGGTGCAAAGTTCATTAAGAGTCTTTACATAAAACAATAAAAATAAAAAATACTTTTTATAATCAACAAAATAAAAAATAAATAAACTTAAAAAAAAGCGGGCGCCTGGGTGGCTCAGTCGGTCAAGCATCCGACTCTTGGTTTCGGTTCAGGTCGTGATTTCTTAGTTCGTCAGTTCAAGCCTCCACATAAGGCTCCTCTATGTCAGTGTGGAGCCTGCTTAGGATTCTCCCTCCCTGTCTTTCTGGCCCCCCATAAACAGACTTAGAAAAACAAAAGAGCCTTACAATTCTTTTTATCTTAAGTCAATTTGTAGGAATAGAGTTGAAGGGCGTCATCACACGTGTGAGAAACATACAAGCGTTTTCACTGTAATGTTATCCCCCTGAACAATTACAAATGGCCTAAATATTTAAAACTGAGAAACTGCTATTTATGGCCCAATGGAGGCTGAGACTGAATTGTGCAGCCACAGACCAAGGAGCGCGTGGGGTGGCCAGAGGTTGGGGGGGACAAGGAAGGATCCACCCCTGCAGCCTTCAAATGGGGCATGGCCCTGGCATCAACCTGATATTAAAAGTCTAGCCTCCAGAACGTTGGAAGAATAAATCGTCGTTTAAAAAATATATCTACGGCACATCCATATGGTGGAATATTATGTGAAAATTTAAAAAGGTGTTCTCAGTAGTTGATGGTCTGGGGCAATATCCATTATATATAATAAGTGAAAAAAAGGATATTAATTTTTATATATGGTAGGGACACAAGTTTGTAAAAAAAAACCCCAATTTTCCATATACATGTATTATATACATTTATGCACACACAACATAAACACACACACACACATACATGTGCACACATGCAGAAAAACTATTAATCGTTATAGTGCATAGATGCTGGGTTTATAGGTAATTATTGTTTTCTTTTTTATACTTTTCTGTATTTCCCAAACTTTCTCTTTTATTCTTAAGTTTATTTATTTATTTTGAGAGAGAGAGAGAGAGAGAAAGAAAGAGAAAGAGAGAGAGAGAGAGAGAGAGAGAGAGAGAGGGAGGGAGGGAGGGAGGGAGGGGCAGAGAGCGAGAGAATCCCAAAGGAGGCTCCCGCACGGACAGCGCCCCCATGGCAGGGCTCGAACTCACAAACCATGAGATCATGACCCGAGCCAAAGTTGGATGCTTAACCGACTGAGCCACCCAGGAGCCCCTCCCAAATATTCTATAATCCATGTGTGTTACTTTTTTTTTATTATTGTGGTAAAACATATGTAACATAAAACTGACCATTTTATTTTTATTTTTTTAATGTTTCTTTTTGAGAGAGAGAGAGAGACAGGGTGAGCAGGGTAGTGGCAGAGAGAGAGGGAGACACAGAATCCAAAGCAGGCTCCAGGCTCTGAGCTGTCAGCACAGAGCCTGATGTGGGGCTCGAACCCATGAACCACAAGATCATAACCTGAGTAGAAGCCGGACGCTTAACCAAATGAGCCACCCAGCTGCCCCAAAACTGACCATTTTCAAGGCGTATGTGCATTATTTTTAAAATTAGGAATACTGGCTTTTGTGAATGGGCATATGTACCAAGCAGGCTGTAACCTTACATCCACATTATAATTACAATAATGTGACCACTACTTATTTGTTTGGACAAAGGACAGGAAAAGATACAACCCAGACAGATGATTGGGGCAGCTCTGACAGTGCGGGCCTGCTTGGGATTCTCTCTTTCTCTCTCTGACCCCACCCCCCAACTTTGCGCTTTCTCTCTCTCTCAAATAAACTTAAAGTAAACTAAACTAAACTAGGATTCAACTGAATTCTTATCAGTAGTTCCTGGCTGATTTTGGTTCTTTCCATTCTCCCTGATTGAGGCAGCTTTGAGGAAGAGAGGAAAGAAAAGTGGGCCTCATCTGGAGGCTTTACTACAGACCTACAGAAGCAGAGAATGGGAACGGGGAGGTGGCCTGGACTCAGGCCACTAGCCCTGAGGTTAGCAGCAGAAATGCAGTGTGGGGGGGGGTCATGACACGAGCTCCCCGGAAAGCCAGCATCATTCAGGGTCAGTGTTCTTTGCAGCCGTTACCACCCGCCCCACAAACACGCCAAGGCACCCCTCGTTCGCGATGCCCCCCTCCCCATTACCCCTCACCTGCATCTTTCTCTTCACTGTGTCGAAAGGAAAGGAGAGGGTCTGGGTTACTGCAGCGGCGAGGCAGACATTGGCAAAGTTCTGGAGGAGAGAGAACCGATCTCGGGGTCCCTTCCAGATTTTCTCCAGGTTCATGTAAACGAGAAGGGAGCCAGCAGAGAACGGGAGAGCACCTGCAAAACAAGGTCAGAGGGAGGCTGCTTCTGTCTGTGACAGCGCTGGCTTGAGAACATAAATGCCCGTGGGGAAGCGGCAGGGGGTGGGGGTGGGGTAAGTAAACAGCACCGGCCCTGGGCTTGTTAAAATCCCTCTCACCAGGGGCGCCTGGGTGGCTCAGTCCATTAAGTGTCCGACTACGGCCCTGGTCATGATCTCACAGTTGGTGGGTTTGAGCCCTGCGTCGGGCTCTGTGCTGACAGCTCAGAGCCTGGAGCCTGCTTCAGATTCTGTGTCTCCCTCTTTCTGCCCCTCCCCTGCTTGCTCGCTCGCGCGCTCTCTCTCTCTCTCAAAAATGAACATTAGAAAAAAATTAAAAAAATACGTAAATAAGATCCCTCTCCCCAGAGCAGCAGGAAGGAACTTTGCTCGGGTGATGGTAACGTGCTACATTTTGATAGGCATTGTGCAATTTGTCAAAACGCATCAAGCGGTTCACTGAAGGTCTGCGTCGTTCACTGTACGTAAATTTTATGCTACGAAGAACCACAAATGAATATTGAGCTCTAGATGATGATTACGCAATGTTGAGCGGTTGAGAGGCGAAGTGGCTCGATGTTTGGAAATTCCATGGAAATCATCCAAAATTATGGAAGATGGACTGATGCATGGCCAGAGGGATGGACAGCTATATGACAAGGCAAAAGTGTTAATTGTCGCATCGGATGGTTGGGTATGTGGGTGTTTCCAATTCTTTTAACTTTTCTGAGTATTAGAAATTTAAAGAAATAAAATCTTGGGGGGAAAAATCACTCCCATAAAGAAAAAGTCCGTGAGTGGCACTCAATCAGGTTTTGGAAGCAGCTAGGAGGGACTGATCTCTAGCTGAGAAGGAAACGTTCCATGAAAAGTGGCCAGTGAGGCGGCAGTGGTGAGGGAGGGCACTTGACCTTGCCTTTGGGAATGACATGGCCATATCAGGGCCCAGGGGGCACCCTACCACCTGCGGCTTCCTTATCTTTCTAGGAAAAGATGGAGTAGGTAGTGTAGTAGGTAGCCCTTTCAAGAAACTTCCAGAAACTTTGGGAGCTATCTCAAGTTTACAGAGGTACTAAATTTCTCCCTCAAAATGAGACTTAAAAGAGGGGATAGCATCAGCGGGGTTGCTTGTCTTTAGGAAAATGCCATAATATTGATTCAATAAACATATATTAAACATGAAGTACCAACCCCCCATTTACCTTCACTCAGAAAATATTTGTGAACTTTACGTCATATGCTGGGCCCCATGCCAGGTGCTGGGAATACAAAGAGGAGTAAACACAAAGAGGAGTGGGCTAATTCCTGGAGATACTCGCCATCTAGTGGAGGAGACCGGCAGCGGATATGTCTGGGGGGTGGGGGGTGGGGGGGATAAACAAAGTGCTTTAGGCACAGGAGGATGGAGGGATTTCCTTTGCCTAGGGGAATCAGGCAGGATTTCACAGAAGAGAGAAAGTTTCCCACTGGGTCTTGAGGATTGAGTAGGAGTTTGCCAGACATCGCTAGAGTGGACGGGCAGTCCAGGTGGAGGGAACAGCAGGTACAGAGGGAGTGGTGTTTCCAGAAAACGGCAGGTTTTTCTGTGGAGTGTGAGTGCAGGTGGAGGCGTGGCAGGAGAGGGGGCGGGATGGGTCCTGGGGGGTGAGAGCTGTCAGGTCTGAGGGATCCGATGGTGTACATAAATAATTTGGGCTTTCCCCTTTAGCTCAGGAGTCAGTGAAGGTTTAATTTATTTGTATGGTGGGGGGGAATTCACAAGTGAGCAAAGGGCAGAGAGAGAGAGAGCAGGGCTCACCTGAAGTGGGGCTCGAGCTCACCCGATGCGGGAGGGCCTCGAACCCACAAACTGTGAGATGGTGACCTGAGCCGAAGTCAGATGCTCCACAACTGAGCCACCCAGGGAGCACCCCCTCAGTGAAGGCTCTACAGGAAGACAGTGGCACGAGGGCGGTGGAACGGCCTCCTGCAGCTCAGGCAGGTCACCACACCCTGGCAGCGGCAGACAGGGTGAGGAGCACCGGGGCAGGCAGGAGAGACCCAGGACTGGGAGCAGGTGGGAACTGTCTGCGGGAAGGGTGAGGATGAGTGCGGGGTGGGAGCAGGGATGGAGGGGGGCGACAGACTGAGAGTGAGAGTGACAGCATGTGGGGACTGAAGCCACTGAAGAGAGGAGAGGAGCTGAGGCGGTTGTAAGTTTCCTCAGGCTTGGGCCGCTGGGTGCAGGGCTGCGGCCTCACTCCTGAGGGAGCCCGGGAGGAGCAGGTGTGAGGCTAACGGGGCCATCAGGTTTAGTGTTGAGTTGGATGCGCCAAGGAACCAGCAGGTGAAGGTGTCCAATAGGAGGTATTCATCCTGCTGTGGGGTGTGGTAGCGGTCAGTGGTTAAGACAGGGGGCTCTGGGGGGCCTGGGTGGCTCAGTAGTTAAGCAACTGACTTCAGCTCAGGTCATGATCTCACGTTTGTGAGTTCGAGCCCCACGTCGGGCTCTGTGCTGACAGCTCAGAGCCTGGAGCCTGCTTCTGATTCTGTGTCTCCCTCTCTCTCTGCCCCTACCCTGCTCACTCTCTGTCTCTGTCTTTAGAAATAAAAATAAAGACATAAAAAAAAAAGACAGGGGGCTCTGGGGTTACGTGGCTAGGTTCTTCCACTTTCTACCTATACGATTCTGGGCAAGTCACTTAGTTTCCCGGAGCATCTATTTCCTTGTCTGTAAACTGAAGCTGAAACGAGAAACGGTACACAAAGCATTAATGGCTCACAGTGCCAGGCACGTAGCAAGCACCAGGAGATGTTAATGGCTGTAATTACAGAGGTGAGGCTGTGGGGGGGGGTCATTTGAATCTCATGATGCTTGTTTAAGCCACTAGCTTAGCCGAGGCCACCTGGGGAGGGTATGGAGGGTGGGAAGAAAGGTAAGGAAGGAGCCCCGGGGGAGAGCGTGAGATGAACCCGAGGGGGAGGGAAGACCCCCAGGAGATGGTAGGGCCCTGGAAGCCAAGCTTCCAGAAGGGGTGGCCGGTCCCGTCAAATGCTGCAATGGTCGTGTCCACACACGTGTGCACGCCAAGACCCCTCCCTGGGGGGTGACAGGCCAAAGGTTGGAGTGGGGTGGATGGCCGTGGAATAGAATGAAGCTAACTGGCTCTATACGGATTGAATCCATGTGACCTCAACCCCATAACACTGCATTTAACTGGTTACAAACAAAGGCGTACGGTACATTCATATATATCAAAGAACACAGCCTTCTCCTGGACACGGTGAAAAGTCCCATCTTACCTAGAACAGTAAGGGAAACCCCTCGATAAAGGGCTAGGAACCCTTCCTGTTTGTAAACAGTAGAGAAAGCATGGGCGATGCCTCTGTAAGATGGTTCCAGCAGGTTCTGCACGGTCAGCCGGGTTTTGATGAGGTCTGTAGGGTAGGTCACGATGGTGGAAATCATACCCGCGAGACTCCCGGCCATGATAGAGCTCCACTGGGAAATATGGCCCAGGTCATCCGTGAACAGCACGACAAACCTAGGAGACAAAAGGATGGGGGGAAGCCTAAGAGAATCAGCTATGGATTGTGCTAGAGTGCTCACTACTACTCCTTGCAAGGTCTCCCAGCATTTGGAAAGGTTTTCCAAAGTGAAAATTTACTCTACTAATGCATTAGGATTGATGAGGAGTGCATTCAATTCTACTATATTTATAGGATCCTAGTTACAAGGAGATACCCAGCTCCCTTCTTTTTTTTTTAATTTTAATGTTTATTTTGAGAAAGATAGAGAAAGAGAGCAAGAGAGCACAAACAGGGGAGGGGCAGAGAGAGAGGGAGACACAGACTCCGAAGCAGGCTCCAGGCTCTGAGCTGTCAGCCCAGAGCCTGATGCAGGGCTCGAAATCATGAACTGCGAGATCATGACCTGAGCTGAAGTCGGCCGCCTAACTGACGGAGCCGCCCAGGCGCCCCTCTTTTGTACTTCTATACTGTCCTTCGTGCTGTGACTTGTGGATGGTGGGCACATGGGAACTCTCGTATGTGTTTCTTAATGGAGTCAAAAATGGCTTTGGTGGACTTTTCCAAATGCAAACCAGAAAGCCAGTGTTACAGTCTCTCTCTCTGTGTATTTATTATTTATTTTTTTAAGCTTATTTATTTATTTTGAGAGAGAGAAAGACAGCAGGAGGGGGAGAGAGAATCCCAAGCAGGCTCTATGCTGATAGCACGCAAGGCTTGAACCCACGAACTGTGAGATCACGACCCAAGCTGAAACCAAGACTCAGAGACACTCAACCAACGGAGCCACCCAGGAGCCCCTGGTATGATCCCCCCTTTTTAGAAGCAGAGCGTCCCTGGTCATGAGGGCTACGTCGGCAGAAGTTGTTATAAAGGGACTTTCGCACAGTCCCCATTCCCTGGCCAGGAAGCAAAGGAATTTTACTCCTTGCTGATGAGGACAAAATCAAAAAGGGCTTGGAACCCAGGAAAAGTACTATTTTTTGCCAGAGAATGGGTAGGGGAGAGGGAGAGAAATAGCAAGGGTTTGACTAAAAGGAAAGTGAACGGGGCTGGGCTAAAATAAAAGAATTGTATCTTTTTAATGATGAGGGCACGCTCAGTTCTTTGGCTTTTTAAAAAAAATGTTTACTAAAATTTTTTAATTAATTTTTTTGAGAGAGAGAGAGAGAGAGGGAGAGAGAGAGAGACAGTGCAAGCAGGGGAGGGTCAGAGAGAGAGAGAGAGAGAGAGAGAGAGAGAGAGAGAGAGAGAGAGAGAGAGAGAGAGAGACAGAATCCAAAGACAGGCTCCAGGCTCTGAGCTAGCTGTCAGCACAGAGCCCGATGCGGGGCTCGAACCCATGAACCTCAAGATCATGACCTGAGCCGAAGCTGGACGCTCAACAAACTGAGTCATCCAGGCATCCCAGTTCTTTGGCTTTTAAATCTCCAGTGAAGAGGCGTGATCAATAAGTGGGTATTCAGGTTGAAATCATTTAAGGGGTTCTAGGAAACCTTCCTTTGCTCCCAAGTAAACACTCATCGATTAACAGCGTCTCCTTCAGGGGGAGCCTGGGTGGCTCAGCTGGCTAAGCATCTGACTCTTGGTCTCTGCTCAGGTCATGATCTCACAGTTTGTGAGACGGAGCCCCCCCGTGTGGGGCTCCTCACTGACAGCGCAGAGCCCGTTTCAGATTCTCTCTCTCCCTCGATCTTTGCCCCTCCCCTGCTTGCGCGTGGTCTCTTTCTCTTAAAAAAAAAAAGTGTTTTTTTTTTTTAATGTTTAAAAGCATCTCCTTCAAGCTGTAGGAAAGTCTTAACTTCTTCATTCTCAACCTGCCTTAACTGCACTAATTGAAAATGTCATAAAAAAGAAAAGAAAAGAAACAGTCAAGAACCAGCTAATTTTGAAAGATACAGGGGTGCCTTGGTGGCTCCGTCGGTTAAGCATCCAACTTCGGCTCAGGTCGTGATCTCATGGTTTGTGAGTTTGAGCCCCGCGCCGGGCTCTGTGCTGACAGCTCAGAGCCTGGAGCCTGCTTCAGATTCTGTGTCTCCCCTTCTCTCTGCCCCTCTCCAGGTCATGTTCTGTCTCTCAATAATAAAAATAAATGTTAAAAAAATTAAAAAATAAAGAAAGATGCAGTAACTAAAGCAGGCATTCGCCAATGGGCCATTGGCCTGTTTCACTGCATGCACACTTCCTTGTTCCTCCCCCCCCCCTTTTCTTTTCCTCCCCTGGCTACAGGTTGGAGGGTAGCCTGATCAGGGGCAGGGGGGACAGAAGAAATGGAAATGCTTGACCGGAGGGGTGGGTGGCCTGCAGCAAGCTGGAACAATCTAGACAAAGGTGGGAATTGGAAATGCCAAAAGAGACTCCATTCTCATCGCCTCACCTTCTTCCCTATCCCACTTGGCCGAAGCAGTGACCCAGAGGGGCAACAGGAGAGGAATAGGCCCTTGGTACACAGAATGATTTGATGGACTAGGAATAGGAACCCTGTCTTAGATCAGTTTGGTTTATAAAGGAGGGTCTTAATATCAAATCTCCAAAATTAAAAAGACCCAGGGGAAGTCCTTTCTTCTCAGACTCTCACCTTCTGAATGGGCAGTGAGCACCAATCCTTTCCCTTAGACTTGAAGAGTCAAGCCAGGCGACCCTGATAAGGCCATCTAGGACATCATCTTGAGCTCTTGTCCGATGGCCTGGGGCAGCTCTCTGCTCCCCTCCTCCCGCTGGCCTCCCGCACAGGCACAGAAGCTTTCCCCAGAGAGACTGGATAAGCTGGTGGACGGCAGTGACCCTCACCTTTCAGCCACAATGAGATTTCACACACCTTGGACATATGTAGGTAGAGCTTCAACCTAACGCACCTTAGCAGCCAGACACAAACTTGTAAAGTAGTTATACCATACTCAAGTGGTGGTGGTGATGAACTGTTTTGGTGTTGCAGGGACCCGGACCAATGTTTATACAGCTGGACCAGGAGTTGTGGAGTCAAGTTGGATGACGATCTACTATTCCATGTATTTGAAAGCCACCTACTGTGTTATGTACCATTTATGGCAAGGACCTAGCTCCTGATAGACTCATAATAGACTTGGATCATAGATCCAAGTGAGGAGATGGATGACGGTGGGCGGAGCCCTGGACTAGGGAGCCAGAAGACCCAGTTTCAAGCTCCAACTCTGCCAGTAACTCTATCTGGGGGCAACTCAATTAACCACTCCATTTCCTGAACATTCTGGGTGTTGATGCTTTGTTCAAACCCACGATCATAGGCTATACCATTACCCTCGGCCAACGGTTTTCACAAACTCATGGCCAGGAAAGAGTAGAGATGAGTCAGTATAATGATGGACCAAAGGTACCATCTTTATGTAGGAAGGACGGCGCCATGATTAAGCAACCACTTTGCTTTCTATCCCCAGCCATTCACTGAAACACTTCCTTTTAGTTTCCAGAAAGAAAATAATCGCCCAGGAAAAATAATTAGCAAACGCAACCCGGGTAACTCTCTCTTTCTTCCTCTCCCCGTCGCCAGCCTGTCTCAGGTGCCCTCAGAGGCTACACAAACTAGTGCGACAGGTCCCTAAGTGGTCCTGCCACCAGGTGACAGTAATTCCTGACCAGCTGCTTTCAACATCATGCACACCACCACCTCCTCAAAAGTCTCCCACAGCTAACCTTGGCCGTGTGGAAAGAAGTCCAGACTTCTTAACCCGGCCCTCTGAGATCTCAGTCCAACCTGCTTTTCTGGCTGTACCTCCCATTACTGCCGTCAACCCACCCCGTGTTCCAGCCATGCTGCGTGCCTCCCCGCCTCCGTGCCTTTGCCCTTGACATTACCTGCAATCTCCTCCCCATCGTGTGAATTTCTTTTTCTTTTCTTTATGATTCTATTTTTAAGGAATCTGTACACCCAACGCGGGGCTCGAACTCTCAACCCTGAAATCAAGAGTTGCATGCTCTACTGACTGCGCCAGCCAGGCGCCCCAGAAGTGTGAATGTCTACACTGGTGCGCAGGGGCCACGCCCTTTTCATCTCTGCGTGGTCCCAGCATTTCACACACAGCGGGTATTTAATGCAGCCTGGCTCAATTAATGGCCAATGAACGCACAGAGAAAGACAGCATGACGGAAGAGAGTAATAGATCTGGAGGCGGAAAGTGAGGTGACGGGGCTCTCAGCCCTATCACTGAGGAGAGGTGTGGCCAGTCTGAGCCCGATTCTGCATCTGTAAAATGGGCATAATATTTCCCACCTATGGACCTTACAGGCAGGAGGCAGGAATTGTAGAAATCCAATCATGTGTACATATACACGCACACACAATGGGTCACTGTACAGAGGTGATGGATATATTGATTAGCTTGATCGTGGTGATCATTTCACAATGTCCATCAAAACATCAAGTTGTACACCTACATATATACACTTTTAATAGGTCAATATCTCAATGGGGCTGTTAAAAAAAATCCAATGATGTATATGTCCTAGGTGTGCTGAGCCCAAGGGCAGACCTCCCTGAGAGGGGCAGCGATGATGTGCAGATTATTTTTAGCTGGAAGGAAGCAACGCCCAAGACTTAGGTAGAACTGTTGGATGTTCCCCTCAACTGCCTAAAAAGCATTTAGATAGAGGACCTGCTCCAGGAAGAGAGTGATCACCATAAATAACTACATTACAATATGAACTAGGGGTGGAATTTAGCCAAGTCTGTTAAAATTCCTAAGTCCCAGGGGCACCTGGGGGGCTCAGTCGGTTAAGCTTCTGACTTCAGCTCACGTCATGATCTCACCATTCATGGGTTGGAGCCCCATGTCGGGCTCTGTGCTGACAGCTCAGAGCCTGGAGCCTGCTTCAGATTCTCTCTCTCTCTGTCTCTCTCTCTCTCTCTCTCTCTGCCTCTCCCCCATTTGTGTTCTGTCTCTCAAAAGTAAATAAATGTTTAAAAAATTAAAAAAATTCCTGAGTCCCGCTCTTTCTGAGCAGTCCAGCAAACACTTGTTTACCAAACATTTTACTCTTAGTCCCAGACCCCTACACCTCTTCTCCTTAGTTCGGAATGACATCTCTACCTCATCTTGCTGGTCTTGGTAATCTCGTGTGTTCGTGGATTCCCTGGATGTATGAAATTCAGTTTGGTTTTCTCCCTTTAAATCTGTCTCATGTCAACTTAATGCTTAGTCCAGCTAGAAGAACCTCGGACAGAGGAAAAGCCCTTCCTCTCCCACAGTGGTTCCCAGAGCAGCCACAATACTTAAAACCAGCCTTTAAAGTTGTCCCGCCCCCTTCTCCTAGGTATACATTCCCAAACGAGCTTTCCATATCGCTTTGTGGAGAATGGAGGGAAGTAGGAAGGCCTGGAGTCCTTAAAACTCAAGATAACTGGCTGGCTCAGTCAGTTGAGCGGCTGACTTCGGCTCAGGTCCTGATCTCCCTGATCCTGAGTTCGAGTCCTCGGTTGGGCTCTGCACTGACAGTGGGGAGCCTGTTTGGGATTTTCTCCCCCGCCCCTTGCACACTGTCTAGGGGTAAAAAACAAAACAAACAAACAAAAAACCAGAAACCAAAAAACCCCCCAGAGAACTGTTTACAGACACTAGCTTTCCTCCCCAGGGGAAGAGAAGGTGATTTCTCCCAAGCCTGGGTCATGCACGCTTGGCTCAGAGACTCAGTTAAAGGATGATTCCATCGCTCTTGTCAGCTGCTAGGTGAGCCCTGCAGCCCAGGCCTCCCAGAAAAAAGGCAAGAATCCCGGCTGTTCGTCTCTGAGGCTTGAAGTATGTGGTCAAGACTGTGAGCTGTTTAATTCAGAGCCAAGGCCTGTCTTCGGAGTTGGCATGGTGCCCATGGAATGAGGAACACGGGGACCATCCCTCCAGAAGTACAGAAACATGCCCTCTTCCTGAAATTCTACCAGGACCATTCCATTCTTTTAGGCTTGTTTTCAGTCAAAATGCAAATATCTCTGAGCTCAGAGGGAGCTTTGAAGACTCATCTGGTATTTACGTGTTTAGATAAATTTCCTTAAGAAGCAACTGTTGGGGGCGCCTGGGTGGCTCAGTGGGTTAACCCTCTGACTTGGGCTCAGGTCACGATCTCACAGTTCCTGAGTTCGAGCCCCGCCTCTGGCCTTGTGCAGACATGCCTAGCAGCCTAGAGCCTGCTTCACATTCTGTGTCTCCTCTGGCTCTCTCTACCCCCTTCCTCTCTCTCTCTCTCTCTCTCAAAAATTAACATTAAAAAAGTTTTTTTGTTTTTTTTTTTTAAAGCAGCTGTTGGGAGAAGGTGAACAAAAAAGCACCAAGGAGGAGGCCAGTGGGCATAGGGTGGGGTGAGACAGCCCGTTAAGGGGCCGGTTTGCAGCCTCTACTGGCCTCTGAATGGGGGTGGGGGGCGGAACAGAAATCTGTGGCCTTTGATGGCACCTCCCCGTGCCAAGCACTTCTGCCGGCTTTGCTCACCACAGCACCGCCGCGCACACACCCCTCCCACGGCGTCTGTCTCCCCTGCGGCAGCCAAGGCGAACTTTCCAAGTTCGTGGACGGTGGGAATGGTTAGAAGTCATCCCTCTGGAGAGGTCTTCACTCCTTCCCCCCCGAATCTCCTTTTGCCCCCTTCCACGTCCTCGCCCGCCCGACACCGGTGGGCCTCTCCGGGCCGGGGCCGCGCCCCCCACAAAACGGCACCCGGCGGGGTAGGGAGCCCCCAGAGCGCGCCCCGGGGCCCGCGTCCCGGCCACACTGCCCCGAGGGACTCGCACGCGACCCGGAAGGAGGCTGCGGCCGTCCGCGGGACCCCGGGGCGCGGGCCCCCGGAGCAGGGCGGTGTCGGGCCGCGACGACCTCTTGGCTCCGGCTCCCGGCTCCGGCTCCGGCTCCCGGGCCCGCCCCGCCCCGCCGCGCCCGGCTTACTTGCGGTAGGCGGCGAGCTGCACGGCGCTGCAGGGGAAGAGGCGCAGGCACGCCACCGCGTTCCCTTTCCACAGGGCCCGGGGCCCCTCGGCGCGCCACACGCGGAGCCCCGCGGCCCACGGCCCCCGGGCCTGGCCCCGCCGGCCGCCGACCTGGGCCAGCACGGTGGCGAGCTCGAGCGGCGCGGTGAGGCTCAGGCTGAGCGCCCCCGCCACGCCCGCGCACAGCAGCCGCTGGCCGCCCGTCAGCCGGCCGTCCCGCCGCCACGTCGCCATCGCGCCCCGGCCCGGCCCGGCCCGGGGCCCCCCGCGGCGGCTCCCGGCTGCGCGGCTCCCGGCGCGGCGGGCGGATCGGGCCCCGCCCGGCACGGGGGCGGGCCGCGGCCGGGCCGGGAAGCCGGGTCCTGGCCCGCCCGCGCGGGGCCCCGGGGCCGGGACGGCGGCGTGGGGAGGCGGCCGCGGGGCCGAGGCCTCGCCCCTTGACTGCGTGCGCGGCGGAGGGCCAGGTTCCGTCTGCGGCGGAGAGTCCCCGCGCGCTCAGGGCCCAGCTGCCTCCACTTCTGGGTTCCTAAGTCTGCAGCGCTCCCCACCCCGCCTCCATTCCAGCCCGGCCGCTTCCTCCCCTGGCCCGGGCCCTCCTTCCGACCTCTCGCGTTCCGCTCCCAGAAGGCGGGCCAATTTCGTAACGCAGAAGGGCAAAGAAGCCCATTGCACACAGCGGCCACCCGTCCCACTTGTCAAGTATTGGGCTTCCCGTACATTATCTCATTTAATCCGCAAATCCCCCTTTAACAGGTCTGTCCTCGTTTA
The DNA here is from genome assembly GCA_004023785.1 of Mungos mungo. Lineage (NCBI taxonomy): Eukaryota > Metazoa > Chordata > Mammalia > Carnivora > Herpestidae > Mungos > Mungos mungo. Next base: position 157,315 of record PISW01003173.1, on the reverse strand, counting down.
CTGCCCTCGTTTGGAGAAGCTGTAGTCGTGGTGGCTTGAGTTTGGACTCTGGAACCTGCCTTAGCATCTCGGCTCAGGGGGAAGTCACGCCAACCTCTCTCTGTGCCTCAGTTACTTGATCTCTGAGTTTCTTCCTCTAGGGTTGTTGTAAGGATTGAATGAACAAGGACACAGGGAAGCACCTTCGGGCAGCCAGGATTTCCTGTCCCCTTCAAGGTCCTTCTAGATAGATTAAGTATCAAATTGACATGAGGGGCGCCTGGGTGGCTCAGTCGGTTAAGCACCCACCTCTTGATTTCAGCTTGGGTCGTGATCTCACGGTTCCTGAGTTCAAGCTCCCCCCACCCTACCCCTCCTGTCCCCCCTCCCCCAGTGCAGCTCCGGCTGACAGTGTAGAGCCTGCTTGGGATTTCCTGCTCGCTCGCTCTCTCTCTCTCTCTCTCTCTGTCAAAAATAAGTAAGTAAACTTAAACAAAAGGATCAAATTCAAATTGACAAAAGACAGATTAACAGTGGAAAATCAAATTTAATTTGGTACATACAGGGAAACCACACAGACGTGGAAATTCCAAAGACGGGCAAAACAAGGTGTATATGTCATCCTGAACTAAGAAGATGTTTGGTAATTAGATGTTTGCCCTCCCAGACAGATGTGTCACCCAGATAAAATTTATCTCTTCTGATAACCCTTATTCTGGAAATCATCCTCAGTTTAGATTCTTTTGTGTAGTTAAGGCGGGGCAAAAGTTTCTTTGGAGCTCCTGTGGTCTTGATTGCCTCCGCCCAAAACAGTTGGCCTGCCGAAGTGGCCCACCTTGGGGCAGCCAGCCAGCCCCTGGCCCCGAAAGCGCCACATGTGTATTAGCTACGATTAGATATTATTTTGCAGAAGAGGAAACCGAGGCGCAGAGATTGACTTGCTCTAGGTCACGGCTGCTGTAGGCAGGCGGGATTCAAATCTAAGTCAGTATTTGCCACCTAACAGCTACACTACACGTCCGCTTTGGCTGCAGAGTGTAACGCCAGTAGGGACACTTTCTGTAAGCTTCAGCGGACAGTGGAGGCTAAGAGTGATTTGGCCAGAACCCAAGGAGAATTTTCAGAAGTTAAAAAGAATTCCAAATGTCTCCTGTCTCTCTTTTTAAAAAGTCCCATTGATAATAACAATGAAAAAGAAAGGGGCAGTCAGCCATCTCTTAGGGTAAGACATCCCAGGTTCACACATAGTTGCTTTTAGGCTCATACAGTTATTTTCTTTCTTAAATTTTTTTTAAAAAATGTTTATTTATTTTTGAGAGAGAGACACACACATACACAGAATCTGTCAGCATAGAACCTGACCGCAGGGCTTGAACGCATGACCTGGGAGATCATGACCCAAGCCGAGGTTGCATGCTTAACTGATTGAGCCACCCAGGCATCCCTCTTTTTTTATGTTTATTTTTGAGAGACAGAGAGAGGGAGAGAGAGAGAAAAAGACAGAGCATTAGCAGGGGAAGGGAAGAGAGAGAGAGGGGGAGACACTGTCAGCACAGAGCCCGACATGGAGCTCGAACTCATGAATCACGAGATCATGACCTGAGCCGAAGTCGGATGCCCAACCGACTGAGTCACCCAGGTGCCCCTCGTACAGTTATTTTCTGCGGGTTACTGACACACAGGACAATAAAGGAACCTTTTCTCAAAAGCATCACGGGGCCTAGATTCAGAAGCTGTGTTCTGATGACAAAAGCCGAGGTCTCTGCTCTCAAAGATTGGTGACTGCTTGCTTTTCATATCCTGTGAATTCTCCTGTCTTGTCTTGCTGTCAGCTTCCTTCACAGCCGAGTGGGTTGGAGAAAGGTTTAGGACTCTGAGGACTTGAAAGAGGACTTGAGCTCGAATTTGGGGACCATAGTAAGGAAACCCTTAGGTAGCATTTTGCCCTGAGGATGCAATGGTTGCTGTAATAACCCCATTGTGTGGAGATTGGCTCCACTGAGTTGTTTTCCTTTTGTTTATTTTTTAAAATTTTAAGTAGGCATCATGCCCAGTGCCCAGCACGTGAGCGCACTGCGGGGCTTAAATGCACAACGCTGTGATCCAGACCTGAGCAGACATCCAGTCGGTCTCCTAACTGACTGAGCCACTCAGGCGCTTCTGTGTTTCACTGTTTTTTGTTTTGTTTTGTTTTGTCTTAATGTTTTATTTATTTTTGAGAAAGAGAGAGAGACAGCCTGAGCAGGGGAGGGTCAGAGAGAGAGGGAGACACAGAATCCGAAGACAGGCTCCAGGCTCTGAGCTAGCTGTCAGCACAGAGCCCGATGAGGGGCTCGAACCCACAAACTGTGAGATTGTGACCTGAGCCGAAGCTGGACGCTTAACCGACTGAACCATCCAGGCGCCCCTGTGTTTCATTGTTTTAAGGCAACTTGTGTGAGAGTCTCAGGTGCACCCATCCTGACAACAGGGTAAATACACACTCTTGTTTTCACCACTGCTGTGGTTTCTGACCTCAGTACGAATAAGATGTTCCAGGGAGCCAGAGGCAGGACAAGTGTTTTACTTCTCTTAGTTGGGGGCCGGGAGCAAATCATGAGCTGATGGATTATTTTAACCCAGAAAGGAAAAATGTGTATGTTTTTTCCCTGCAGATACGTTGAACAGTAGAACGAGGAACAGCGGTGTGTATTTGCTGCCCTTCTGTCTTTTGGTGTTAGGTTGCTAACACAGTGAGGCGTGTTCAACTCTTACTCAGTCATAGCCCGTTCATTCGCTAAGCGTAGACAAGCTGGTGTACATTGATCTTAAACATAAATCAGTGTCTTGTATTTGGACGGTGCCTCGTGGGCCCAAGTTAACGTTACTGCTTCTTTTGCACCCTTCTGGAAAAGTCTGTGAAGAAGCAGCAGGTTAAGGATCCCCAGCTTTGGGCAAGGGACATGGTGTGACACTGGAGTTCTCTGTTAAAAATGTATGCTTACTTTTTTAAAAGGGAGGCAGGGCTCAGTCAGTGGAGCATGTGACTCCTGATCTCGGGGTTGTAAGTTTGAGCCCCGTAGTGGGTGTAGAGATTACTTTAAAATAAAAATAAAAATGGGGGCGCCTGAGTGGCTCACGTCATGATTTCTCGGTTTGTGAGTTCAAGCCCCACGTCAGGCTCTGTGCTGACAGCTCAGAGCCTGGAGCCTGCTTTGGATTCTGTGTCTCCCTCTCTCTCTGCCCCTCCCCTGCTCATGCTCTGTCTCTCTGTCTCTCAAAAATAAATAAACATTAAAAAGATTTTTTTAAAAAAACCCAACATTTTCTGCAGTTCGGTGGAACTCCTTACTATTTGCTAGATGGGGTGCTGCCCAATTCGTGATAAAGCCAATTTTACTCAGTTGAATTTTTATTATTTAATCTTTTCTTCCCTCTTTCCTTCCTTCCTGTTTGCCAGCCTTTCTTTTGTTAAAGTATGTATTTATTTATTTTAAGAGAGAAAAAGCAGGAGCAGGGGAGGGGCAGAAAGAAGAGAGAGGAAGAATCCCCCAAAGGCTCCACACCGCCAGCACAGAGCGCGACACGAGGCTCGAACTCCTGAACTGTGAGATCATGACCTGAGCCACCCATGCGCCCCCTGTCAGCCTTTCTTTTAAACAAAAGTGAGATCATTCCTCCGGTGAGACATCCCAAAAGCTATTAATCAGGTTACTTCTAGGAAAGGAAACTGTGACACTTGGGAACAGAGGCGCAAGGGAGATTGAGTTTTGACTGTGCCCTTTTGTGTTGTAGGGCGCAAGGCGGCTGCCCCCACGACGTGCCACTTTGGCACGCAGATTATACCCAGCTGAAAACAGTCAAGGCCCAGAAGACTCCTTCCTCCTTGCTCAGGGTGATTTCATGTTGCCTGACTGTCTTTGGAATCTCATGTGTGTGTGGATTCCCTATGCCTCTGAAATTAAATTCGATTTTCTCCTTTTAATTCGTCTCATGTCGGTTTGAGTCTCAGTCCAACTAGAAGAATCCTGGAGGGCAGAGGTAATTTCTCCTTCCCCACAGTACTGTTTTCCTCCCCCGCTCTCTTTTGCTAATAAAAAAAAAAATCTATCAATTAAAAAATGCTCTCATCCGTCATCAGTTTCCTCTGAAGTGTTCCCATTAGGTGCCCTGTTTTGTGTGACCTGTGCTTTGCCGTCTGGGAAGGGTTGGTTTCAAAAGGTTGAACGGCGCCTGGCGAAGTTCTGAATGCAACAAAATACGATCTACTTTCCATTGACATGGCGCTTGCATTCCTCGTACGATCCCACGCACAGAACCACCGTGCAAAAACTGTTTTGTCTTTGAGTTCAGCAGAGTTAGGTTCTCGCCTTGGATCATAACTACCGTGCATTGCAGATGTGTGGCATGCCTGCCCTTTTGTCCACTCAGTGCCAGCAGAGCACCCGGATCGTTGTGGCATCCCCTCCCCCAATTTTCAAAGTGTCTCCCGCCCCCCCCCCCCACGTCAGTGTCCTTCCTTTTGAGAATGGCGTGTTCTAGCTGCTGCTCCCTCTGCCCGGAAAGTTCTTTCCTCAGCTGTTTGCACAGCTGGTTCTTTCTGCTCAATCAGAGCTCAGGTGAAACGTGACCTTCTCAGAGCGATGACCTTTCTACCCATTCCATGGAGACCCTGTACTCTACCACATTGCCGCCTTTCAGTTCTCCGTATAGCGTCTGTCCCCATCTGCCATTTTTCTTTCTCGGTTTAGTGTCTGTTTTCACCTACCAGAATGTGAGATTCTCCAGGGCGGGGATCTTGTCACTTGGTCACAGCTGTGTCCCCACCTGTGCCCGGAGTGCTGGTTGACACACATCACGCTGCAATCGTTAGTTACCGGAAGGAAAAAAGGGAAGGGACGAAGAAACTCTCTTTTTCAGCTGCACGATTAGGCAAAGATGAACGAAAAACAAGGTCTTCGTGAAAGTTTCCAGGCCATGCATGATAAATAGCATGAGATGAGCTGAATTCACAAGATCGGTGGATTCATCAATTTGTACTGAACGATATTCAGCCTTGTCAGAATTGGATATTTGTCATTTTACGTTTATAGCCACATCTGGAATTCCAAAGTGAACTGATATTTGACAGGGACGCATGGCTTTACCCCCAGTCCTCACCGTCGCCCTGTCTTCCATGGCAATTTTGGAAGACGTGTCAACAATGACTTTGGGCGCACCTGGGTGGCTCAGTTGGTTGAGTATCCGACTTTGGCTCAGGTCGTGATCTCACAGTTCATGAGTTCGAGCTCCGCGTCGGGCTCTGTGCTGACAGCTCAGAGCCTGGAGCCTGCTTGGGATTCTGTGTCTCCCTCTCTTTCTGCCCCTTCCCCGCTTGCCCTCTGTCTCTCTCTGTCTCTCAGAAACTAATATACATTTAAAAAATTAAAAAAATAAACCATGTTACAATGAATAACTTTGCGCATATGTATTTTTGGTATTTCTGGAGGGAGTGTTGATCTTCATCTACTGTTCAACTTTAAAATCCCAGTTGTAACCACAGACTCATGTTGAGTTCAATGGAAAACAAAACAGAGAAGAATGAAGCACCGGCCTAATTCCTAATAATAATGATACATGCCTTTACCTAGTTACTGTACTAAAGGTTGGTTTTTCAGCTTCTGGAAATCCTGTGTTGATGTCCCAATGAAATGAACGCACTGAGGTCTATGGACGTTCAAGGTACAAGGCTCAGTGCCGGTGCCGAAATGGCAGTGATCGTTGGCAATGAGCAGATTGAGAGAACAGGAGGCCACGCCATGAATGTTGAAATCACCGAGACGATGGGTGAAACTGAGTTAAGGAGAACAGTGAGCCAAGGACGAAAGCCTCAGGAATGAGGACAGTGACCAGGAGGGTGACAGAAGCCTCCCACTGGGAAGGGGAAAGGGTGAAATAATGGGATGGTGTGAGCCAAGGAGGAGCCAGAGGTTTCTCAAGAGTGGGAGGAGCGAAGATCTACGGCGGCCTTGGGGAGCCAGGAGAGCCCCACCTCCCCCTCTAGCATCCTTCCAGGCCCTGAGCTACGAGGAGATGAGGGAATAGACAGCTTGCACTTTAGACGGGTCAGCGGACAGCCCAGGGTTCAGTTATAGCAGGATATGGAGGGAACGTCCTGAGGACAGGTTCGAGGTTACAGGGACTTAGCCCATCACAGACCGGCAGTTCTAACCTGAACCTAGCCCCAACCCTAACTTAACCCTCATCCTCACCCTCACCTTCTGGTAAGGCCCAGCTGCAATAGTGTAGAGTGTTCCTTGGCTTTCCTAGCCAGCTGGTGCTGGTGGGGACAAGGAAAGCAGCAGCAGCTGGCTACAACGAACCATGTGGCCCTTTCCTACTGGGGCGCTGGGAATCGTTTCCAGCGTCGCTTCTGGGTGTTCTCCAAGGTTGGGCCCAAGGACCTAGCTGAGGGGGGTGTCACAAGGCTGAGCTCCTCCTGAAAATGTGACATGCGTGGTGCTGGTGTTTGATGTTCCATCTAGAGACTAGCCAGACCTCCCAAAGTACTGCCACGCTGCTGCTATTTTGCATATAATTTGCATGAGGTCTGCTGCGCTTAAAAGAAGTCAAAGAGAAAAGCTGACCAACTACTTAGTCAGACGTCACCGTCACTGGATGGCAATACCTTGGCTGTGTGTGGGGGAGTCCCTGGTATCTATTCCTTAGCTTTGTGGATTCAGAAATTCAGTGTTATGAGTGTACCCTGCCGTGGACTGGCTCAGTGAGTCAACTCTTGGTAACTGTTGGTTACTGCTTCTCAGTCTCCTTTGCTGATTCTTCTTTATCTATTTTTTTAAAAGTTTTTTTTTAAGTTTATTTATTTGAGAGAGAACGTGCACAAGCGAGGGAGGAGAAGAGAGGAGAGACAGAATCCCAAACAGGCTTCATGCCCTTAGCGAACAGCCCAATGGGGGGGCTCGAGGTCACGATCTGCGAGATCAGACCTGAGCTGAGATCAAGAATCGGGCAGTCACCCGACGGTGCCACCCAGGCGCCCCTGGTTTTTCCTTATCTGAATGTTGAAGTAATCCAGGCTCAATGCTTGCGCCTCTTCTCTAGTTCCACTGAATTCCATGGGGCTCTCATCTAGCCGAATGGTTTTAAACACCATCTATATCCTGACAACTCTCAAATATGTATCTCTAGCTTTGAACTCCCCCCTGAACTCCAGACTCTCATACCCCAATGCCTCTTTAATGGTTCCCATTGAACATCTAATGGGCATTTCAAACCTAATGTGTCTCAAACCAAGCCCCTGGTCTTTCCCATCTCCTTAAACGGAGACTTACTTCTTTTGGTAACTCAGGCCAAAACTCTTGTAGTCTGTCTGATAGCCATTTTAATCTTTTTTAAAAATTATATTTAATTTTTTAAAAGTAGGCTCCATGCCCAATGTGGGGCTTGAACTCACAATGCTGAGATCAAGAGTTCTATTGACTGAGCAAGCCAGCTGCCCCTTTCTTTTTTCTTTTTCTTTTTTTTTAATGTTTGTTTATTTTTGAGAGAGACAGAGAGAGAACATGTAAGGGAAAGGCAGAGAGAGAGGGAGACACAGAATCCAAAGCAGACTCCAGGCTCTGAGCTGTCAGCACAGAGCCCGACGGCACTTGAACCCACGAACCACAAGATCATGACCTGAGCCACAAAGTCAGACACTTACCTGACTGAACCACCCAGGCGTCCCCAGGGGCCCCTATCTTTAAAATGTGTCATCTCTCACCTACCTTATTGGAATTTTCTCCTAACTGGTCTTTCTGTTTCCACTGTTGTCCCTTTCCTTGCTTTCTGTTTCTGTATAGAATTGATCACTGTCTGACGTGCTATATATTTTCCTTAAAAAAAAAACTGTCTTTCTTTTAGCCTGCTAGCCGGAAGATTCCATGAGGGGGTCTGTTTCTGTCTGTTTTGTATACAGTTGACCCTTGAACAACATGGGGTAAAGGGTACTGACCTCCCGGGCAGTCACAAATCCACATATAACTTTTTACTCCCCCCAAACTTCATTACTAACAGCCTACTGTTGACCAGAAGTCTTACAAATAATAGAAACAGTTGGTTAACACGTATGTTGTATGTTATGTGTACTAAATACTGTATTCTTAAATAAAGTAAGCTGGAGAAGAGAAAATATTAAGAAAATCCTACAGTAAAACACATTCACAGTACCATACTGTGTTTACTGACAAAAATCTGCATAGAAAGGGGACCTACGGAGTTCAAACCTGAGATGTTCAAGGGTCCACTGTACTTCTTTATTTCTAGCCCTGAGAACACAGCCGTGCCACGTAAAAGGCTAGTAGGCACTCAATAAATATTTGTTGAATATACGAAAGAATGAGTGAATGATCCTACTATAAGATACTGATATATAAATCAGAATGCCTATTTTTTTATGTTTATTTATTGTTGAGAGAGAGACACACACACACAGCATGGGCAGTGAATGGGCAGAGAGAGAGGGAGACGCAGAATCAGAAGTAGGCTCCAGGCTCTGAGCTGTCAGCACAGAGCCGACATGGGGCTCGAATTCACGGACTGTGAGATCATGGCCAGAGCTCAAGTGGGACACTTAATCAACTGAGCCATCCAGGTGCCCCAGAGTGTCTGTTTTCTTTTTAATGTTTATTTATTTATTTTGAGAGAGCGTGTGCAAGAAAGAGTGTACACAAGTGGGGGGGGGCAGAGAGAGGATAGAGAGAGTGAATCCCAACCCCACCCCAGGCTGTTAGCATAGAGCCAGATGTGGGGCTCGATCTCACGACCTAGAGATCATGACCTGAGCTGAAATGAAGTTGGACACTTAACTGAGCCACCCAGGTGCCCCTAGAATATCTGTTTATTAACTTACTATGAGAAATATGACTGCTAAGCAGATGTGAATACTCACATTGGATATTCAGGCCACCCTCTTTCCTTTAGGGGAGTTTTAATGGTCTATTACACTACAAGGAGAAATTAGGGAAATATTAGGATACTCTTTACAGGTAATGCTACCAACCCATGTTTATAGCGGGAATACGCCTTCCTATTGTATTGCTATATTTATGGAAGTTTTCCTGGAATCACCCTTGCCTTGGGCTCCTTGGCTCTTTTGTATTTTGTTCCCATTTAGAGGAAAGAAGGGTAACTTCTAAATTTTGGACTTGAGTAATTGGGTGGGTGGTGATGCAGTTAACTGAGATAGGGAAGGGCTTTAAGCTCACTGATGACTTCATGAGAATAATTTAGGCTGAAAGTGATGTATAAAGAGAAAGTATGAAGCACATTAAGGCTGTGGTAAGTCCGACTTGAGGGCTTGTTTCATATATTCAAGCGGTTACACCAAAAGCAATGTCTGTTATGGCCAACTTTCCTTTTAGCCGAGTGAGGCCATGTGGTTTTGTTTTGGGCAATGGGATGTGGACGAGATTGATAGATGCCACTGCCAAGAGCCCTCAGGATTTTTCATGCCGAAACTTTGTTGGTGTGGCTGGAAGCAGAAGCCTCTAAAATGGCGTCATGAAATTCAAGGAGCCTGGACCCTTGAGCCTACCAGCTGGAGGAAACCTACCTGGGGGAGAGTTTTGCAGACAGCAACCATCTCACGGGACTTTGTGTGAGTGGGAAATCCACCTTCGTGTTAAGCCACTGACATTTCGGGGTGTATCTGTTACCACGGCAGAGTCTCATCTACCCTGACGGACGTATCTCCACATGGTTCCCCACCAAGAAGCCCTCTCCGCCTGAGTTGCACGGGAAGATACAAGAGAAACGCTTAATACTTGTCAGTTATGTTAAGAATGTTTCCCCTCAGCTTTATGAAGAGATGGGCAAGGACTGTAAAGAACTACTTGTGCACTGATTTTCATGAGAAGGCACCACCTGACTATTTGAGCTTTACAAAAAATCTGTGTCTTGAGGCGCCTGCATGGCTCAGTCGGTTGAGCGTCTGACCTCAGTTCGGGTCATGATCTCACGGTCAGTGGGTTCGAGTCCTGCATCGGGCTCTGTGCGACAGCTGGCTCAGAGCCTGGAGCCTGCTTCAGATTCTGTATCTCCCTCTCTCTCTGACCCTCCTCTGCTCGCGCTCTCTCTCTCTGTCTCTCAAAAATAAATAAAAAATATTTAAAAAATCTGTGTCTTCCTGGGGAGAAAAAAACAACCCATCTTCAATATGAATGATCATAAGCATGACTAGGATTGACTTTGAACAACCCAAATTCATGACAGGCTTCATCAGGGTTGTGTCATGCGAGAGAAACTGAATGTCGCAAAAACTGTAGCCATAACACGTATGCCTTGATGGAGATTGTGAGTTTGGGGTATTAAATGCTTTCCATTGTCTGTATTACCTAGTTTTGAATTCAACTGAGGAGCTTGCCGCAAACATTTTGATTATAATGAAGAGACTCTTGAGATGCTTGATTAAGTGTCTTCTGCAGAAGGTGAGTGGCTAATTGTGCCAATTTGGGTCCTCCAAGAGGCAAATGCTAATATGGAGTTAGGAATGCAAGATGTTGATTGGAGACAATGCCTGTGAAAGACACAAGGGCAGGGAGCAAGAATGGGAGGGAAAGCCCTTATGGCATCGTGCAGATCTGACCCTTGTGAAAGGGCGGGAGGGACAGGAAGTGGGCGGATGTGATAAAGTGTAAGGGCTCTGTCCACCCTTAGTGCTGCATGGATCTGCTTCTCCAAACCTGTTCAATGCTCCTGTGGGCTTCTCTCCATGAGGAGAAACATAGAAGAATTGGTGAGTGAGAAGCACCACACCACTGCTCAGCTGCTCTCAGGGCTGCTATTTGTCCTCCCCTTTCCTTTCTCCGATATGCATTCTATACCTGCACTGATTTTCTGTCCACTCCATCTATCAATTGCCAACCAAAGGGTGTGTTGGAGAAAATCCCCAATTATAATAGTAATGTATTTATTTTTTCTTTATTTTTCCTTGTGGTTCTATTGGTTTCTGCCTCACTTATTTTGATGCACTGTTGTTAGGTGCAAATACATTCAGGATTGTTATGCTAAAAATTCTCAATTGTTGAGAATACCCTTTATCATTAGGTAATACTTCTCTTTATTCTTTTTTTTTTTTT